>CAUYUJ010004616.1:12500-32500 GCA_963575745.1 Prorocentrum cordatum
CACCACCACCACCGCCACCACCACCACCACCAGCACCACCTCCACAAACTACCGCCACCACAAACCACCACCACACCACCACACCACCACCAAACCACCACCATCACCACCACCACAACCCACCACAACCCACCACAACCACCACCACCACCACAAACCACCACCACCACACCACCACCAAACCACCACCACCATCACCACCACCACCACCCACCACCACAACCACCACCACCACAACTCAACACCACACCACCACACCACAACCACCACCACCACCACCACAACCACCACCACAACCCACCACCACCACCACCACCGTCGTCCTCGTCGACGCTCCCCGCCGCCGCCGCCCGCCGCCGCGGGCGCCGGCGCTGGCCCAGAAAAGGAAATCGTCGTCCCCGCCGCCGCCGCGAGCCGCCGCCGACGCAAGCGCCGGCCCGAGATGAGGGGAACCGCGGGAGGGAAAGGGGGGGGTTTGAACCCCCCCCTTCCGTCCCGGGAAGGGGCGGGACGGGGGGGGTTCGAACCCCCCCCCGTCCAAGTCTTTTGCCAAACATATCCATATTAGTGCAACGTACAAGGCATTATTTGTACACCCGCCTCAGGCTCGCCTGGCAACGGCTGTGCCGCGCCAGGGTCGCCGAGAAGCAGTTGACTGCGCAATTTCCTTTGGTCTCCTTTTCTGGTCTAGGACTGAATATGCCCACTCTTCCGGGCACCCCTGGTCCAGTCCGTCTCCGACGTTTCGGCGTGTGGTTGGCTATCCTCTTCAGGACCTGCCACAACCAATCACACGGGGCAGGCCGCCGCTGTCACGAACGACGCCTCTGTTTGGGACTGTTCGACAACACCACGCGTACCTCTTGAATGCAAAGATACACTATGTCTGGTCGTATTCTGGGACTCTTTCGTACACACCAAAATTGCCAGAGTATGTCAAGCCAGGCTCTGAGAACCTGCTGTTTTGGCCTTCGAAGAAGGAAGGAAACAAATGCCCCATTTCTCGCGACACCGCCGGCAACCGCAGCTAAGCCGGGCGAGCGCCCCCTTTTCCTTGAGCGGACACTAGCCACGGCCAGGGGTGTGAGCCACCTGGCCCCTGCGTTAGGCGCTCGTGGATAATCAGAGCGCGCCTGCGAAGCCCCTTTTGTTGGTAAAGCCACCACTATTACCACTCTGACTGTTGGGAAAAAGGCCGCACCACCGAGGACGAACTCCTGGAGAGACTTTCGGCTGATAACCAGTCTTTTGCCAAGCATATCCATATTAGTGCAACATACAAGGCATTCTTTGTGCACCCGCCTCAGGCTCGCCTGGCAACGGCTGTGCCGCGCCAAGGTCGCCGAGAAGCAGTTGACTGCGCAATTTCCTTTGGTCTTCTTTCTGGTCAAAAACTAAGTATGCCCACTCTTTCGGGCACACCTGGTCCAGTCCGTCTCCAGCGTTTCGGCGTGTGGTTGGCTGTCCTCTTCAAGACCTGCCACAACCAACCACACGGGGCAGGCCGACGCTGTCACGAACGACGCCTCTGTTTCCGACTGTGCGAAACCTCTTGAATGCATAAATACATGGTGTCTGGTCGTATTCTGGGACTCCTTCGTACACACCAAAATTGCCAGAAGATGTCAGGCCAGGCTATGAGAACCTGCTGTTTTGGCCTTCGAAAAAAAAGAGGAAACAACTGTCCATCCAGGGGGGTGTCGGGTTCCCCCCCCCCTTCCAAGAAACCACAAAACGAGCTCTTCCATATATTTACACATATGCACACGCATATACATATGCATATGCATATGCATAGAATATACGTATACATATACATATACATATACACATACATATACATATACAAATACATATACATATACATATACATATACATATACATATACATATGCATGTACGTATACATATACATGTACATATACGTATACACATACAAATACATATACATATACATATATATACATATACATACGCATATACACATACATATACACACATATGCATATACATATATATATGTACACATATACATATACATATACATCTACATATACATATACATAAACATATGCATATACAAATACATGTACATATACATACACATACACATACACATATACATATACATATACATATACGTATACACATACATATACACATACATATACGTATACTATACATATACATTTGCATATACATATACATAAACGTAAACATATACATATACATATACATATACATATACACATACATAACCATATCCATATACATATACATATACATATCCATATACATATACATATACATATACATATACATATACATACACATATACATATGCATATGCATATACATATACATATACAAACACATACATATACATATACATATACATACACAAATACATACACACATACATATATACATACATACATGCATACATATATATACACATTATATAGGTGCGACGAAAGAGCCGAACGGTCATTCACTGTCCGTGGGCGCGTGCCTGAAGTGAGGTTCGGCGGTGTGGATTGTTGCTGTTTTTGGCGGCGTTGTCGGTGTGTCGCTGATGTTGTTGGTGGGGTTGCTGGTGTCTTTGTTGGCGGTGTTGTTATTGGTTCCGTCGTCGCTGTTGTTGTTGGAACTCAGCCCCTAAACAATTTATACGGCTGTTTGGACTCCCTGAATGCGTTTTCGCACTTTTTGCCCAGGGCCGACTGCGTTTCCTCTGAAAACTGGGTTCACGCTCAAGCGCGTCGGGGTTCCACCACAACCAGCACCCCAACAACATCAACGCTCCAGCTCGATACCCCCTTTTTTCCACTCGGGGCCGGGGCCCGCGCCCGCCCCCCAAAGCCGCCTTTCTAACAAAGTCGGCGCTCTCACTCGATACCTCCTTGCTTTTCACCTCAGGACCGGCGCCCCCGCCGCAAGACCCCCCCAAGCAGCGACGCTCCCGCTCGATACTTCCTCCATTTTTACTCAAGACTTCCAGGAGGCTCTGCTGCTAATCTTTGTTGAACCCTACTTGCCAAGCAAGTATTTGTGTTGAACACCCTGAATGCGCTTTCGCGCTCTCGCGCCTGCTCCGTCTGACCCTCGCACTCGCTCGTGTCTTGGGGCGCGGCGCCATCGCCGTCGTCGCCGCCGCCGCCGCCGCCGTCGTCGTCGCCGCGGTAGTCGTCGTCGTCGTCGTCGTCGTCGTCGTCGTCGTCGTCGTCGTCGTCGTCGCCGTTGTCGTTTGTCGATGGCCCCAGAGCCCGACGCGGGCTTCCCGAGGCCATAAGCCTGGACAAAATCAACCGCTCCCGTTTTCGCAACGACGGATCTCTGGGTCCCAGCTTCCTGGCAGGGCGACGGGCCGAGTCGCGGCCGTGGCGGCGCTCCCGATCGATCGCCGGCTACGCCCGCTGGGCTGCCGATCGCCGCCGCCGCCGCCGCCGCCGCCGCCGCCGCCGCCGCCGCCGTCGTCGTCGTCGTCGTCGTCGTCGTCGTCGTCGTCGTCGTCGTCGTCGTCGTCGTCGTCCTGGTCGAGGTGCTCTGGGGCCTCCTGGAACTCGTGGAAATACCGAGGGCCAGGAGCATTTTTTGAAGGAGGATCGCAGGGATGAGGAGGAGGAGGAGAAGGAGGAGGAGGAGGAGGAGGAGGAGGAGGATGCGGAGGAGGAGGAGGAGGAAGACGACGACGACGACGACGGCGGCGGCGGCGGAAAGGGCGGCGGCGACGGCGACGGCGACGACGACGACGAGCCCAGCGCCATCAGAAAGTTTCCGACGCAAAAACGGCCCCCGGGAAGGGGTCGAAAGCCTAGGGGCCTAAGCTCTGAATCTTCTCTCCGAAATTCGGGGTGCACTCCACGGGGCTCTCCCAGAGGTTGCGACGTCTCTCCCAACTGTGTTAGGCCACTCGGGCGTCATGATATCTAGAAGCAAGGCCTGGGCAAGGGGATTGCGAAGGCGATGTGCCATCCGGGCTGGAAATGTTGAAGTGCCTCGGAAGAGGCGTTGTCAAGACCTCCTCGGGCGGAAAATCAGAGAGAAGGGAAACCAAACCCCCTTGCGCAAGAAAAATCCCCCATGAGAGGGAGCGGTAATGATGGAAATATGCTGCATATAGAGGCACATAACATTCGGGTACACTGATTGTTGTTAGTGGTGTTGTTGTTGGTGCTGGTGTTGGTGTTGGTGTTGTTGTTGTCTTTTTGTTGTTGTTGTTGTTGGTGGTGTTGGTGTTGGTGTTGGTGTTGGTGTTGGTGTTGGTGTTGGTGTTGTTGTTGTTGTTGTTGTTGTTGTTGTTGTTGTTGTTGTTGTTGTTGAACATTATTACTTCTAAAGAATAACTATTGTTGGGACCCCGGGTGCATGGCCCCCCCGCCGCGCCTAGGCCGCAGCCTCATTTTCATCATTTTCGTGAGGAAGTCTCAGGCAAAACGATGTCATCCAGATCCGGTTGTGTTGTTACGATCGGTTTTCCCTTGCAAAAAATAAGGCAAAGTGGACATTTCTTGTTCTAACATAACCAAACTTCAAGAATCCCTTGCAAAAAAAATAAGGTAAAGTGGACATTCGCGCGCGCAAGACGAAATCCTTCCAAAACCTTAGTTTTCGTAGCGATTTTAACATAAAAACATCAAAAAACCAATGGTTTTTCAAACAAAAAATGTCAAAATTTCATCCCGCGCGCTCTTGCGGATTCGTAGGAAACCCAACACTTTTTAAACATTTCTGTCAAACGGGCTTTTGCGAGCAACTTTTTCGAACTTCTGCAACAACGGTTGCGCACCTGCCAGGGCCATCATCCCTGTCAAATAATACCATGCGGGACACATTCGTTTTTTCTTCGCGCGCGCACGCCGTCGTCGTCGGCCGCGGGGCCCTGAATAGTAGCCACGGTCGTCCGCATGCCACGAAGTGAAGTGTCCGAACGTCATAGGGCGGGAAGCTGGGTGTGGGTGGTGGCGAAGAGTCGTTTGGAAATTTGGTAGAGCTTGAACCGGCCCCCCCACAAAGTGGGGGTATTGCCCGCCTCCTATGAAAACCCTGGCACTGGTGAGAACGGTGTGTCCCCACGTGCTAGTAATTGTTGTTGTTGTTGTTGTTGTTGTTGTTGTTGTTGTGGGTGCGTGTGTTGTTGAACTCCCACTACTGAAGAATAACTAATGTTGATCCCCCTCTGGCGCATTGTATTTTTCAATTGAAGTGCCCCTCCCGGCGCTCGCACCCTGTTTTTCATCTGGGAAAGTTTTCGTCCTCAAACTGCGTTGTTGGCCCCCGGGGTACAACAACAACAACAACAACAACGGCTCCCGCCGAAGATTTCGTCACACTTTAGCCAGTACCCCCGCTCCCGCCCGACACTTCCTCGCATGTTGTTTAGGAATCGCGCTCTCGCTTGGGACGTCCTTGCAATGTATGATGGAATCGCTCTTTCGGCGCTCTGGAGTCACGCTTTCGCTGGAGACTTGCTTGCAATTTACTCAAGAATAGCGCCCTTGCCATGAAACGTCCTGCAATTTACTCAAGCGCCGCGCCCCCGACACTAAGGCGCCCAGGAGTCGGGTTCACGCTTCGGACTCCCTCACAGATTACTAAGGAATCGGATCGGAGTCTCGCTGCCAGTCGTGGCCACGTTGCAGCCTTTCGTGGTCCCCTCGCTGCCCTTCGTGGCCCCGTTGCAGCCCTTCGTGGCCCCGTTGCAGCCCTTCGCGGCCTCCTCGCTGCACTTCGCGGCCCCGTTGGCCCTTCGTGGCCCCCATCGCTGCCCTTCGTGGCCCCGTTGGCCCTTCGCGGCCCCCTCGCTGCCCGTCGTGGCCCCGTTGCAGCCCTTCGTGGCCCTTTCGCTGGCCTGCGTGGCCCCATACCTGCACGCCCTTCGTGGCCCCCGCTCCTCCGCGCCCGTGGTGGCCCCATGCGCATGCCCTTCGTGGCTCCGCCGTCGCCCTTCGCGGCCCCCTCGCGGCCCTTCGCGCCCCCGTTGCTGCCCTCAGTGGCCCCGTCCTTGCCGCGGCCCAATCTACGCACGCCCTTCGTGGCCCCCGCTCGCCCGCGCCCGCCGTGGCCACATGCGCATGCCTTTTGTGGCCCCGCTGTCGCCCCTCGTGGCCCCCTCGCTGTCCCACGTGGCCCAGTTCTACCCTCAGTGGCCCCGTCGTTGCCTTCTGTGGCCCCGCATTTTCCCACTACCCGTGATGTTAAGCCATTGGGGACTGGGGATAATAAAGTTCGGGGTCTGGGGGGGATAATGATCGATTTTCCCGGCGGGTGATGATGATGCTGATGATGATGATGATGATGATGATGATGATGATGACGATGATGATGATGGTGGTGATGATGATGATGATGATGGTGGTGGTGGTCCTGGGCGCTCGTGCAACCAGATTCTCGCACAACACTGCCCTTGGCGTCCTCGAGTCTCGCGCTTAAAGATTGCCTGCGCAGGAGAGGTCCTGCCGCGCGCTCGTGACTTGTGAAAGCTGAAATGATGAGACCCCCATTGCCATGCCCCGTGATGTTGATGATGTTGCTAGTCAGCATAAGAAGGTGGCAAGTTCGATTCGCAACTTCCCCCCCGCGATAATCGAGTTCGGCCTCGCCGCCCCTCCCCAATCAAATATGTCTGACCCGGGGATGAGAACCGCTCAGGGGTTAAAAAGGAGGGGCGCTCGTCACTATCCGGGTGAAGCGGTTCCATCCCCGTCGTGTCCCCGCTGTCGCCCTTTGTGGCCTACTTCGTGCCCTTCGTGGCCCTACTGTCGTTCTCTCTCGCGCTCTCGCTCTCGCTCGTCGTCGTCGTCGTCGCCGTCGCCGTCGTCGTCGTCGACGTCGTCGTCGTCGTCGTCGTCGCGGTCGGTCCCCTGTCCGTCCCTCCTGGGGTCGGGTCGCCGCCGGTCAGCGCTGCCGCTGGTCAGGCCGACGGTCCGCGGCCGCGCCGCCGCTTGCCCGGGCCCGGCCTGCAGGGAAGAAAGACATACCCCCCAAAAGGGGCACGATCGAAGACGAAGAAGGCGGGCGTCGAGGGTTTGGGAAAGGCGCGTTAACGGACAATCGAGCAGAATAAGAGCGAACAGTCTTCAAATGATTGTTGTTGTTGTTGGTGCTGGTGTTGGTGTTGTTGTGGGGTTGGTGTTGGTGTTGTTGCTGTTGTTGTTGTTGTTGTTGTTGTTGTTGTTGTTGTTGTTGTTGTTGTTGTTATTGTTGTGTGTGTGTTGTTGAACTCTCACTACTGAAGAATAGTTAATGATGACCACCCCCCCTCTGGTGACCACTGTGCTTTTCCGTTGGAATGCTTCGCCAGGGCCTCGCACCCGGTTTCTCTATCGGGGAAATCGCTCGGCTCAAGCTGCGCCGGCGGCCCCCGGATGACGACCGCGGCGGCCCCCGCCCGAGAACTCCTGGCGCCTTCGCCAGGGCCCCTGCTTTCGCCTGGGACCTCCTCGCATTTCACCCAGGAGTCGCGCCCTCGCCTAGGATTTCCATGCAATACATGCGGGAATCGCTCTCTCGGCGCACTGGAGTCGCGTTCTCGCTGGAGACTTGCTTGCGTTTTTCACGGAGATCGCGCTCTTGCGTTGGGATCCCCAGCAATGTGCTCAACCGCCGCGCTTCCGACACTCAGGCACCCGGGAGTCGAGCTCCCGCTTAGGACTCCCTCGCAGCCTACTTAGGAATCGGGATCTCGCTGCCCTTCGTGGCCCCTCGCTGCTCTTCGCGGCCCCGTTGCAACCCTTCGTGGCCCCCTCGTTGCCCTTCGTGGCCCCGCTGCAGCCCTTCGCGGCCCCCTCGCTATGTTTCGCGGCCCCGTTGCAACCCTTCGGGGCCGTGGCCCCCATCGCTGCCCTTCGCGGCCCCGTTGCAGCCCTTCGCGGCCGCCATCGCTACCCTTCGTGGCCCCGTTGCGCCACTTCGCGGCCCCCTCGCCGCCCTTCGCGGCCCCGTTGCAGCCCTTCGCGGCCCCGTCGCAGCCCTTCGCGGCCCCCATCGCTGCCCTTCGTGACCCCATATACACATGCCCTCCGTGGCCCCCGCTCGTTCGCGCCCGTCGCGGCCCCATATGCGCGCGCGTCGCGGCCCCGCCGTCGCCCTTCGCGGCCCCCATCGCTGCCCTTCGCGGCCCCGTTGATGCCCTCAGTGGCCCCGTTTTTGCCCTCTGCGGCCCAACATGCGCGCATCCTTCGTGGCCCCCGCTCGCTCGCGCCCATCGCGGTCCCATGCGCGCGCCCTTCGCGGCCCCGCCGTCGCGCCGTCGCCCTTTCCGGCCCCCTCGCTGTCCCACGTGGCCCCGTTGCTACCCTCAGCGGCCCCGTCGTTGCCCTTCGTGGCCCCGCATCATATGCGCTTCGTGGCCCCCTCTCGCTCGCGCCCTTCGCGGCCCCTTACGCGTGCCCTTTGTGGCCCTGTTGTCGCCGCCCGTGGCCCCCTTCCTTGCGTGCGCGGCCCCGCTGTCGCTCTCGCTCTCGCTCTCGCTATCGCTGTCGCTGGTCGTCGTCGTCGTCGTCGCCGTCGTCGTCGTCGTCGCGGTCGGCCCCCTGTCCGCCCCTCTGGGGGTCGGGTCGCCGCCGATCAGCGCCGCCGCTGGCCGGGCCGACGGCCCGCGGCCGCCCCGCCGCCCGCTGGGGCCCAGCCTGCAGGGAAGAAAGATATACCACCCCGAAGGAGCATGATCGAAGCCGAAGAGGGCGGGCATCGAGGGTTTGAGGAGTACAGGTTGAATGGCACTCGAGCAAGTAAGAGCGAACAGTATTAAAATGATTGTCGTTGTTGTTTGTTGTTTGTTTTTGACGCTGTTGTTCGCTGTCGTCGTCTTCCCCCGCCGCGATCCGGCCAAACTGGCAAAATCCCCCGTGAGTAGAGTTTGCCGCAGACCCAGACTTCTCGCGGGGCCGGCAGGGAGCGCGCCCCGATGCTCTGAGGGGCGAGCTCCGAGGAGACCCCGTACAAGAAGCTCGCTACCTTGTGAGAGTGCGCGCCCCCGCGGGTCAGCGCGGGGGGGGCGGCTGTCGGCCCTCTCGCGCGCCCATTCCATGGGGAACGCGCGGGGCGAGCAGAGCCCCGAGCAGGGGGGGAAGACGATGCGACCTCACCTCAACAACGCAGGGGAGAGAGGAGGAGGGAGGGGATGCTGGAGGCCCCTTCGTACCAAGTTGATGCTGGGGGCCTAGTTAATCCTGCCAAAGTCCTGGTAGGCCCGCGCTTCTAATAGAGCCCCTCCCTTTCTAGACTCACTTCGCTTCCTGGGCGCGCTGGTCGATGGCCGAACCATGCAATGCAGTGTCCAACACAAGCCCTGCGCTGCAATGCACTGCATCAGAATTCTCTGCAGCTACCAAAATGCACCTCTGAGGCGCCCCCAGTCGGCATGTATGCAGGGGCGAACGATACCATTAATGTCACGGCGCGTGAGAGGCTTCCATATCTGCGATGCCGGCCCTGTCCCACTGTCGTTCCACGGGGGGAGGGGCCGTCGAGGAGAGCACTCCAATGGCCTCTGTAGAGCCCTCGTTTTCCACTCGTCGTCCCAGTGGTGTTGTGCCCATCTGAATGTGCACCTGTCGGTGCCCCGGGAAAAGACGCTTCTGTCGGCGCAGGCCCCGCTGGCCTGCACTCCGAGATGCCCTCGCCAGTGCAGCCGCGGGCGCGAGCGGGCGCTCTCGCGCGCGGCCGCTGGAGCTAGTTCCTCCACCTGGAACGGCGAACTGCGCGAAGATCTCGGCGCCGTCGAGCAGGGCCACCGCTCTCGCGCCGTTCCTGACAACGCCGGAGCCTCTAAACCTCCTTCTTCTCGAACTTCTCGATGGTCAGCAGCTCCGTCTCGGATGCCCCCTCGACGCTCTCCAGGTTCTCCGCGTCGTTCATCGCGATCCGCATCGCAAGCTCGCACCAGCTGCGCGACGAGAGGTACTTCCTCCCCCCCTGCTGCTTTCCACGCGTCCACTGGGCACCGCGCAATCAATTCGCAGCCCGTCACGTGGTGCGTCAACGGGAAGACGGGTGGGATCATCTCCTGCAGGTCATGTGGCCTCAGCTTCTGGGCTGCGTCGAAGAACTGGCGGCGGTGCTCTTTGATGTCGCCATCGGCATTATGCGGCAGCCTCTCGGCTGCAAGTGCCTCCCACTTGCCATCCATGAGAAGCTTCACCACCATCGACGGGCCGTTGCTGTGCGGGTGGAATCGCGACGCGATGCCGATCTCGGGCCACGTCGCGCGGCCCTCGGTAAAGTTGCCCCTCGTCTTGCCCAACCATTATTCCATGGGCTGGTCTTCGGGGAAGCTCCCCTGGGAGATCACCAGCGCCTTCCAGCCCGACTGACAAAATACCCCACGAGTAAAGTTTGCCGCAGACCCAGACTTCTCACGGGGCCGGCAGGGGGCGCGCCCCGATGCTCTGAGGGGCGAGCTCCGAGGAGGCCCCGTCAGAGAAGCTCGCTACCTCGTGAGAGCGCGCGCCCCTACGGGTCGGCGCGGGGGGAGCGGCTGCCGGCCCTCTCGCGCGCCCATTCCATGAGGAACGCGCGGGATGTCATGGCACGTGAGAGGCTTCCATATCTGCGATGCTGGCACTGTCCCACTGTCGTTCCACGGGGGGGCGGGCCGTTGAGGAGAGCACTCTAATGGCCTCTGTAGAGCCCTCGCTTTCGACTTGTAGTCCCAGTGGCATCGTGGCCGTCTGAACGTGCACCTGTCGGATCCCCAAGAAAAGACGTTTCTGTCGGCGCAGGCCCCGCTGGTTTGCACTCCGAGATGCCCTCGCCAGTGCAGCCGCGGGCGCGAGCGGGCGCTCTCGCGAGCGGCCGCTGAAGCTAGCCCCCCCACCTGGGACGGCGAACTGAGCGAAGATCTCGGCGCCGTCGAGCAAGGCCACAGCTCTCGCGCCCCTCCTGACAGCGCCGGAGCCTCTCGAACTCCCTCTTCTCGAACTTCTGGATGGTCAGCAGCTCCGTCTCGGATGCCTCCTCGACGCTCTGCAGGCACCCCGCGCCGTTCATCGCGATCCGCATCGCAAGCTCGCACCAGCTGCGCGACGAGAAGTACTTCCACCCCCCCCCCCCCATACTGCTTTCCACGCGTCCTCTGGGCACCATGCAATCAATTCGCAGCCCGTTACGTGGTGCGTCAACTGGAAGACGGGTGGGATCATCTCCTGCAGGTAATCTGCCCTGAGCTTCTGGGCTGCGTCGAAGAACTGGCGGCGGTGCTCTTTGGTGGCGCCATCGGCCTTATGCGGCAGCCTCTCGGCTGCAAGTGCCTCCCACTTGCCATCAATGAGAAGCTTCACCGCCATCGACGGGACGTTGCGGCGCGGGTGGAACCGCGACGCGCTGCCGATCTCGGGCCACTTCGCGCGGCCCTCGGTAAAGTTGCCCTTCATCTTGTCCAACCCATTATTCCATGGGCTGGTCCTCGGGGAAGCTCTCCTGGGAGATCACCAGCGCCTTCCAGCCCACGTTGCACCAGAACTTCGACTGCTCTGACCGCGAGTTAGCGCTGGGCCCCTTCCACCAGAGCTTGTTGGCGAAGAGTAGTCTGCACGCGCAGGCGCAGCCCTTGTCCTTGCCCCGGCCTGTGCGGCCCCTGCGCACATTGTACAACTGCATGTTGTCGCTCCACTTGTCCACAACGTCAAGCGCCTGCTGGTGCTGGGTCTGCTGCGCACCCATGTTTTTGCACGTCTTGTAGTTGCCGTGCTCCTGCAACTCCTTCCCCTTCTCTTCCAGTGCTTGCTCGGCTTCCAATGCTCCCCCGTCCTCCATGCCCATGAGCACGCACTCGCGCCGCATGACGTCGCGCTCCCCCGCGCGCTTCAGGGCGGCCAGCACATTCCCCCCTGCCGCGCTGAAGGTCGCGAAGATGCCACCGTTCTTCTTAATGCCGTCCACCAAGGCTTTCGACGCCTCCCTGGGCCGCTCGAGGACCTTCCTGATTCTCTGGTTGCAACCTCTTCGGCTGGTTGCCTTACTCCTCCGCGTCGACGATCGCCTTCGCTGCCTGGACTTGCCGAGTGGATCGAGCAGTCCACGTTCGGCCCCTTGTGCGCTGCTTCTGATCACGGCTCACTTGCTCTCGCGTGATGCACTTCCCCCCGCCGCGGCGATACTTCTCCACGTCGCTCCGCTCGGACCATTCCTCGCGCATGAGGGCCAACTCGCAGATGGCGCGCACCCTCTCCCACTGGCTCCCCTTTCCCCCTTGCTTGCGTTCACGTCCTGACTCGTTATTGGCGCGCCCCCCGCGGCTCTCCATCGCCCCGTCGTGCCCGAACCGCTCGCCGCATCGGCCGCGCGGCCCAGGCTTGTCGACGCCGGCAAAGGCCGCGATCAGCCCTCTGCGCCCCGCACTCCGACATGCCCACGCAAGTGCAAGTTCGCACCAAGGCTGCGGTTGAGCCAGATGGCCTGTGGGGGCCGATGGCAAGCGACGGGGGGGTGTTTCTTCTCTGATATCCCGCGCGGTGTCCAATAGTGCCCAAAGATACCTCGTAGCATTCTGGAGTCGGGGCCAAATCCTGAACCCCCACTTCTGTCCGCGACGCCACAGTAACGCTGTCTGGTTGCTGCCTGCAAGGCACGCCAAGGCCCCGAACGCGCCGCGTCGCCACGACTGTACATGACCACAAAGGGATGGAGGGGGCAAGTAAGGCAAAGCTGGGAGATGTCGAGTCGGCAACTGGGGCAAGTAGGACAGTTGGAGATGTAGGCTACGAAATGTTGGGATGGGGGGCTGGCTGCTGCCTGGGTGACCTCTCCCCAGGGCGCCCCCCTGCAACTCTGATTCCCGCTCTGCCCGAAATATGAAGGCCAGCTGGTAGCACCTGCCATTCGGAGACATGCGTCTTAGTTTGGCGAGGAGCCCAATGTCCACGCTGATTGAATCCGCGATCTTTTCCTCGTCGGAGAGATGGCGTCTCGCATGTCCGCCATTGGGCGCCCTCGGTAGGCCCGCCTGCGCTGGGGGGGCCCCCTGAAGGGCGGCGCCCTCAGAACTCAGCGCGGTGGCCTTCGCAGAGGAAGCCGCGAAATGGCACGTCCGCGCCGGCCGTGGCCGAGCGCAAGGCGCCGGGTTCTTGCACTCCGAGATGCCCTCGCCAATGCCGCCGCCCCCTCTTCACTTAGCGGCGCCGACGCTGGAGTTCGCGTTCCGCCGCGTTCCCCAGCTCCGTCTTGGGCGCCGCCGACTGGGACTTCTTGCCGCCCACGAAAACGATCAGCACCCCCCACTGATTTCTTCAAGTTGTGGCCCGAGAACTTGTCCAGCTTCTCCAGAATCACCCCGCCCGCGCCTTCGGGAGCGCCGCTCGGAAGTTGGGGGCCGCGTTGGCGCTGATCTGCACGTTACCCGCGCCCTCCTCGCAGAATTGCTCGTCCTCGTTCGGGTTATTTTCATTGCTGTTGCGGGTTTTGTTGCCCTCGCTGACCTTGCGCACTTTGATCGCCTCGGTGACCGCGGCCTGGCCGTAGACGCTGCCGCCGCCCAATAACACCGGGACGTTGTTCAGCGGGTCGATCGCCAAGACCATGGGTACCTCCACCGATGTAGCGCCCTCTTCCTGCCGCGCCGTCGCTGTCTCTGAGAGGCATTCCATTGGCGCCATCCCCGCGTGGCGCCTCGCATACCCATCCGTTTTCCAGCCGCTCGATTCCGCAACCACTACAAGTACCATCATAACCTGCGGATTCGCAATGGGGTAACGCAGAGGGGCATCCTCCACCATTTGAGTACTGCATCGGTGGAGTAGCACCTGGTCGATGCATCCTCTCGGGTCCAGCTCATCCTGCCTCCTGCCATCCGTCTCAGCAGCATTGCCATGGTGCGGCCCAGCGCGTTGTAGTGGCGGTCCTCGAGTACAAAGGCCAACAACCCACTAAGGCCCGCGCCCGAAACAAAGGACCAGAACATGTCGTTCTTAAATGTCCGAAATATCTGAAGACCAGAAGCACCCGCATCGTCTGTAGGCTGTGCGCATGGCACCGCACCTCCGGCGGATCTCTCCTGCGCAGGCCTGATCACCAGGCAAGCAGGGCCTCAGCACGCGCATCTCCCTCATCGGCGTGCCTTTGAGCCGTCCGTCCCAGGCGGAGGGAGAGGCGGGGAGGAGGAGGAGGGAGGAGGAGGACGAGGAGGAGAAGGAGGCTGAGGAGGAGGCGGAGGAGGAGGAGGAGGCAAAGGAGAGGATGAGGAGGAGGAGTTCTTCAGGCAGAGGCGAACGCGCGCCCTCTGCCCTGCCCCGCAGCACGCCATGCGACGCCGAGGCGGCTCCAGCTACGCTGCTCGCGCACCACACGATCGCCGCGCAGGGTGGGGGGGAGGGCTCGAGCAACCTCGAGCCAAAATGGCATCGTCAACATCATCAGCGTCAGCATCACCCCCATCATCGTCATTGGCGTCACCATCGTCATCACCATCATTAGCATCACCATCATCATCACCATCATCATCATCATCATCATCATCATCATCATCATCATCATCAGCAACATCATCAGCAGCATCACCATCACCATCATCACCGGCATCATCATCATGATCGTCATCATCAGCATCATCATCACCATCACCATCATCATCACAATCGTCACCACCACCACAACCATCATCATCATCACCATCATCAGGAATGTCCGCGTGCTCCTCCTCCTCCTCCTCCTCCTCCTCCTCTTCCTCCTCCGTCCCCTCCTCCTCCTCCTCCTCCTCCTCCTCCTCCTCCTCCTCCTCCTCATCATCATCATCATCATCATCATCAGCATCCTCATCCGCATCCTCATCCCCACCGTCGTCGTCAGCATCAGCATCAGGATCATCACCATCACCACCACCACCACCATCATCATCCTCATCACCATCATCAGAGGTATTCTACTCCTTCTGCTCCTCCCCCGCCTCCTCCCCCTTCGCCTACTGCTTCCCCCATGCTTCCCTTTCTCCTCCTCCGCCTCCTCCTCCTGCTCCTCCTTCTCATCCTCCTTCGTCTCCTTCACGTCCTCCCCCCATGATCACAACCATCATCACCATCATCATCAGCATCATCATCGCCATCAGCACCATCATCTTCATCATCATCAGCATCAGCATCAGCATCAGCAGCATCATCATAATCAATAGTGTCAGCATCCCCATCGCCATCACAATCATCATCATCATCAGCATCATCATCATCACCATCATCATCATCATCATCATCATCCTCATCATCATCATCATAATCATCATCAGCATCATCATCAGCATCATCGTCATCATCAGCAGCAGCATCATCATCAGTATCAGCATCATCACCATCGTCATAAGCAGCATCATCATTAGCATCAGCATCAGCATCATCATCATCATCATCATCATCATCATCATCATCATCATCATCATCACCATCACCAGCATCATAATGATCAGCATCATCAGCATCATCAGCATCATCATAGCCATCAGCATCATCATACTAATCATCGTCTACATCGTCATCATCAGCTACACCATCAGCATCATCAGCATCGTCATCATCATCGTCAGCATCAGTATCGTCATCATCATAAGCATCATCATCATCATCATCATCATCATCACCATCATCATGATCATCAGCAGCATCATAATCAGCATCATCATCGTCATGATCACCATCATCATCACCAGCATCAGCATCATCATCAGCAACATCATCATCTTCGTCGTGGTCGACGTTGTCGTCGTAATAAAACTCATCAGCATCATCACCACCACCACCATCACCATCACCAGCACCATCAGTATCACCATCACATCCATCATCTTCACCATCGCCATCATCATCATCACCATCATCATCATCATGGCCATCATCTAACAATCGTGATCATCATCAGCATCATCTCCCATGTCCGCCTACTCTTCCTCCTCCTCCTCCTCCTCCTCCTCCTCATCATCATCAGCAGCAACAACATCCTACTCCTACTGCTTCTCCTCGTCCTCTTGCTCCCCCTCCCCCTGCTCCGTCCCCCAGCTCCTCATCCTCCTTCTCCTCCTCCTTTCTCCGACTCCTTCGTCTCCTCCTCGGCTCATCATCATCATCATCATCATCATCATCATCATCATCATCATCATCATCATCATCATCATCATCATCATCATCATCATCATCATCTGATCATCATCATCCTCAGCATCAGCATGAAAATCATCATCAGCATCTGCATCAGCATCAGCATCTGCATCATCATCATCAGCAGCAGCATCATCATCATCATCATCATCATCATCATCATTATCATCATCATCATTATCATCATCATCATCATCATCATCCTCATCATCATCATCATCATCATCATCATCATCATCATCATCATCATTATCATCATCATCATCAGCAGCAGCATCATCACCGTCACCATTATCATCATCATCATCATCATCATCATAATTCATCAACATCTTCACCAACATCAGCATCACCATCGTCATCATCAGGATCATCGTCATCATCATCAGCATAAGCATCAGCATCATCATCAGCATCATCATCGGCATGATCATCATCATCATCATCACCATCATCGTCATCATCATCAGCATCAGCAGTAGCATCATCATAATGGCCATCATTATCATCACCCCCACCACCACCATCAGCATCCTTGTCATTACCAGCATCATCATCATGATCGTCATCATCAGCATCATCAGCACCATCACCATCACCATCACCACCAGCAGCACCACCATCATCGTCATCTTCATCACCATCACCATCATCAGCAGCATCATCATAATCATCATCATGATCATCCTCATCCTTATCCTCATCTTCCCCATCATCATCATCATCATCATCATCATCAGCATCATCATCAGCATCATCAGCATCATCACCATCACTATCATCATCACTATCATTACCATCACCAGCATCAGCATCATCATCATCAGCAGCAGCAGCATCGTACTCCTACTGCTCCTCCTCCTCCTCCTACTCCCCCTGCTGCTCCTACTCCTCCTCCTACTCCTCCTCTTCCTCCTCCTTCTCCTCAGTCTTATCCTTCTCCTTCGTCTCCTCCCCATCTTCCTCCTCCATTCCTTTCCCTTATGAATAACTCCTCCCTGCCGCTCCCCGAGGCAAGTTCTTCGGGCGGGCTGGGCGTTTCGCCTGAAACTTCCTCATCATGTATGACCATGAAGCTTTAAACTTAGCCACAGCTTCACAGATAGAGGGCGGGTCGTTTTCAAAATGTGGCTCTGGCCCTAGCGCCACGCACATTCGTTTCAAAATTTGGCTCTCGCCTTAGCGCCGCGCACATTCGCTTTAAAACTGTGCAGGAGCTTCACGGATTGAGGGCGGCTCCTTTTCAAACTGTGGCTCCCGCCTTAGCGCCGCGCGCATTCGTTTGC
Organism: Prorocentrum cordatum; assembly: GCA_963575745.1. NCBI lineage: Eukaryota > Dinophyceae > Prorocentrales > Prorocentraceae > Prorocentrum > Prorocentrum cordatum. The sequence goes on from CAUYUJ010004616.1 coordinate 29,863, forward strand.
TTTACAACTTTGCGAGAGCTTCACGGATTGAGGGCGCTTCCTTTTCAAAATGTGGCTCTCGCCTTAGCACCGCGCACATTCGTTTTCAAAAGTTGCAAGGGTCTCACGGATTTCCATGATCAACGTACCAGACATTGTGTTTTGGAATTGCTCAGGGTTATGAGGGTGCAACAGCTGACTTGATTCGCGGCGTTGAAGTCCCAAGAGTGGCGTTTTCCCACGATTCCGGATCGTGAAGACGCAATAATCAGGTTGATCCGTGGCGTTGGAATCCCGAGAGCAATGTTTTGGCATGTTTCAGGGTTTTCAAACGGTTGTCTTCCAACGAGGCAGTTCCCTCAGTGGAAATGAACCGTTGCATGGCCTATGAAGAGGGAGATTGGAGGGAGGGTTTATTCCAACATCGTTGGTGACTCTTGGGTTTACACTGGTCTTCCTCCTGCTCGTCATCTCCTCCTTTTCCTCCTCCTCCGCCTCCTCCGTCGTCCTTCTCCTCCTCCTTTTCCTCCTCCTCCTCCTCCGTCGTCCTCTTCCTCCTCCGCCTCCTCCCTCCTCCCTCCTCCTCCTCCTCCTCCTCTTCCTCCTCCTCCTCCTCCTCCTCCTCCTCCCTCCTCCTCCCCTCCTCCTCCTCCTCCCTTCTCCTCCCTCCTCCTCCTCCTCCTCTCCTCCTCCTCATCCCTTCTTCCTCCTTCCTCCTCCTCCTCCTCCTCTCCTCCTCCTCCCTCCTCCTCCTCCTCCACCTCCTCCTCCTCCTCCTCCTCCTCCTCCTCAGCCTCCTCCGCCTCCTCCCTCCTCCCTCCTCCCTCTCTCCCTCCTCTCCCCCTCCTCCTCCTCCTCCCTTCTCCCTCCTCCTCCTCCTCCTCCTCCTCCTCCTCCCGGGGGGGGCCTCCTGACGGCGGCCCGCTGGAAGAACGCCGCGGGGCCGGTGCCGCCGGAGCTGGTGGCCGCGACCTGCACCGCGAGCCGCGGCCTCATCTCGGTCGTCGCCGCCGCGACACGTGCTGCTCTTCATCGTCGTTATTGTCTCCCTCGTCGTCATGACCATCACCCCCACTATATATCACCATCATCATCGTCATCATCATCATCATCACCATCATCATCATCATCATCATCATCATCATCATCATCATCATCATCATCATCATCATCATCATCATCATCATCATCGTCATCGTCATCATCAGCATCAACATCATCATCATCATCATCATCATCATCATCATCATCAGCATCATCATCATCGTCGTCATCATTATCATCATTCACATCATCAGCAACAACATGCTCAAGAAGAACCATATCAACATCAACCTCCGCATCAGCATCATCATCGACATCACCATCGCAATCTATATTTAAGATATATATATATATATATATATATATATGTATGAGAGAGCGTGATCCACCGCCGCTTTACTGTGGAAAATTGCCAACCTTTTCCTCCGGAACCCGGGGGTCGCCCCCCCCCCCCCCTCCGAAAATCCCCCCCCCCCTGCTAGAAACCTCCCCCCCCCCCCCCCCCCTCCCCCCGGCAAAACCACCCCCTTCCCCTAACCCCCTCCCCCCCCCCCCCCCTCCCGCTCGAAAACGGGGGGTCACTAACCGTTCGACACCCCTCCCCCCCCCCACCCCCCCCCTCCGGATCCGGAAAACCGGGGGGGTCACTACCGGTTCGAACCCCCCCCCCCCCCCCTTCCCTACTCACCGCCAGCAAACGACTCCCGGTCCCCACCACCGTCCGCATCACATCCCCCACTGGTGTTCCCAGCACCACTGTCCTCACCACCGCTGTCCCCACTGGTTCCACCACCGCCCCTACTGTCCCCACCAGTGGCCCCACCACTGTCGCACTGTCCCCGCTGTCCCCAGAACTGTTCCCACCACGGTTCCACTCTCCCCACTGTCTCCACGGCCCCAACCACTGCCCGACTATCCCCACTGTCCCCACTGTCCCACTGACTCCTCCGCTGTCCCACTGAGCTGTCCCACTGTTCCCACCACTGTCCCCACTGTCCCCACCACTGTCCCCACTGTACCTCTGTCCCATTGTCCCACCGCCGTCCTCGCCACCGCCTTCACCACTGTCCCCACCACCATTGTACCCTCCACTGTCCCACTGTTTCCACCTCATTCCCATTGTCCCCACACCACTGTCCCCACCACCACCGTCACCACCACTGTCCACTGTCCCCCCCTGTTCCCACCATTGTCCCCACCACTGTCCCCACCACTACCGTCCCCACCACTGTCCCACTGTCCCACTGTCCCCACCACTGTCCCGCTATCCCCTCACCACTGTCCCCACCAACACCGTCCCCACCACTGTCCGCACCCCCACTCGGTTTTCGAGGGGGGGGAGGGGGGGGTTGTGAACCGGTAGTGACCCCCCCCGGTTTTCCGGATCCGGAGGGGGGGGGGGGGGGAGGGGTTCGAACCGGTAGTGACCCCCCCCCCCCTTTTCATGATGAGCGGGGGGGGGGGGGGGGGGAGGGGTTCGAACCGGTAGTGACCCCCCCCGGTGTTTTCTGGAGGGGGGGGGGGGGGGAGGGGTTCGAAACCGGTAGTGACCCCCCCCGGTTTTTTCCGCCAGCAGCGGTAGAACACGCTCTGTCCATCCATCACATCATCATCT
>CAUYUJ010004616.1:35000-50000 GCA_963575745.1 Prorocentrum cordatum
CATCATCAGCATCATCATCAGCATCATTATCACGATCATCATCATCATCAGTATCAGCATCATCATCATAATCATCATCATCACCATCATCATCATCATCGTCATCATCATCATCATCATCATCATCATCATCATCATCATCATCATAATCATCACCGCCACCATCATCACACTCAGCATCACCAGCAGCATCATCGTCACCATCACCAACAACAGCAATCAATGTGATCGCTCTCATCGGCCTGCGTGTCATTCAACACGTATCGGAAACTGGGGGGTGAGATCGAAGTGGAACGGAGAGCCCCGCACCGGGAAATCGGTTTCAGTTTCGTGTTCGTACGTGCCATGCGTGCGGGCGAGGCGAAGCTGCGTGGGCGGGCGAAAGGAAAGTCTGCTGTGGCTGAGGCGCGGCCGGACCAAATGATTCTCCCTCCAGCAAGCGGTGGCCCGCGGTGTCCCGCCTGTGTCCCGCCGGTGTCCCGCTTGTGGCTGGGTCCCCGCCGGGCCAAATGATTCTCCCTCCGGCAAGCGGTGGCCCGCGGTGGCCCGCCGGTGTTCCGCCGGTGTTCCGCCGGTGTCCCGCTGGTGCGAAAACGATAGTGAGACCGATGACGAAATCGATTGTGAGATCGATGGTGAGATCGATAGTGAGACCGATAGTGAGATCGATCGTGAGATCGATAGTGAGATCGATAGTGAGATGAATAGTGATATCGATTGTGAGATCGAGTGATATCGATAGGGAGATCGATAGTGGGATCGATAGCGAGATCCAGAGTGAGATCGACAGTGAAATCGATCGAGTGAGATCGATAGTGAGATCGATCGAGTGAGATCGATAATGGGATCGATGGTCCCAAGAGCGAGCGGCAACGCAACAATCACCACTGTTGCCCATTGCTGGCCCCCATCCCCCCCCCCAACCTCGCTATCACCCGCAGGGTGGTCGCATAGGTATCTCAAACCCTCGATACCCGCTCTCTTACCTGCAACGCGTATTTCGTGCAGCCGTGAAGGCAGGGCAAGAGGATGGATGAAAGGAAGGGACAAGGGGAAAGGAGGATGATGGAGCACGAGGGAGTAGCAGAAGCAGGGCAAGGAGCAGAAAACAAGTGGTAGAAGCAGACGGGCAGATCGGGTGGGCAGACCCATAGCGGGCAGGTCGGGAAGGCGGGCCCAGGCGACGAGGTCGAGCAGGCGGGTTGCTCAAGCGTGGGTCGTGGGTCCTGCATGCATCGCGAGGAAGGCTCGAGCGATAGCGCGATCTGCAACGGGGCCACGAAGGGCAGCGAGGGGGCCACGAAGGAACGGGGCCACGAAGGGCAGCGAGCGGGCCACGAAGAGCTGCAACGGGGCCACGAAGGGCAGCGAGGGGGCCACGACGGGCTGCAACGGGGCCACGAAGGGCAGCGAGGGGGCCACGAAGGGCTGCAACGGGGCCACGAAGGGCAGCGAGATCCCGATTCCTAAGTAAGATGTGAGAGAGTCCCAGACGTGAGCGCGACTCCTTGGTGCCTGAGTGTCTGCAGCGCGGCGTTTAAATGAGTTCTGGGGAATTTCAACGCAAGATTGCGATTGCTGAATAAGTTGCAAGCAAGTCTCCAGCGAGAGCGCGACTCCAGAGCGCCGAGAGAGCGATTCCTGTACAAATCGTGAAGAAGTCCCAAGCGAGAGCTCCTGAGTCAAATCCGAGGAAGTCTCAGGCGGGAGCGGGGGTCCTGGCTAAACTGCGAGGAATTATCGAGCGGGAGCCGTTGTTGTTGTAACCCGGGAGCCAGGGGCATAGTTTGACCCCCGCGACGTTCCCTGGAAGGTGCGAGCCGCAGGCGAAGCACTTCACTTCAATTGCAAAAAAAACACAAAGGTCACCGAAGGGGCGGGATCAACAATCTGTATTGTTCAGTGATGGGTTTCCAACAACAGCCACCACAAAACAAACAACAGCAATCATAACAACAGCAGCATCAACAACAACAACAACACACACAACCAACACCAATAACAACAATAGCAATAAACACAACAACAACAACAACACCAACAACAACAACAACAACAACAACAACAACAATCATTTTACCCGAACGCGTGGTGTTCTCCCCAGTGCCAGGGTTTTCATACGACACCAGGCAATACCCCCACTTCGTGGGGGGGCATTACAAGCTCTACCAAATATCCAAACGACTCTTCGCGACCACCCAAACCCAGCTTCCCGCCCTATGACGTTGGGACACTTCACTTCGTGGCGTGCGGACGACCGTGGCTACTACACTGGCGTGGGGTACACACCCACAGAACTTGGTCACTTATTCGGGGCGCGCATGTGCCCAGCATGGTGCAATTGTGCCATACAATACATAATACAGAGAGACGAATGTGTCCCGCATGGTATTATTTGACAGGGATGATGGCCCTGGCAGGTGCGCAACCGTTGTCGCAGAAGTTCGAAAAAGTTGCTCGCAAAAGCCCGTTTGACAGAAATGTTTAAAAAGTGTTGGGTTTCCTACGAATCCGCAAGAGCGCGCGGGATGAGATTTTGACATTTTTTTGTTGAAAAACCATTGGTTTTTTGATGTTTTTATGTTAAAATCGCTCCGAACACTAAGCTTTTGGAAGGATTTCGTCTTGCGCGCGCGAATGTCCACTTTACCTTATTTTTTGCAAGGGATTCTTGAAATTTGATTATATTAGAACAAGAAATGTCATTTTATAGTGTTTTTTGCAAGGGAAAACGGATTACAACAAAACAACCGGATCTTGATCACCTCGAATTACCTGAGGCTTCCTCACGAAAATGATGAAAACGTGGCTGCGGCCTAGGCGCGGCGGGGGGGGCGCGCACCAGGGGGCCCAACAATAATTATTCTTTAGAATTAATAATGTTCAACAACAACAACCACAACAACAACACCAACACCACCACCACCACCAACAACAACAACATCAACAATCAGTTTAAGACTGATCGCTCTTATCTGCTCAAATGCTAACCCATACGTGTATCCCAAACCCTCGGTACCCGCCCTCGTCGTCTTCGATCGTGCCCCCTTGGTGTATATCTTCCTACCTGCCACGCGTATTTAGTGCAGCCCCTAAAGCAAGGGAAGAGAGGACGGGTGGAAGGGGGAGGGAGAATAATGGAGCACGGGAGAAATTAGCAGGAGGGGGGCAAGGGGCAGAAAACAAGTGCTAGAACCAGACGGGCAGATCGGATGGGCAGACCCATAGCGGGCAGGTCGGGAAGGCGGGCCCAGGCGACGAGGTCGAGCAGGCGGGTTGCTCAAGCGTGGGTCCTGCATGCATCGCGAGGAAGTCTCGAGCGATAACGCGATTCCTAAGTGAATCGTGAGAAAAGCCAGCGTGGGCCACGAAGGGCATAGAATCCGAGGCCACAGAGGGCAACGACGGGGCCGCTGAGGGAAGCACCAGGGCCACGAAGGGCAGCGAGGGAGCCTCAAAGGGCGACAGCGGGGCCACGAAGGGCATGCATATGGGGCCACGACGGGCGCGAGAGAGCGGGGGCCACGAAGGGCATTCGTATACGGGGCCACAGAGGGCGACAGCGGGGCCACTGAGGGCAGCAAGAAGGCCACGAAGGACAGCGAGGGGGGCACGAAGGGCGACGGCGGGGCTACGAAGGGCATGCGTATAGGGCCACGACGGGCGCGTGCGAGCGGGGGTCACGAAGGGCATATAATGCGGGGCCACAAAGGGCAGCGACGGAGCCACTGAGGGCAGCGAAGGGGCCACGAAGGGCAGCGAGCGAACACGACCGCGGAACCAGTACGGGCAGCGATGGGCATCGAAGGCGGGCGAAGGGCAGCGAGCGACGACTGGAGTCGTTAACGGGCTGGTCGGGCGGGCAGGCCCCGACGGGCGGGTCGAGCGGGCGGGTCGTTGAAGCGTAAGTCCTGCTTGAACCACCAGGCAATATGTAGCGGGAACGCGATTCCTGAGTGTCGAGGACTGGCATCTGACTAAATTTTGAAGAAATATCAAGCGAAGCGGTTCGGTGGTAAGTTGCGATGAAGTCCCAAGCGAGAACGCGATTCTGCAATACATTGTCAAGAAATATCACAAGCGGGAGCCGCGATTCGGTGGTAAATCGCCAAAAGGTCCCACGCGAGAGCGCGATTCTTCAACAAATTGTAAAGAAATATCAGGCGGGAGCCGTTGCTGTTGTAAACCGGGGGCCAACGACACAGTTTGAGCCTCAAGACTTTCCCTGATAAAAAAAAACCGGGTGCGAGCCCCGTGAGGGGCACTTCGATTGAAAAATACAATGTGCACCGGGCGGGGGGATCAACAATACATATTTTCCAGAAATGAGAGTTCAACAACAACAACAACAACAATTACTAGCACGTGGGGACACTCCGTTCTCACCAGTGCCAGGGTTTTCATAGGAGGCGGGCAATACCCCCACTTTGTGGGGGGGCCGGTTCAAGCTCTACCAAATTTCCAAACGACTCTTCGCCACCACCCACACCCAGCTTCCCGCCCTATGACGTTCGGACACTTCACTTCGTGGCATGCGGACGACCGTGGCTACTATTCAGGGCCCCGCGGCCGACGACGACGGCGTGCGCGCGCGAAGAAAAAACAAATGTGTCCCGCATGGTATTATTTGACAGGGATGATGGCCCTGGCAGGTGCGCAATCGTTGTTGCAGAAGTTCAAAAAAGTTGCTCGCAAAAGCCCGTTTGACAGAAATGATTAAAAAGTGTTGGGTTTCCTACGAATCCGCAAGAGCGCGCGGGATGCAATTTTGACATTGTTGTTTGAAAAACCATTGGGTTTTTGATGTTTTTATGTTAAAATCGCTACGAAAACTAGGGTTTTGGAAGGATTTCGTCTTGCGCGCGCGAAGGTCCACTTTACCCTATGTTTTGCAAGGGATTCTTGAAGTTTGGTTATGTTAGAACAAGAAATGTCCACTTTAGCTTATTTTTTGCAAGGGAAAGCGGGGGACAACAAAACAACCGGATCTGGACCAACCCGTTTTGCCTGAGACTTCCTAACGAAAATGATGAAAATGAGGCTGCGGCCTAGGCGCGGCGGAGGGGGCGCGCACCAGGGGTCCCAACAATAATTATTCTTTAGAAGTAATAATGTTCAACAACAATAAAACCAACACCAACACCAACACCAACAGCAACAACAACAACAAATTAGCGACGCTCGCTGGCGCCGGTATGATCGGAATAATCGGATCCGATTATTCCGATCATTGGATGGTCGGAGTAATCGGATCCGATTATTCCGATCATTGAATGATCGGAGTAATCGTAATCGATTATTCCGATCATGCAACCGCAGTAGAGCACAAGCCCATGTGTATGATCGGAATAATCGGATCCGATTATTCCGATCATTGAATGATCGGAGTAATCGGATCCGATTATTCCGATCATCCAATGATCGGAGTAACCGGATCCGATTATTCCGATCATTGAATGCTCGGAGTAATCGGATCCGATTATTCCGATCATCCAATGATCGGAGTAATCGGATCCGATTATTCCGATCATTGAATGATCGGAGTAATCGGATCCGATTATTCCGATCATTGTGATCGGAGTAATCGGATCCGAGTATTCCGATCATCCAATGATCGGAGTAATCGGATCCGATTATTCCGATCATCCAATGATCGGAGTAATCGGATCCGATTATTCCGATCATTGAATGCCTCGGAGTAATCGGATCCGATTATTCCGATCATCCAATGATCGGAGTAATCGGATCCGATTATTCCGATCAATGATCGGAGTAATCGGATCCGATTATCCCGATCATCCAATGATCGGAGTAATCGGATCCGATTATTCCGATCATTGGATGATCGGAGTAATCGGATCCGAGTATTCCGATCATCCAATGATCGGAGTAATCGGATCCGATTATTCCGATCATCCAATGATCGGAGTAATCGGATCCGATTATTCCGATCATCCAATGATCGGGGTAATGCGGATCCGATGTATTTGCCGATCATCAATGATCGGAGGTAATTCGGATCCGATTATTCCGATACATCCAATGATCGGAGTAATCGGGATCGGATTATTCGATCATCCAATGATCGGAGTAATAGGATCCGATTATTCCGATCATCCAATGATCGGAGTAATCGGATCCGATTATTCCGATCATCCAATGATCGGAGTAAACGGATCCGATTATTCCGATCATCCAATGATCAGATTATTCCGATCATTGGATGATCGGAATAATCGGATCCGATTACTCCGATCATTCAATGATCGGAATAATCGGATCTGATTACTCCGATCATTCAATGATCGGAATAATCGGATCCGATTACTCCGATGATCGGCCGGGTGCCGGCCCGAGCTCCGGAATCGGCCCGGACGGCCTCCCGGGCGCCAGAAGCAGAAATTTAGCATTTTCAAGAGAAAAATGTGTATTGGAATGGCCTTTTTCGGCGCCGCCTCGGAACTCGATTTTCCGGCGCCAGGCGCCGGCTCGGGCGCCGACCCGGGCGTCCGGCGCGGGAGCCGGCCGGGTGCGGCCCGAGCTGCCGTTTCGGCCCAGACGTTCCGGCGACCGGAGCCAGAAATTTTCAGCATTTTTCAAAGAAAAATGTGTATTTGGAATGGCCTTTTTTGGCGCCGCGTCGGAACTCGATTTTCCGGCGCTGGGCGCCGAAGCTCGGGCGCCGACCCCGGGCGTCCGCCAGGGGCCGGGGTGGTGCCGGCCGGGCCGGGTGCCGGCCCGAGCTCCGGAATCGGCGGAAGCAGAAATTCAGCATTTTCAAAAGAAAAATGTGTATTGGAATGGCCTTTTGTCGGCGCCGCCTCGGAACTCGATTTTCCGGCGCCCGGGCGCCAGCTCGGGCGCCGACCCGGGCGTCCGGCCCGGGAGCCGCTCTCGGCGGCGAGCAAGAGCACCGATCCCGAGTAAAAAAAGAGGAAGTCTCGAGCCGGAGCGTTGTTGTTGTTGATCGGAATAATCGGATCCGATTACTCCGATCATTCAATGATCGGAATAATCGGATCCGATTACTCCGATCATTCAATGATCGGAATAATCGGATCCGATTATTCCGATCATCCAATGATCGGAGTAATCGGATCCGATTATTCCGATCATCCAATGATCGGAGTAACCGGATCCGATTATTCCGATCATCCAATGATCGGAGTAACCGGATCCGATTATTCCGATCATTGGATGGTCGGAGTAATCGGATCATTGAATGATCGGAGTAATCGTAATCGATTGTTCCGATCATAAAAACCGCAGTAGAGCACAAGCCCATGTGTATGATCGGAATAATCGGATCCGATTATTCCGATCATTGAATGATCGGAGTAACCGGATCCGATTATTCCGATCATCCAATGATCGGAGTTAATCGGAGCGATTCTTCCGGCAAATCAATGATCGGAGTAATCGGAATCCGATTATTTCCGATCATTTCAATTGATCGAGTAATCGGATGCCGATTATGATCCGGTTACTCCGATTCATTGGATGATCGGATAAAGATCCGGTTACTCGATCATCCAATGACTCGAGTTTAATCGGATCGAATTATTACGGATCATTTGGATGATCGGAATAAATCGGATCCGATTACTCCGATCATGGGATGACGGAATACTCGGATTCCGATTACTCGATCACCAATGATCGGAATAATCGGATCCGATTACTCCGATTATTGGATGATCGACAAAATCGGATCAGGATTACTCGAAATCTCTGATCATTGGATGACCAATGATCGGAGATCGATCGATTATTGATCATCCATGATCGGAGTAATCAGGATCCGTTATCCCCGATATCCAATGATCGGAGTAATCGGATCCGATTATTCCGATCATCCAATGATCGAGTAAATCGGATCCGATTATTCCGATCATCCAATGATCGGAGTAATCGGATCCGGGTTCTTCCGATCATCCACTGATCAGATTATTCCGATCATTGGATGATCGGAATAATCGGATCCGATTACTCCGATCATTCAATGGTCGGAATAATCGGATCCGATTACTCCGATCATTCAATGATCGGAATAATCGGATCCGATTACTCACGATGATCGGCCGGGGTGCCGGTCCGGGCTCCGGAATCGGCCCGGACGAGCTCCCGCGCGCCGGAAGCAGAAATTCAGCATATTCGAAAGAAAAATGTGTATTGGAATGGCTTTTTTTCGGCGCCGCCTCGGATCTCGATTTTCCGGCGCTCGGGCGCCGGCTCGGGCGCCGGCCCGGGCGTCCGGCCCGGGAGCCGAGCCGGGTGCCGGCCCGAGCTCCGGAATCGGCCCGGACGGCCTCCCGGGCGCCGGAAGCAGAAATTCAGCATTTTCGAAAGAAAAATGTGTATTGGAATGGCTTTTTTTCGGCGCCGCCTCGGAACTCGATTTTCCGGCGCCCGGGCGCCGGCTCGGGCGCCGACCCGGGCGTCCGGCCCGGGAGCCGGGCCGGGTGCCGGCCCGAGCTCCGGAATCGGCCCGGACGGCTTCCCGGGCGCCGGAAGCAGAAATTCAGCATTTTCGAAAGAAAAATGTATATTGGAATGGCGTTTTTTCGGCGCCGCCTCGGAACTCGATTTTCCGGCGCCCGGGCGCCGGCTCGGGCGCCGACCCGGGAATCAGGCCCGGGAGCCGCTCTCGGCGGCGAGCAAGAGCACCGATCCCGAGTAAAAAAAGAGGAAGTCTCGAGCCGGAGCGTTGTTGTTGTTGATCGGAATAATCGGATCCGATTATTCCGATCATCCAATGATCGGAGTAATCGGATCCGATTATTCCGATCATTGAATGATCGGAGTAATCGGAATCGATTATTCCGATCATGCAACCGCAGTAGAGCACAAGCCCATGTGTATGATCGGAATAATCGGATCCGATTATTCCGATCATTGAATGATCGGAGTAACCGGATCCGATTATTCCGATCATCCAATGATCGGAGTAATCGGATCCGATTACGCCGATCATCCAACGATCGGAGTAATCGGATCCGATTACTCCGATCATCCAATGATCGGAGTAATCGGATCCGATTACTCCGTCAATGGATGATCGGAGTAATCGGAATCGATTATTCCGAATGCCTATATTGGCTGATCGGAAGAGATCGGATCCGGGTACTCCGATCATCCAATGATCGGAGTAATCGGATCCGGTTATTCCGATCATCCAATGATCGGAGTAATCGGATCCGATTATTCCGATCATCCAATGATCGGAATAATCGGATCCGATTATTCCGATCATCCAATGATCGGAGTAATCGGATCCGATTATCCCGATCATCCAATGATCGGAGTAATCAGATCCGATTATTCCGATCATCCAATGATGATCGGAGTAATCGGATCCGATTATTCCGATCATCCAATGATCGGAGTAACCGGATCCGATTATTCCGATCATCCAATGATCGGAGTAATCGGATCCGATTATTCCGATCATTGAATGATCGGAGTAATCGTAATCGATTGTTCCGATCATGCAACCGCAGTAGAGCACAAGCCCATGTGTATGATCGGAATAATCGGATCCGATTATTCCGATCATTGAATGATCGGAGTAACCGGATCCGATTATTCCGATCTTCCAATGATCGGAGTAATTTTTTTCGGGGAAAAATTTTCCGATTATTCCGATTCATCCAAGATCGGAGTAATCGGATCCGATTATTCCGATCATCCAATGATCGGAGTAATCGGATCCGATTATTCCGATCATCCAATGATCGGAGTAATCGAATCGGATCCGATTATTCCGATCATCCAATGATCGGAGTAATCGGATCCGATTATTCCGATCATCCAATGATCGGAGTAATCGGATCCGATTATTCCGATCATCCAATGATCGGAGTAATCGGATCCGATTATTCCGATCGTCCAATTGGAATCCCACAGATTCCAAAATGGAGCCCAATACGATCGGATCCGATTATTCCGATCATCCAATGATCGGAGTAATCGGATCCGATTATTCCGATCATCCAATGATCGGAGTAATCGGATCCGATTATTCCGATCATTGGATGATCGGAGTAATCGGATCCGAGTATTCCGATCATCCAATGATCGGAGTAATCGGATCCGATTATTCCGATCATCCAATGGGGCGCCAGCGAGCGTCGCCGGTAACAACAACAACAACAACAACAACAACTACAATCATCATGTTAAGACTGTTCGCTCCTATCTGCTCACGTGCCAATCAATACGTATATCCCAAACCATCGGTACCCGCCCTCGTCATTTTCGCCCGTACCCCCTTGGTGGTATACCTTCCTTGCCTGCCACGTGCATGTAGTGCAGCCCTTTAAAAGAAGGAACAGAGGACGGGGGGAAAGGGGAGTGAGAAGAATGGAGCACGAGAGAAATTAGTGGGAGGGGGGCAAGGAGCAGAAAACAAGTGGTAGAACCAGACGGGCAGACCCATAGCGGGTTGGTCGGGAAGGCGGGCCCAGGCGACGAGGTCGAGCAGGCGGGTTGCTGAAGCGTGGGTCCTGCACGAATCGCGAGAAAGTCTCGAGCGATACCGCGATTCCCAAGTAAATCGTGAGAGAAGCCACAGCGAGAGCGTGATTCCTGAGCGCCGAAGGCACAGCGTCTGAAAAACAATGTGAAGAAGTCCCACGCGAGAGCGCGATGCGAACATGAATTGTGAGGATGTCCCGCGCGAAAGCGCGATTTGGAAATACAGTGCCAGGAAATATCAGGCGGGAGCCGTTGCTATTTTTGTTGTTGTAAACCGGGGGCCGGGGGCACACTTTGAGCCCCGTGACTTTCCCTAAACCAAAAATGCGAGCCCCAGGGGAAACACTTCAATTGAAAAACACAATGGTCACCGGAGGGGGGGGAACATATTTTCTCTTCAGTAGTGAAAGTTCAACAACAGCAACAACAACCAACAGCCAACAACAACAATAACAAAAACAGTAACAGCAACAACAACTCGGGTGTCCGTTAACGCATAGTCCCCAAAACCCTCGATACCCGCCCTCTTCGTCTTCGATCGTACCCCTTTTGGGGGTATACTTTTCTTTCCTGCAGACCGGGCCCCGGCAAGCGGCGGGGCGGCCGCGGACCGTCGGCCTGGCCAGCGGCAGCGCTGACCGGCGGCAGCCCGACCCCAAGAGGGACGGACAGGGGACCGACCACGACGACGACGACGACGACGACGACGACGAGCGAAAGCGAGAGCGAGAGAGAGACGAACAGCAGGGCCACGAACGGCACGAAGTAGGCCACGAAGGGCGACAGCGGGGACACGAAGAGCGCGAAGGAGCGGGGCCACGAAGGGCAGAACATGCGGGCGACGGGCAGATAATGCGGGGCCACAGAAGGCAACGGCGGGGCCACTGAGGGTTCGCAACGGGGCCACGTAGGACAGCGAGGGGGCCACAAAGGGCGACGGCGGGGGCACGAAGGGCATGCACATGGGGCCACGACGGGCGCGAACGAGCGGGGACCACGGAGGGCATTACGTATATTGGACAGCGGAGGGCAAGGACGGGGCCACTGAGTGTAGCAACGGGGCCACGAAGGGCAGCGAGGGGGCCACGAAGGGCAGCGAGATCCCGATTCCTAGAGAATCTGTGAGGGAGTCCTAGGCGTGAGCGCGATTCCTGGGTGCCTGAATGTCGGGAGCGCGGCGCTTGAGTGAATTGCGGGGAATTCCAACGCAACGGCGCTATTCTAAAGCAAAAAGCAAGCGAGTCTCCAGAGAGAGCGCGACTCCAGAGAACCGAGACAGCGACTCCTGAACAAATTGGAAGGGAGTCCCAAGCGAGAGCGCGATTCTTGGAAAAAATGCGAGGAAATCTCAGGCGGGAGCGGAAATCCTGGCTAAAGCGTGAGGAAGTCTCAGGCGGGAGCCGTTGTTGTTATAACCCGGGGGCCAACAACACAATTTGAGGAGGAAGATTTTCCCTGATAAAGAACAGATTGCGAGCGCCGGGAGGGGCACCTCGATTGAAAAATACCATGTGCATCGGACCGTCTGCTTGACCAGCGGCAATGCTGACCGGCGGCAACCCGACCCCAAGAGGGACGGACAGGGGACCGACCACGACGACGACGACGACGACGACGACGACGACGACGACGACGACGAGGACGACGAGGAAAAGCGAGAGCGAGAGCGAGAGCGGGACCACGAAGGGCAGTGATGGGGCCACGAAGGGCAGCAAGGGAACACCAAGGGCGACAGCGGGACCACGAAGGGAATGCACATGGGGCCGCGACGGGCGCGAGCGAGCGGGGGCCACGAAGGGCAGATACTGCGGGGCCACAGACGGCAACGGCGGGGCCACTGAGGGTAGCAACGGGGCCACGTAGGGCAGCGAGGGGACAGGAAAGGGCGACAGCGGGGCCACGAAGGGCATGCATATGGGGCCACCACGGGCGCGAACGAGCGGGGACCACGAATGGCATACGTATATTGGGCCGCAGAGGACAAGGACGGGGCCATCGAGGGCAGCGACGGGGCCACGAAGGGCAGCGAGGGGGCCACGAAGGGCAACAGCGGGGCCACGAAGCGCATGCATATGGGGCCACCACGGGCGCGAACGAGCGGGGGCCACGAAGGGCAGACAGATATGGGGCCACGAAGGGCTGCAACGGGGCCACGAAGGGATGCAACGGGGCCACGAAGGACAGCGAGGGGGCCACGAAGGGCTGTCATGGGGTCATGGAGGGCTGCAGCGGGGCCACGAAGGGCTACAACGGGGCCACGAAGGGCTGCAACGGGGCCACGAAACAAAGCGAGGGGGCCACGAAGGGCTGCAACGGGACCACGAAAGGCAGCGAGGGGGCCACGAAGGGCTGCAACGGGGCTACGGGCAGCGAGGGGGCCACGAAGGGCTGCAACAGGGCCACGAAGGGCAGCGAGGGGGCCACGAAGGGCAGCGAGATCCCGATTCCTAAAGAATAATATGTGAGGGAGTCTTAGGCGTGAGCGCGACTCCTGGGTGCCTGAATGTCGGGAGCGCGGCGCTTGAGTAAATTGCGGGGAATTCCAACGCAACGGCGCTATTCTTGAACAAGTTGCAAGCAAGTCTCCAGCGAGAGCGCGACTCCAGAGAACCGAGACAGCGATTCCTGAATAAATTGGAAGGAAGTCCCAAGCGGGAACGCGATTCCTGAGTTAAATCCGAGAATGACTCAGGCGGGAGCGGGGGTCCTGGCTAAATGGTGAGGACGTCTCAAGCGGGAGCTGTTGTTATTGTTGTTGTTGCTGCAACCCGGGAGCCCCACGGGCGAAGTTTGCCCATGCGACTTCCCCTGAACAAAAAACAAGGTGCGAGACCCAGAAAAAGTAAAACAAAAAAACATGGTCGCCGGAGGGGGGATCAACAATAGTAATTCAATAGTGAAAGCTCAACAACAACAGCAGCAACAACAGCAACAATCATTTTAAGACTGTTCGCCCTTATCTGCTCGAGTGTCATATAACGCCTATTTCCCAGACCCTCGATACCCGCCCTCTTCGTCTTCGATCGAACCCTTTTTGGGGAGTATACTTTTCTTCCCTGCAGGCCGGGCCCCGGCAAGCGGCGGGGCGGCCGCGGACCGTCGGCCTGGCCAGCGCCAGCGCTGATCGGCGGGGCGGCCGCGGACCGTCGACCCGACCCCAAGAGGGACGGACAGGGGACCGACCACGACGACGACGACGACGACGACGACGACGACGACGACGACGACGACGACGACGACGACGTGGACGACGACGGCGACGACGACGACGACGACGGCGACGACGACGACGACGGCGACGACGACGACGAGCGAAAGCGAGAGCGAAAGAGAACGACAAAAAGGGCCACAAGGACACGAAGTAGGCCACGAAGGGCAACAGCGGGGACACGAAGGGAATGCGTATGGGGCCACGAAGAGTGCGAACGAGCGGGGGCCACGAAGGGCAGATAATGCGGGGCCACAGAAGGCAACGATGGGGCCACTGAGGGTAGCAACTGGGCCACGTAGGACAGATGCATATGGGGCCACCACGGGCGCGAACGAGCGGGGACCACGAATGGCACACGTATATGGGGCCACGAAGGGCAGCGAGGGGGCCACGAAGGGATGCAACGGGGCCACGAAGGGCAGCGAGGGGGCTGCAACGGGGCCACGCAGGGCAGCGACGGGGCCACGAAGGGCAGCGTATGGGGCCACGAAGGGCTGCAACGGGGCCACGAAACAAAGCGAGGGGACCACGAAGGACTGCAACGGGGCCACGAAGGGCAGCGAGGAGGCCACGAAGGGCAGCGACGGGGCCACGAAGGGCAGTGAGGGGGCCACGAAGGGCTGCAACGGGGCCACGAAACAAAGCGAGGGGGCTACAAAGGGCTGCAACGGGGCCACGAAGGGCAGCGAGATCCCGATTCCTAGAAAATCTGTGAGGGAGTCCTAAGCGTGAGCGCGACTCCTGGGTGCCTGGGTGTCGGGAGCGCGGCGCTTGAGTAAATTGCGGGATATTCCAACGCAAGGGCGCTATTCTTCAGTAAATTGCAAGCAAGTCTGCAGCGATAGCGCGACTCCAGAGCGCTGGGATAATAAATTCTAAGGAAATCCCAAGCGAGAGCGCGAGAAGGTCTCGGGCGGGAGCGGGAATCCTGGCTAGATTGTGAGGAAGTCTCAGGCGGGAGCCGTTGTTGTTGTAAACCGGGGGCCAACGACACAGTTTGAGCCTCAAGACTTCCCCTGATAAAAAACCAGGTGCGAGCCCCGATAATAGAAAAAAACAATGTGCACCGGACGGGGGAGAACAACAACATTATTCTTCAGAAATGAGAGTTCAACAACAACTACAACAACAACAACGACGACGACGACGACGACAACGACAACGACAACGACAACGACAACGACAACGACAACGACAACGATGACGACGACGACGACGACGACGACGACGACGACGAAAACGACAACGAAAACGACAACGAAAACGACAACGACACCGACACCGACATCATCATCATACCCTTATCCTCATCA
>CAUYUJ010004616.1:55000-68334 GCA_963575745.1 Prorocentrum cordatum
CTCCTAATCCTCCTCCTCCTCCTCCTCCCCCTCCTCCTCCTCCTCCTCATCTCTTCCTCCTCCTCCTCCTCCTCCTCCTCCTCCTCCTCCTCCTCTAGGCATCCTCCTCCTCTTCCTTCTCCAGGCCTCCTCCTCCTCCTCCTCCTCCTCCTCCTCCTCCTCCTCTCCTCCTCCTCCTCCTCCTCCTCCTCCTCCTCCTCCCCTCGGGTGTGGTTCCTGGCTGGGGGCATGGGGGGGGCATTTTGGGTTGGGTGTCCGCTTGCGGATACGTGGCGCACGTGCCTCGCTGAGGCGTCGGTTCGGCACACCACCTGCCCCCCACCTCCTCCTTCTGGGTCGTTGCTGCCTGCCGAAGGGCCGTCCATGCCTGTCGTGTGTTTCCTGCTGTCATATTTCAGCCTACCTTATCGCTCACGATTCCATCACAGCGGAACTATCAAACAGCTGAAGTTTCAAGCCAGCACCTTGCGTAAGCCACGGTTGTCTTTCATTGCCTGTCTACTGCTACGGCGCCCCGCCCGCCTGTGCCCTCTCCCCAATTAGAGCTGTGCGGAGCCCGCCTAGCTTTTAGCGGAAGAGGTTCGCTCTCGCCCCGCCGACCAAAACAACTGTCTACTGCTACGGCAATCTGAACGGAATGAGTGGGAGGTGGGTGGCGGATGTAAGCGGGGTGAGGGTAAAAGGGAAACACTATTGTTTCAACGCCCACATGCCAGTGAGCCTTTATGTCAGTATCCTGCCTGCGGCTAGCTGTCCAAGGCCATTCTGGCCCGTCGGGAACGGATTGTGCCAACGTAAGGCTATTTCCAAAATGGTTTCCCGACACCAGCATTCTGCACGAGGATGCAACGCCAGAGGAGGACAATACCAGAGCACCTCCCCCAACCGTGCCCGTAGCCATCCTACAAGCCCCTCGACCCCCTACTGTTTCCTATATCCCAATTCCCACCTGGTTACGAGACGGTGAAGATGAGTCCCTTCACCGAGGAACCGAAGAGAGGGCCTACAGCTGGCGAAAGAAAAGCCTAACAGGGCCAGAGGGACGTGTTCAAGCTGCTGTTTTTACTTGGCCGGCCAGCACACAGGGACATGTTCAAGCTGCTGCTGCACGATCACATCAATTTACCATAGCCTTCCGAAGAAGCCCATGCACAGCTGAACGATCCAGCAACTGAGGTTTCAAGCCAGCACATGCGTCAGCCACGGCTCTCTTTTATTGATCGTCTAGTGTTACGGCTATCTGCGCTTACCGGGTGGAGAGAGGGCGGAGGTTGGTTGCTCGGTAGCATGGGATGACCAGATGTGCACAACTGCATTTCAAACCCCAGTGGTCTACAGGCCTTGGCCCCGCCGCGTTGGCCTGCCAGCACTGCTTGATTCAACCACCAACCACCACACCAGTACCAGTAAACTCACGTTCAAAGTACGCATTACTGCTAGTAGAGTCGCCTGTCCCTCATCTGCTTCTCCGCAGCATAATGCCACACCGAGACTACCGCAGTGGAGCTGGGGAGGGTGACTCTGGGATAGGGGGTAAGATGGAAGTACTGCCGTGTCTGACCCCAAGTGCCAGTGAGTCGGTATGCCAGCGTCCTGCCTGCGGCTTGCTGTTCGAAACCATGCTGGTTCGTCGGTGGGAGGTGGGTGGCGGATGTAGGTGGGGTGGGGGTAAGAGGGGAATGCTGTTGTGTCCAACGCCCAGATGCCAGTGAGTCTTCATGCCAGCATCCTGCCTGCGGCTAGCTGCCCGAAGCCACGTTGGCCCGTCAGAAACGGATTGCGCCCCAGTACGGTTATGTCTAAAGTGCCTTACAGACGCCCTCATGTCGCGGTAGTCGGGAGCGGCCAAGAGGGGGGCGTCCACGAGCGGCGGGGGCACAAATCATGGCCGGCGGCATGTGCGCGGCCAAGGGGGCGGGCCAGGGACGCACTGAAATCAGAAGAAGCGCCATGAAATCTGGGGAAACGACATCAGGGCCCCCGCCATGATATCCCCCCCCCCCTCCAGTCATCACCCCCCTCTTGGCCACCCCCGAACTAGGATGCCAAACCATTGTGCCAAGCGCCCGGGCCATACGATAAAAGTCCTACCAGTGCACAGGCCAGCCCGGCCACACGGCGCAGGCCTACAGACAAGCTCTGGTCTCAAGGCACGCATGGTTGCTGGTAGCGCCGCCTGTGCCTCCTCTTATTCTCGAGCGTTGCCGCGGGCAGTCCCGGGTGCTCAGCTCGCCGAAGAACGTGGCCTGGACACCCGATGCCTGACTGTGCCGAGGACCGACCTCGCCTGCTGTAGCGTGTGCTCTTCGCGATCTTCTCTCCATCAAGTTGCCGGACCTTGACTACTGTGGTGGAGCTGGGGAAATGGACTACGGGGGTGGAGGTGGGAAAGCGGCGCAGCTGCCCGTGGGGCAGCGCCCACGGGACTCTGGCACGAACACTTAGCATGCTCTGTCGTGGCCATCGATCCATCTTCTCCTTGTACGACATCTTATGTAAAACGAATCGACGAATCCCGCCCCCTAGACAACCCCTGGGCGATCCGGACACACCTCCCCGGACAACCACCCCTGGACAACCCTCCCCCGAATTTCTGTTGCATACGAAACGGTCGATGTCTTGATATACTTAGGTCTAGTGGTTCGTGTCGTTTCGGTCCCCTCCTCCCCCACAGCCTGGCTGGCGCAAACTCTTGGCCCTTGAGGGCCCACCGGGTTTTGCTTCACCTTTTGCGCCTTTTTTTTGTTCAGCTGCGCCAGGTAGGCCTAAGTGGCTATTGTGGGCCTAAATCGGCCTTCTCTGTTTTCACACACGTACGCTTCAGGCCCCGCCCCTTAGTTTCGCGCAACGTCAAAAAAGGAGGGAGGAGGGAGGAGGGAGTAGAAGGAGAAGGAGAGAAGGACGGGGAAAAGGAGGAGGAATGAGGAGGGGGGATGATGACGAGGACGGAAAATGGAGGAGGAAGGAGGGAGCAGGGAGGAGGAGGACGAAAAGGGAGGAGGGAGGAGGAGGAGGAAGGAAAAGAAGAAGAAGAAGAAGAAAAAGAAGAAGAGGAAGAAGAAGAAGAAGAGGAAGCTGAAGGATGAGATGGTGGAGGAGGGTGAAGAAGATACAGAACAAGGCGGAGGGAAGAGGAGAGAGCGAGGCGGGAGGAGAAGAGGGAGAGGGGGAGGAAGGAGGGGGGAAAGGGGGAAGAGGAAGAGGGGGAAGGAGGACGTGGAGGAGGAGGAGGAGGAGGAAGAGGAGGAGGAGGAGGGAGGAAGAGGGGGAAGAGGAGGAGGGAAAAGGAGTGATGAGGGAGTAGCGGGGAGAAAGGAAGGAAGGGAGGAGGAGCACTATGAGGAAGAGGAGAGAGGAGGGAGGGAGGAAAATGGGAATGGAGGAGGAGGAGGCGGAGGAGAAGGAGGGAAAGAACTCAAGTCTCAACAATAATATCCTGCCAAGACGATGATACGCCGGCAGCCGCAGGCCAGTCTAATGTTGGCAAGCAAGCCTTGCAGGTGTCGGCGACGCAGGAATCAGCGTGGCCGACATCGAACATGTTGTAGCATTAGGCTGTTGAAGTGGAGCCCATCGCGGCGTCCCAGAAGTTTCCCAATACAGTCAACCCGTATAGCAAGGACGCACGACGAGGATGCAACGGCCTCGGAATGCCATGTCGAGGCTTTCCGAGGGGGGCGCGGCCAGCGAAAGTGGCCAAGAGGATGGGCCGAAGGGACAAGGCTGCAAGGGGTACCCTTGGGAAGGCTGCCCATCCTTCTTGTGCTGGTTGACTGTGCGCCATGGGTGTTGCCAGAGGTGCCCCTGGCAAGAGGCCGCCCAGATAGGGGTCCGAGCAGGTAGGGTCGAAGGATCGCGCCGCATCGCCAATGCATCCCGACGCATCGGCGATGCATAGGGGACGCATCGGCGACGTCGGCGATGCATCGGCGACCTCGGCGTGTGGAAGCACGGTCTCCGCATCGAGCCGCATCGTCGATGCATCGGCGATGCGGCGCGATCCACCGACCACATCTACTCCGACCCCATCTGGTGAGGTGCAACGATAGGGGGGGACTGGCATAGGGGGGGATGCATCGACCTGGAATCGGCGATATATCGCCGCTAGATCGGCGATAGGCCTCCGATAGTGAATCCGCACCTTCCTGGGCAGGTTGGGGATATCGGGCCCCTACCGGCGATCCATGGGCGATTGGGGGTCGATGCATTCCCCCCCATGCCTATACCCCCCTATCTCTGATCTGGGAGGCCCAGCCCTGACTCCAGATCCGCCCTACTTTGGGGAAATTCGTAAGTAGGGCTCGGAATTTCCGCCTTACTTTTCAAGCCCCGCTGATGTAAATTTCCGCCCTACTTTTCTGTTGCTGTTTCCGCCCTACTTATGTGGATTTCCGCCCTATTTGATGTTGGGTGCAGAAATTTCCGCCCTACTTCTTCGGCTTCTTATAGGTGGATTCCCGACGCAATTTCAAGTTGGAAAAAAGCCAAAGTAGGGCGGATCTGGAGTCAGGGCTCCTCCATCCAACAGAGACGCGGTGGAGGAGGAAGGGGAGGACAGGGACGGGGACGGGGGTGAGGAGGAGGAGGAGGAGGAGGAGGAGGAGGAGGAGGAGGAGGAGGAGGCCCAGTGTGTGCCCCGGAGACCCCGGGCGGGCCAGGTGGCCCCCGGAGCAGCCCGCACGAGGCACCGGAGGGCCCCGGAGGGCCCCAGAGCGGCACGAGGAGCCGGGGGGGCACCCGGGGCCACAGGCCTTCAGCCCTCGCTCGGACGCGCCCCTGCCCCGTGTGTTCTCCGACGCCCTGCGCCGAGTCTCGCGAGCCTGAGCCGGAGCCGAGGTCCGGACCACTTCCCCGGGACCGGTTTTTCGTCCCGAGTCGCTTCTTGACGCTCCTGAGGCCCGGCAAGGGCCCGAGGAGGCCGAAGACTGTCAGACTTCAGGGGAACAAAAAGTGGCATAAGCATACAGACTCGGAGGTCCGCGCGGATTTCTCGGATCGGCGCTGGACCCCCCTCCCTGGCGCGCGGAGCGCGCCAGAGGCGGCGCCGGAGGCGCCGCCGGGGGGCCCCAGCGCCGATCCGAGAAATCCGCGCGGACCTCCGAGTTTTTATGTTTATGCCACTTCTTGCTCCCCTGTCAAGGGTCCCCGCCGAGCACCAAAAAAAAAAAACGCACACGTCCGCAGGATGCCAAGAGAGACAACCTTGGCCACTGACCTTGCCCTCGCTCGGACGTCCGTGTCCCGTGTGTTCTCCGACGTCCTGCGCCGAGTCTTGCGAGCCTGCTCCGAGATGCTCCTCCAGGGTCCTCGCCGAACACCCAGAAAATGCACACGTCCGAACGATGCCTTAAGAGACGCCCTCAGCAGCCCCCGGATGCGGGCCGCCCCCCCCGGGCGCAGGCGGGGCCTCTGGACCCCACGCGGGCCGTCGGGCCCTCGCCGCACGAGCCCTGCGGGCGGTCGCGCTCGGCGCCGTCACCCTTGAGAGCGCTCCGCCCCGGGCGGAGAATGGCCCTCCTCCTCCTCCTCCTCCTCCTCCCTCCTCCTCCTCCTCCTTCCCCTCCCCTCTCCCCCTCCCCCCCCCCTCCTCCTCCTCCTCCTCCTCCTCCTCCTCCTCCTCCTCCTCCTCCTCCTCCTCCAGCCCCTCTGGTTCTGGCCTGTTTGGAAGGACTGGGGGCACCTCACACCGAGGCAAAGTTGATGCAGGTCGTCCTCCCACAGGACCTGCGCGAGCCGCCATGGCGCCAGCGTTGAGATCGACTCTCCGCCTCCTGGCGTTCAACCCGCTCCACGCTGTGGGGGCCAGGCTCTCGGAGCTGCTGATCGGCTGCCGCGCCGCGGACGCCCTCCTCCTCGCGGGCACCAAGGTGCACTGCCACTCTGGAGGAGAGGGAGTCCTCCGTCGTCGGTGTGAAGGTCGACTTGTGCTGGAGGCGCCGTACACTGAGGGGGCGTACACGAACCACAGCGCGGGCTGCGCCATCGCCCTGGGGGAGAGGTTCCGCGACTCCCACGTTGTCCGTACATGGGGATCGCCTCCAGGAGCAGGAGGACGGGCCCTAGCGACTCGGATTCGCAAGGGCTGCCTTGACATCTTGGTGGGGGTGATCTACTTCCCGCCGCAACCGAGGGAGCGCATCCAGGTCAGCCGCTACCTACACACGGCGAAGTTGCTGCGAGACTGGTGGCAGCAGATACTCCAGGAGGCGCCTACACGAGGACGCTTCCAATTTTTTACGCCGACCTGAACGACGGTTTGGGGATCCAGAAGCAGGTTGGGGGATGGACTACACAGCCGTCCCAGGCCCTTGGACATCTTCGCAGTCGAGAGCAGCGACGAGGAGGTGCGGGAGAGTTGGTGAGGGGCCTGTTGGGCACCCAGCATATGGCCGCCCCGTCCACCTTCGCAGACAAAGTTGAGTACACCTTCTATACGACCAGGACACCGCCCTTGGGCTCGGTCATCGATCACTTCTTCATCCCACTGGGCTGGCTTCCCCGTGTGCTGCGCCGTCATGTTCTGCACGGCCTGGGAGCGCAGTGGCAAGTGCTACCAGGGGCGCCTCCGAGGGACCACCTCCCCCTCTTGCTCGAGCTTGAGTACGAAAAGGATGCCTGGGCCTTGCCGCCCATGCCCCCGCAGCGCCTTGACTGCACGAGGTTGATGCAGGCGGTCCGCCACGGGAAGGGGAAAAAGGAGTTCTTGGAGGATATGCTGAGGCGGATTGGGGAAAGAAGTGAATATATCGACGTATGTATGATGGAGGGTACGCCCGACGCTGCTTGGGAGGAGCTGGAGAGCATCCTCACGGCGGCGGGCGCCGCGCACTTCGGGGGGCCACATGGGGGAGAGGCGCGCAGCCAACGATGTGCTAGACGACGCGAGCTCCTCCAGGAACGCTCCCGGCTTCGACGGGAACGACTAGAAGCAGATGAGGACCGACTTCGGGAGCTGGAGACTGAGCTCAAGACGCTCTCGGCTGAGCTGAAGCTGGAGCACCGTGCCCGCAGGATCGCAGAGAGGAACCAGCTCCAGGAGGAGGTACGGGAGGCCTGGGAGAAGAGGGACACGGCCGAGGCGATGCGTCTCTCACGACTACTTGGACACTGTCGACTGGGCGCGAAGCGACGAGACGGACGCCGCCTTGGCCCCCCCCCCGCTGCCACGGTCGGACTGGGTCGAGGCGTGGGGGAGGCCTGGCGCCCAGGGAGGTATGAGGGCACACGAAGTCGACTGGAGTGAGTGGCGCGCAAGCAGAACTGGCACCCCCCCCCGCCCCACCTGCCGACCCCATGGACATTGGTTACGCACAGGATGACTTCAAGGAGCTGAGGCGCTACGTTCGGCGCGCCAAGAAGAGGCGCACAGTTCCAACTGGCACGGCGGCGCTCGAGCTTTGGGACCTCTGCCTCTGGCCTGACAGGGCCATGGATCAGCTGCCCCACGGCGTGGGCTTCGAGAGGACGGCGCAGGGGATGCAGTTGTTCGACGAGACCCTCCTGCGAGCGCTGACGCTGATCAGGCGCGCGGAAAAGACTCCCCTGCACTGGCACCGCAGCATGGGCATCGGACTCGCCAAGAACGACAAGCCTGGTATGAAGGGAAGGAGAGTTATTCACTCCCTTCCCGCTGTGGGAAAGGGATACTTCGCGTACGAGCTCAAAGCGCAGCTGGCCCCACAGGATCACGGATTCGCACCCCACCGACGTAGGGAGGGAGCTCTGCTGGCGACCCAGGTTCTGGCGCGGTGCCTGAGGCAGTCGGGCTGGTCGTGGGTGGCAACACTCAAGGACATGGCGAACGCCTTCGGCAGCGTGTCCTGGGAAAGGTTCGATGAGGTCATCCTAGACGAGGGCTTGGTGGAGCCGCAGAACCAGACGCTCTGCCGTGACAGGCACCGCCTGCCGGTCGTGGAGGTGGACACGAGCGACGGGGTCCTCTTCTTGAAGACGGGCGAGGGCGGCCTCATGGGGGACCCGTTCGTGGCGCAGGCGTTCGCGGCGGCCTTTGTCGCCCCCGTTGACATGTGGTCCCAACGACTGTCGATGGTGGGGATCACGGGACCGCTACGCGGGGGCTTCGAGGACTTCACCATGGATGTCTCGTTGGCCAAGTACGCCGATGACCTGTATCGCGTCATACCCTTGGAGGTCGGTTGTGACATGGACGAGGCCCTCAGGAGGATGAATAGCAGCGATGACATCCTGGACGAGTGCCTTACGCAATATGGGATGGCGCAGAATCGCGACAAGCAGGTGGCGTGTTTCTTGATCCAGGGGACGGGCTCGCAGCAGTGCAAGCGGTGGCTACAGCATGCCATCGCACGGGGACGAGTCGACGGACGAGTCGAGGAGGCGACGAGGTACCTGGGGCCGATCGTCACGCAGGACGCCTCAGCTGCCATCGAGGTGGAGCGTAGGATGGCGGCTGCCCGAGCCGCCGTCTATGCCATAGCAGGTTTCTGGTCTGCCAGCACGCCGCGACGCTGGCGGCGCACGGCACTGATCGGTTTAGTGCAAAACACCCTCCTGTCGGCACTTGAAGTTTTTTTTTTTTTTACTCAGCCCCCGTCAACACGCGCTCCTGGATCACTGTCTCGCCTCCCTCTGTAAGATTGCTATGCACGGTGCCGCATGTGAACGCAACGAACAGGGGGAGGTCACTGCCCGCATGTGTTCTCAAGAGATCTTGGCTTCCTGGCAATTAGTGCAGTGCGAAATGGAGCTCCGAATCCGCAGGCTAAGCTGGTATCATTCTTGGGCCTCTCGGACTCGGGTGCACGCGCACGTTTTAGCAATGCTCTTTGGGGCCCTTGATTTTGAACCTGCGGAAAAGCGGCCGTGTACAGAGGATGGCCTTAGTCAGTTTGCGAGTCCCTGGGCCAAACGCATCCAGGACGACGTTCGAGCCGCGATCGATGTCATGCCCGACGACAGGGATGTGCTTTTGCGTGTCGCGGACCGTCCCTGGCTCCTCATCGAGGATAAAGAATTATCTGAGGAGTTCGTTCGCCTGGATTTCAGACGTCTGCGTAGTCACCATTTCACGGTCACTATTGCGCCCCCTGGCCCACTTTGCGGTGTCTCTGACCCTGGGGCCCCTGGTGGGCTCGGCCCCCTCCCCGGCCCTGTTGCCCCGTACGTGTGTTCCTGGCCGAAAGGGGAGGGGACGCAATGTGACGATTCTTTCTGCACGAAGCGGGGGCTCACTGAGCACTTGAGGCACAAGCACGGTGTGTATAATTTAGCTGCTCTGCTTTGCCCGTCCAACGAATGTATTGCGTGTAGGAAGATTTTCTGGAGTAGGCAAACGGCCTATCGACACCTTGAGGGTTCGATATTTAGGGGGGCATTGCGGAACGAGAGGGCCGAGTGCGATTGCGACCAGAGTTGAACCGAGGGATCTTGGGTGCCGCATTTGCTCGTACGAGTCGGCTGACTACGACGACCTCTGTAGCCATCTTCGGGCTCATCTTCCCTGGTCGGTTTCTTCGGGGGCGTGTTTCCTCGCGCGGCAGCGACTTCGCCATGACCTCGGACGTGGCGATGCCCTCTTGGATGGTGAGGGCGGCCTCGCCCCCTGCATCGGCGCCGCGCCCGAAGCGGGGCAAGGCAGGCAACCACAAGGAGAAGGCCGACCAGCTGCTGGTCATCATCGCGAAGCTGGCCCTCACCACGGCCCGACAGGCGGCGCAGCTCGAGAGCGTGTGCTACACCACGATGTTCATCAGCGAGGCCGAGGGCAGCCTCGGGCAGGTGTGCCGCAAGAGCGGCATCGACTACGACGGCGAGAGCAAGAGGCTCCGCGAGAAGGTCGCGGGCGGGGAGTCGGTCGACTTCAAGGCCCGCGGGCCGCCTCACGTCCACCTCTTCGGCGCCATCATCAAGCGCAGCATGGAGATCACGGCGCCGGGGGGAGGGACTCCGAAGGCAGACGGGCACAATATCTTCCTCGAGTACTGGCAGCAGGTCACCGCCGCCAAGAAGCCACAGGAGATCGCGGAGCAGAGCCTCCACTGCAAGTATCGCAAGGCGAGGACCACGGGCGAGGAAGCCAAGGGGGTCCTCTCGTTCGTGCTGAACTCGAGGGTGCCGTCCGCCAACTCCCAGTACCCGATCCTGGTGGACTACCTCGTGAAAGTGGAGAAGGCGGAGGCGGTGCACGGCCCAGCTCCGAGGGGCCCCTTGGAGCGAGAGGCAGGCAGTTTGCTCCAGGCTCTCAATCAGTTCTAATGGCCAGCAGTGAGAGGCTGGCAGCCTTGATTGCAAAGGGTATTGTCAGCCCTGCAGTTTTGTCCTCGACGAGAGTGGCGACGGTGTATGCTTCACCGCTCATGCCCTCGTCCGCCGTGCAAGTGCTGAGTCCGACCCGCCGAGCACGCAGAGGGAAAGGAGCGGTTGGCGGGAGGGACGCTGCTTCGAGCCAGTCTCTGCCCGCCGCCCCTGCACCCAATTTTTGAAGGCGTTCCTCGGGTAGTGCACACCGACCCCCCGCACGGGAGGTTCACTCCTCGAGGGAAGTCGGGGCGGCGCTCAACAGCAATAGAAGCACTCACGGGGATCGGCTCGAGGATGGGACGGGTGGGACGTTGGAGGGTGGGGGGTCGGGAGTGACGGATCCGCGAGCTGGTCCCCGTGAGGGGGGCACCCGCCAGGCTGCGCGCCATTCGGCGGGCCGCTCCCTGGGGCCGTGCGGGCGGAGCCCGACTGGCCATGGTGGCCACCAAGGTTGACTAGTCCTCATTTCGATTGTCGCGAAGCGACGCCCAGGTGCGAGGCTGATTCGAGACTTCCGTCTGACCGCACCCAAGGGTTCCGAGCCGAGCCTCCTCCTCCTCCTCCTCCTCCTCCTCCTCCTCCTCCTCCTCCTCCTCCTCCTCCTCCTCCTCCTCCCCCTCCTCCCCACCCCCTCCCCCCCCCTCCCCCTCCTCCTCCTCCTCGCCTCGCTCCTCCTCCCTCCTCCTCCTCCCTCCTCCTCCTCCGTCCTCTCCTCCTCCTCCTCTCCTCCTCCTCCTCCTCCTCTCCTCCTCCTCCTCCTCCTCCTCCTCTCCTCATCCTCCTCCCCTCCTCTCTCCTCCTCCTCCTCCTCCTTCCTCCTCCTCCTCCTCCTCCTCCTCCTCCTCCGCCTCCTCCCCCCCCCTCCTCGTCCCTCCCCCTCTCAGCGCCTCGGCCCCAAACGTCCGACGACGTGATCGCCCTGCGCCGTGCGCGGCCCCAGGGGCTCCGGCCTCTCCCCCGGGGGGGGCAGGCCTCCGCCCCTGGGGCCGCGCGTGCTCGAGGTGGCAGCGGGGCCCCGCCACGCACCCCGGGGGGCGAGACCGAGGCGGAAACGCTCAGTGCCCTGTCCCTCTCCCTCCCCTGTCTAGTAGAAGAAGAAGAAGAAGAAGAAGGAGAAGAAGAAGGCGGAAACGCTCAGTGCCCTGTCCCTCTCCCTCCCCTCCCCTAGAAGAGGTCGGCGAGGAACGAAACCAAGACAAACAAAAGAACAGCGCCATGAGCATAAACTTTGGCGCTCCGCGCGGACTTCTTGGATCTGCGCTGGGCACCCCTCCCTGGCGCGCGGAGCGCGCAGGGGGCGGCGCCAGAGGCGCCGCCGGGGGAGGCCCAGCGCGGATCCAAGAACCCCGCGCGTCGGGGACATTCTGACCCGGGTCAATCCAGACCCGGGTCAGTCAAGCCTTGCAGAATCCTACAAGATCCTGCAAGATCCTGCACCCAAACCCGGGTCAATGCGAGGGGTCCTGCAAGATCCTGCAGGATCCTGCACACAAACCCAGGTCAATGCGACCCTGGCACTGCAGGATCCTGCAAGATCTGGCGCCCTGGCTGACCCCCGTTTGCATTGACCCCCGTCTCAAGGCTCTTGAGCGCGGGGCGCCTCAAAACTTCCGTGTCTGCCGCTGTTCTCTCCGCGACCCTCCTCGCAGAGAGAGCAGGGGGGGGTCGAGCGCGCCTCCTCGCTGGTGCGCAGCTGCACCCGCGACTCGTACTCCTCCCCGCGCGAGCGCGCGCGCCGCGGCGGGGGCGCCGGGGGATCACGCACAGCGCGCGCGTCCCCCCCTCGCGAGAGGGAGGAGGAGGAGGAGGAGGAGGAGGGAGGAGGAGGAGGAGGGAGGATGGATGATGAGGAGGAGGAGGAGATAAGGAGGAGGAGGAGGAGGAGGAGGAGGAGGATAGGAGGAGGGAAGGAGGAGGAATAGGAGTGAGCCTGTAGGGCAGGATTAGTAGTAGGCGGCGGATGATTGATGAGGAGCCTGGAGGAGGAGGAGGAGGAGGAGGAGGGAGGAGGAGGAGGAGGAGGGAGGAGGGAGGAGGGAGCGGGAGGTGAGGAGGAGGAGGAGGAGGACGCTGACCAAGCCCTCGCCGCCGTCGCGCCCGCCGCGGCCGACGCCGCCGCCGCCGCGAGGGCCACCAACACGCAGACCTCCTCGCGCTGTGGACAAAACTGCGACGGGAAGATATTCTCGCAAGTCTCGGCCTCCGGGGGGTCCCTGCCCGGGCCTCGGGACCGTCGAGAACGACCCGGGATGAGAAGCCGGGCCCCAGGGAGAGGGTCCAGACATCCCTGGGGTCGGCGTTGCGACAAACGTCGCGACGTCGGGGCTCTGGGAACGCAGGTGCCTGCGCCACCACGCCTCGCCACCACCGCTGGGGTCACTGCCGCAGCCACCGCCGCTGCAGGGCAGCCATCACGCCCGCCGCGGCCCACACCGCCGCCGCCGCCGCCGCCGCGGTGGCCACCATCGCGGGTGCCTGCGCCCCACGCACCGCGGCCACCGCTGCCGCCATTGCCGCCGCCGCCGCCGCTGCAGTCGCAGTCTTCACCCTCGCCGCCGCCACCTCCGTCCTCGCAAGCGCGACTGCTCCTCAGGGAAGCACCCCCACCTTTCGAAGGCGTCACCACGGTGGCCCCGCCGGGATGCGCGAGGCAACCGCGGCACAACCACTGCCAACGCCATCGCCGTTGCCGTCGCCGCCGCTGGCCATCGGCGTCGCCGCCGCCAGTGGCATCGCCATCGCCGCCGTCGTCACTGCCGCTGTCGTCGGCGGCGGCGGCGGCGGCGCTGACGCTCGCCGTCGGGCCCCCGTCCCCACGCGGCGAGCTGAGCCCCTCCTCCCCCCAGCGCTGCCCCTGAGCAGCGCGCCCAGCACGAAGCCCAGAGTGCCCCGGGAGCTCCCGAGCGGAGTGGAGATCTGTAGGGGCCCCTCCTTGGGCCCGAGGCACCCTGCGAGCTCCGGCGCCGCGTCTCTCCCAGCCATCCCGCGGTCCTGAAGAGGAAGCGCCCCGCGCCTCGCCTCCCGCGGCCCTCCCCCTCCTCCCATCCCTGCCTCTG
>CAUYUJ010004617.1:0-2500 GCA_963575745.1 Prorocentrum cordatum
GGAGGAGGAGGAAAAAGAGGAGGGGCAACACGAGGAGGCGGAGGAGGAACATGATGATGAGGAGGAGGAGGAAGAGGAATAATAGGAATAATAGGAATAGTAGTAATTGTGATACCATTAATAGTGATTCCAATAACACTAAAAATAACACTGATACTGATACTAATAATACGAATCATCAAAATATGAAGAATACTCGTACGAAGAATAGCACGAATCATATTAATAATGGTAATAAGACGAAGATTATTACTAATACTAGTAAGAAGAAGACGAATAATAATATTATTATTATAATTACTGGTAATATTAATAGTCATAACAGTCATACTAGACATACTGATCATACTACCAATGAATATTGAGAAGCGTAAGCACAATAACAATGCTAGTAACACCATTAGTAATAATACAACATTACTACTAATAATACGAATATTAATAACAATACCACGAATAAGACTAATACGAAGAGGACGGGTAATAGTACTAAGACGAATACTGATACACAGAACACTTATGATACGAATAACACAACTAATAAAAACAATAAAACGTAATACTGGTACTGGTCATAATGTTGGCAATCTTACTTAAACTAATAGTAATACTGATACTAATGCTAATGGCAATCATTACAATTTCATTCATAATACATCATAATAGTATCACGTACTAATAATACTACCAATAATACTACGAATAATGATGATACTAATATCATTACTCATAGTAATAATAATAATAATACGACTACTAATAATAACATTACTACAACCAATTACAAACATACTAGTATCAAGAATAAGGTACTAGTTATAATAATACGAATGCGGCTAATACTACTACTGCTACTACTCCTACTACTACTACTACTACTTCTACTACTACTACTACTTCTTCTACTACTACTACTACTACTATCCTTATTATTCATACTACTACTACTATGAATAATAATCATAATAATAATACTAGTAGTACTATAAATACTGATCATAATTATATCTTTTTTTGATAACAATAATGACACTACTCATTATGATAATAATAAAAATAGTAGTAGTAGTAATAGTATTCGTAATAATAATAATCATAACAATAACAATAACACTAACAATAACAATAACAATAACAATAACACTAACAATAATAACAATACTACTACTAATAATACTAATGATGATACTGTTAATGATAATAATCATAATAATAGTAATAATAGTGATAATACTAATAATAATAATAACAATAACAATAATACTAGTAATATTAATAATAATAGTAAGAGTAATACGAATAATACTAATACTAATAATAATAGTAGTAATAATAATCGTAATAATAATACAAATAATATGACAATAATAATAATAATATTAATAATAATAATAATACTAATAATAATACTAATAATAATAATGGTAATAATAATAAAATGGGAAGCATAAGAAAAAGAGGAGGACGAGGAGGACGAGGATGAGGAGGAAGAAGAGGAGGAAAACGAGGAGGAGGAGGAGGAAGAACAGGAGAAGGAGGCGGAGGAGGCGGAGGAGAAGGAGAAGGAGGAAGAGGAGGGAACGGTGGAACAGGAGGATGAGGAGGAGGAGGATGAGGAGGAGGATGAGGAGGACAAGGAAGGGGAGGAGGAGGAAGAGGAGGAGGAGTAGGAGGAGAAGGATGGAGAGGAGGAAGAGGAGGAGGAGGAGGAGGAGGAGGAGGAGGAGGGGGAGGAGGAAGAGGAGGAGGAGGAGGCGGAGGAGGAGGAGGAGGCTGAGGTGGAGGAGGAGGGAGGAGGGAACGGTGGAACAGGACGATGAGGAGGAGGAAGAGGAGGAGGAGGTGGTCGTGGTGGTGTTGGTGATGATGATGATGATGGATGAGATGATGGTGGTGGTGGGTGGTGGTGATGATGATGATGATGATGATGATGATGATGATGATGATGATGATGATGCGATGATGATGATGATGATGATGATGATGATGATGAGGATGATGATGATGATGATGATGATGATGATGATGATGATGATGATGATGATGATGATGATGATGATGATGATGATGATGATGATGATGATGATGATGATGATGATGATGATGATGATGATGATGATGATGATGATGATGATGATGCTGCTGATGATGATGATGATGATGCTGGCTGAGGACGAGGAGCAAGAGCAAGAGCAAGAGCAAAAGCAAGAGCAAGAACAAGAGCAGGAACGGCATCGGCGGCGGCTGCGGAGGCGGCAGCGGCTCTGACGGCTGCTGCCCGAGGCGCTCCGGCCGCCAAGGGTGCGACCTACGGGGGCAAGCCCGTGGCGGCGGCGCAGTGGGCGCCCCCGCCGAAAGACCCCCCGCCGTGGGCCCAGGCGCCGCCGCGGGGCGGCGACGGCCGACGGTCGACGTCGGCGGCGGTGGCGACGCGCTTCCGCCGCCTTGGCAGCCGCCACTTGCGCCGCCGCCGCCGCCGCAGCAGGACGCAGCCTTCGCG
>CAUYUJ010004617.1:7500-45000 GCA_963575745.1 Prorocentrum cordatum
TCGCTGCCTCGCGCGTGCTGGCCGCCTCTGCCGTGTCGCGTTGCAGCGGTCGGCGAGCCCCCCCGCCCCCCAGGCGGAGGGCAAGCAGGGGGAGCTGCTGTGGAAGGCCGTGCCCGAGGCCCGCGGTCCGGGGCGCGCCCCGCGGCCCCAGCGGGCCTCGAGGGGGCGGGCGGTCGGGCCATCGAGAAGCGAGCATCGAGCAGAGAAGCCACGCGCGAAATATCGACAACTGCACGCATTCTGCGGTCTGGTTCCCGGCCCTTGCAATGGCGGGAGCATTGGGTACACCCATTGTTTGAGAAGCTTGCTGTCAGTAGTCCGGACAACTACAGAGGCATCCAGCTTGCTTCTCAGCTGTCCAAGGTCGTGGAGCGCATCTTCTTGCAATTGTTTCGGGGGAGTGGGCGTCCGAGCGGTGGCGAGGGGGGGGGGCGGCGTGGGCCCATCCCCGTCTCCACTCGAGGAGCGCTAGAAAGGTGCCCCTGGCCCATGGTGCCCCCCAGCTTTTCGCTCGATCGTGGAGTGAGTTCCTGGCGGCGTGGGCCCATCCCTATTTCCATTCGAGGAATGCTGAAGGTGCCCCTGGCCCAAGGTGCCCCCCAGCTGTTCGCTCGACTGAGGAGTGAGTCCCTGGGGCCCTCTGGGCCTCGTGAGGGTGCTCTGCAGGCCGTGGGGGGCTCCCGGAAGATCCTGTGGGCACCTTGGGCCAGGCACACTTCTAGCAACACCCGACCCATCCCCATCTCCACCGGGCCATGGTATGTCCCCCCCACCCCCGTTGGGGATAGACCCTTCGAAGCCCGATGGGAGCAGCCTATATGCCCATCTAGGGGGGTGAATCGGCCAGTGGGGTCAAGGCCATGCCAGTGGGGATGGGGATCGATTAACAGATGCTCATGCTCGAGGGAGAACCCTAGTCATGCTGGCGTCGTGAAAAATCTCAGCAAGAGTTATTTTTGCATATTGTAATGGCCTCTGGCCAGTGCCGCCGATCCGGGGCGCTCCCGATGCGTGTGGGAACGGACGATGACGACGACGACGACGACGACGACGACCGACGACCGGGTCAACGACGGACGATGATGACGACGACGTCCCTCCTCCCCCCGCTGCCCTCCCCGGTTTCTTGGACCCCCCCCTCCGCTTGAGCTCGACCCCCCCCCGCTTGAGCTCGACCCCCCCCCCGTCCTCGCTCGAGGTCCCCCCCTTCCCTCCCTCGATTCTTAGAGCCCCCCCCGCGCTGACCTCCCCCCCGCTTGAGCTCGACCTCCCCCCTCCTTCGACCCCCTTCCGTCCTCGCTCGAGCTCCCCCCCCCCCCCCCCTCGAGTCTTGGACCCGTCCCCCCCGCGCTGTCCCCCCTCCCTCCCCCGCTTGAAGCTCGACCCCCCCCTCCGTTCGACCCGACCCTCCTCCGTCCTCGCTCCGAGCTTCCCCCCCCCCCCCCTCGAATCTTGGACCCCCCCCCTCCCCCCCTGTTTGAGCTCGACCCTCCCCTCCGTTCGAACCCCCCCCCTCCCTCGCTCGAGCTCACCCCCCCCCCCCTCGATTCTTGGACCCCCCCCCCCGCGCTGCCCCCCCCCCCGCTGCCCCACCCCCCCCTCCGTGAGCTCGAACCCCCCCTCCCGTTCGACCCCACCCCGTCCTCGCTCGAGCTCCCCCCCCCACGATTATTAGACCCCCCTTCCGCGCTGATCCCCCCCCCCCCCCCCCCCCCGCGCTGGAGCGTTCACTGAATTGCGTGGATAATTCGCCGGATCCCGACCCCCCCCCCAAGAGCGAAGCTTGAGCGAGCTCAAGCCCACGCTCTCAGAAACTCACACGCCGGATCGGCGGATTTCGGCCTCCAGGGGCCCTCGCCAGGCTTCGGGGCCGTCAAAAGCGATCTAGGATGGAAAGCCAACCCCAGGGAAAGGGTCGGGACTTCAGGGCCCCCCGTACAAAAAGAAGAAGCGTCGGATGTCTGGTAGAGCCTGCGTTTTTACATCCTCTCGCGATAGCGGCAGTTACCGAAGTGGGGAGGGAGGGGGGGAGGGGACCAGTGATGTCACGATTCGCGGCGTCGCCGTCGCGGAGTTAGCTACCCCTGCTTATTCCCACACGGTGTTGGCGCGAGTCGTGACGTTATCGGAGGGTGAGAGGGGGAGCGGCGTCCCCAGTGACGGGCGTTATCGCGAATCGTTTGAAATTTTGCTCGGTCACGACGACCAGGGCCAACATGTCGCAGGATCTTGTCGACGTCGATCTTAGTCAGGGCCCATGCAGGCCGTCGCCGATTCGCTAGGATGATCCACGAACATACGATGACCAAGATGGACGATGACCAAGCGGTCATAGTGAACGAACATACGATGACCAAGATGGACGACGACGAACATACGATATATTTTCAAAAAGAACGAGCGGTCATAGTGATCTTTTGCGAGGTCTTGAGCGGGATGTCTTGTCCGGTCTTGTGTTGGCTCTTGTGTTGGACTCCTGCGCGCACATTTGTTGGACACATGCTTTCTGCACGAGTCGTCTTGTGCGCGTGGTGCGCGACCACTCTTCGCTCGACCATTGGTTCTGTTAAGGATAGTAGGGCTGAGGATCGGCGGCGGCGCGCACAAGGGAGTGGCGCGAGGGGGGGGCAGCCTTGAAGGAAGGCGGGGAAGCGTTGGTTCTGAGAAGGCGGGGTCTCCTCAGAAGGGCCCAGAGGCCCATGGCCACCACGAGTGGTGCGTAGTTGGTCGCGCTTCGCGCTTCGCGGTCTGGGCAATTTCAGAGCGAGGCGCGAGTCCCTAGTCTTGTTCTTGGGGGGTGGCGGCGCGAAAGCGCGAAGAGATTCGCGCTTCGCGCTTCGCGGAGCGCGAAGCGCGAAGATAGTTACCCTAGTAGAAGGACGCAGACGCTTTGAGAATGCTTCTTATAAAGCGGGAGGGGTTCTCAGAAGCCCCCTTGCCTTCTCAGAATCCCTTGGGGCCTTCTTATTGGTAGCCGCCTCCGTCGCGCTTTTAGGTTTGATGACCGAGGTCTGGGGACCGAGGACCGAGGACCGAGGGTCGAGCATCGGTGAGACAGGAGGATGGAGGACCGAGGACCGAGGCCCTCCAGGCGTGGGCGCGTTCGGTGCAGCAGGGGCCCTCCCCGGAGGGCCCGGAGGCGAGTCTTGGGCCGTCTGCGGCAAGCGGGGGCTCTCCGGAGGCTCTGGAGGCGTGTCCTCCTCCCTCGTGGGTCCAACCCACAAGGGAGGCTCGTGCCGTGCTCACTTTCTTCGGAGGTTGATAGACCTCCTACCCTGACACGTCGATTAATGAATTGGCCGTTTTCGGTTTGCGAGAAGGCGTCGCGGCCGCCATTTTTGCGTGTCCAGGTCCGTCGGTTTCGGTCCTAGGCCGTTTTCATTGAAGGGTGGTTTACTAAAGGGAGGTTTGTCCACCGCCGATTTCTGTTCTTTTTTCCCCTCGGGGGTCTTGCTGTTTAGCTTCGTCTCTCAGTGTGTGCACGGCTGGCAGCATGTGTGGACGAGCGCGGAACCTTTCTATGGCAATGTTGAGCAAGCGAGCGTGGGACTCCCCCACGTAAGACTCGAGTTCGCCAGAGTTCGTGCTTGCCAAAGTTGTCCGACGACGTGGGATGTTTGTAGCGGAAGCTCGCAACGAATCTCAGGCTGGGCCGTCGTCATTTTTCCCGACGGCACCGTCAGGCCAACCCGAGTCCCCCGAACCCGAGCATTACAATCGAAATCGATAGTAAGGATGAGCGACTTCCTAAAGGTACCCTTGCATCGGCCGCTCGAAGAGCCTCGGCATGGGTGTCCAAGGCCCTCGCATCCTCACTGCGCATCCTTGCTGTCAATTTTGATTGTACGTCCCCCTGAGAGGCGCGCGGATGTCTGCTCCTCTGCCAGTGCCTCGCAGCGAGGGGCTCCGCCCTGCTGCTGCAGGTCTGACGGCCCAGCGAGGCGCTTAGCGCAGCCGCCAGTCCCGCAGGTCGGCTTCTCTCATCCGAGCCCCCCCCCCTTCCTCCCCTGCCCAGGTGAGCGACGAAGAACAACGGGCCTGACATTGGCGCGTGAGCTGCCCGTGTAAGCTCGCGCGTAAGCGCCTTCGTCTCCAGTGCAGCGTGCCGCGCTGGCGGCTCGCGTAAGCCGCGACGTAAGGTCGCAATGCCATCTCACGTGAGACCCTTTTTTTGATCGTCGCTCGTGTGACGGTCTCTCTCGGCCTCTCAATTTTTTAGCCCCCCCTCCCTCCTCTTTTGGGTGGCCCCACAAGTTCCCAGCTAGGTCCTGAGGGCGGAGTGAGTTTTGATCTGTTAATGTGTCGTAAGCTGGCGAGAATCGCCGGGAGATGCCCAGGCGCCTCACAGGGTCAGACGAAGCTTGCGCCCCCGTAGCTCGATTCGAATCGATTCGCTTCCCTTCGTCCGTTCGTCGCTTCGACAGGTATCAGGTGCAGAAAACGTAACATTTCGGCTGTCCGCGCGGATTGCTTGGGTCGGTGCGCTGGACCCCCACGGCGGCGCCTCCAGCGCCGCCCCTGGCGCGCTCTGCGCGCCACGAAGAAGGTGTCCAGCTCCGATCCAAGAGATCCGCGCGGACCTCTGGAAGTCTATATCTATGTGCCTGTTTCTTCTCCCACTCGCTATCCCCTCCTGCGGGCTTGCATGAGCATCGCTCCAAGAGGTGCAGCGGGTTCTTCCGGCCTTCGTGCCACGGCGTCGGAGTGGTCGGAGAAGGTATTTGTCAGATGGGGCGGACCAGCCGACTCGTCAGCTCGCCTGCCCCGCTTTGCGGCGAACGTCGGCCTACGGCCTTCCTGCGCTGTCGCGACCGACCGACCTCTCTGTTTTTTATGCTCCCGCCCCCTCTTCTGCTCCTCCCTCCCCTCGCCTCCCCGCCCCTCCTGACCTCCTGCTTCTCTGAGACGAGGCGGAGGAAGAGGATGACGACGACGCCGCCGCCGACGTCGCCGACGCCGCTGACGACGACAACGACTACGACGACGGCGCCGACGACGACGACGACGACGGCGACGACGACGACGACGACGACGACGACGACGACGACGACGCCGACGACGACGACGACGACGACGCCGACGACGACGACGACGACGACGACGACGACGACGACGCCGACGACGACGACGACGACGACGACGACGACGACGACGACGACGACGACGACGACGACGAACGACGACGACGACGACGCGCCGCCGCCGCCGACGACGACGCCGACGACGACGACGACGACGACGACGACGACGACGACGACGACGACGACGCCGACGACGGCGGCGGCGGCGGCGCCAGCTCGCGCGCACGCGGCCGCCCCAGGCTGTGGCAGGCTCTCTCCGCCCCGGGGCCGCCGTCGCCTCCGCCCGTCGCCGCCCGTCGCCACCGCTGCCGCCCACCGCGTCGCCGACGCCGTCGCCGTCGTCGACGTCGTCGCCGTCGTCGTCGTCGTCGTCGTCGTCGTCGTCGTCGTCGTCGTCGTCGTCGTAGTCGCCGGCCCCGCTGCCGCCGCGGTCGTCGGCGCCGCCGCGGTCGTCGGCGCCGCCGTCGCCGTCGCCTTCGTAGTTAGTTGTCGTCGCCGTCGCCGTCGTAGTCGCCGTCGTCGCCGTCGTCGCCGCCGACGCCGTCGCCGTCGTCGCCGTCGTCGTCGCCGGGTCCGTTGCCGTCGCCGCTGTCGTCTTCGGTCGACGGTCTCCTCTATGCGGGCAGCCGGTGACCTCCAGAGGTCCCCGCTGGGCGATCCTTTTATGTTGCTCGCTTGCTTGGTTGTTTGCTTGTTTGTTTGTTTGTATGTTTGTCAGTTTGGTAGTCTGGTTTGGACTCGGGATTCCTATTAGACGTCATGGAGTCCTCTGGAGGTCTCCAGAAACTTCTGGAGACCTCCAGAGATGTCAGCGGGGACCTCTGGAGACTTCCGAAGACCTGCGGCGAGGAGGAAGAGGATTATCTTTCAAGGCATTTCTGGGCCTCGGGGGATCTCCTCGTCGATCAGGACCATGGCTGGACGCAGCCAGAAACTTTTGTTAGGACGGCGCTCGGGGGAGCCAGGGGATGGTTTCAGGCGGACAGTGCAGCAGAGGGGCCCAGGCGCTGCGCAGTATTTTGTCCAGGCTACTCTTGCATCCTTACTTCTTCGCCCCATGCAGCTGGCACAAGGGTCAAGATCGACCCCAGCTTTGGAAGTTCACCCTTCTCTTCTTCTTCTTTGCTCCCTCCTCCCTGGATGCTTTTCGTTCTGGGCATGTCCACGGTCTCTCTTGGGCGTTCGGCGAGGGGGCTCGCTGTGGTCATGCCTGTCCACAGGTCCCAGGGTGAAATCGGGCATGTCCCTCCACAGGAGGAATATACAAGAATGGCGTAAAGATAGCCGCCTGTAGGAGGACATGCCCTACCTAACCCTAGGCCTGTTGGCCTGGTGCCGCTGCCATCTGCTTCCGAGCGAAAAGCCCAAGGCGTCCGGAGGAGGAGGAGGAGGAGGAGGAGGAGGAGGAGGAGGAGGAGGAGGAGGAGGAGGAGGAGGATGGGCCCAGGTGGGGCGGTGGCGCGAGAGCATGGAGAGAATCTCGCCTCGCGCGCCACGCAGCGCGTGGCTGGTCTAGGTGACCCGGAGTAGGATTTAGCGGGATTTGGCGCTCTTGGGGCCGCTGCGAGTGATTCGACGTGGGCTTTTGCTTTGGTGCGCACCCCCAACCCTTCCAGGATTCCAGGACTGACCTGGAGGTTGGTTGGGGGTGAAAGGCCCCGTGAGGCCCGAACCCGAAGTATGGAGCCCGGCGATATCTGACGCTGGCGCTTATAGCCGATGGTGTTGACGCACCTTCGCTCTCGACCTGGAGTAGGAGGGGGAAGGGGAGAGGAGGAAGGAGGATGAGGAGGGAGCAGGTCGGAGGGAGCACGTTCCCGATCGTTGGCAGGCCACGACGCCCGCTGGGGTCCCAGGACGTCGGTTTCCAGGCGGTGGGATAACATCCACACCATGCAAGGTCCGCCGGCCCGTCTCGGCCGAGGGCCAGCGCACTGCCCGACGCCACCATCTCCGCCGGAGGTCCGCGCGGATTTCTTGGAGGCACCGCCGGGGCGGTTCAGCGCAGGTCCAAGAAATGCGCGCGGACTTCCGTTGATGTAGTTTCTATGTGCTCTAATTCTAGTTCGTTCAAGAGGCTTACGCGATTTCGCTGACCCCCAGAAGAGGGATGAAGTCCTGCCACCCCCGCCTCCGGCTCCCCCTCCCCCTCTAATCGGATTTCAAGCTCCAGGGGAGAGGGAAAGGGAGAGGGGGACGGCCAATCATCTCACACGCCTTTGCACCCCTGGCAAGTGGGGGCCAGCGGACATTACATGGTCTTCCAGCAAGTGCTAAGTAGACGAGCTGCGTATGTGATCGAGGAGGCTACGCCCAAGATCTGTCCCCCATGCCTATGACGTGCTTCTGTGTCGTAGTCCGGCCTGGGATTCCATTGGCTTCGCAGGGTGCGCGTCTGGAGCGCGGGAAGTCTGGGCGTTGCAGGACTTTCTGGTGGTTCTTGGAGGCTTCGGGGATGCCTGTGCGCTAGTCTGGCGTGCTCGTTTGCCAGAGGCCCTCTTGGGGGATCTCCTTATCCCCCGCTTGGGCCGTCTAGGGAGCTTCTTTGGCCGTCTTCAAGCCATCTTGGGCCGCCATGGGTCCCGCTTGCACGTCTTGGAGGTCTTTTGGAGCGCTCCTGGGGCCGCCTTGGGCCGTCTCGGGCTTCCTCTGGGCCGTCCTGGAGGCGTCTTGGGGTCTGCTTCGGCCTTCTTGATCCCTTTAATCCCAAACTCGGATCCTCGAAAGCCGATCCTGTTTTGCCTGCCTCTTCTCTCCTGCCCCCGCATCGCCCCTTCTCCCCCCCGCCCAGGTTTCGCGCACCTCGAGCTGGAGTGGGAGCCAGATAAGCTCGAGGCCCAGCCTTTGAGCCGACCTCGCCGGTGTGGAGGGCGAAGGGGGGGGGGATGGGGCAGTCGGAAGGTACGCTCCCAGGGGGAGCGCTTAAGGCTTGCGTTGCCTGCAACTGTCTGGGTTCAAGGCGGCGCAGCCCAAGTCTTCACGCTTCGCGTATTCTCACCAGCCCACTCAGGGACCCTGACCTTGAGAGCTGACGGGACACAGCGAGCAACCAGGGTGAGCAGAGAGATCTCTGGGAACAAGGGGGTGGCCTTGGAAAGCCTCTTTGGGCCATCCCTGGGGGCCGCGTGGGGCCGCGAGGGAGGAGGAAGACGACGAGGCGCTCTTGGGGCCCTCTTGGGGCCCTCTTGGAGCTCTCCTGGGGCTCCCTTGGGGGCCTCTTGGGAGCCCTGGAGGGCCTCTTGGGGCTGTCGTGGAGGGCGTCGGTGAAAAGAGGGGGATACTAGGACCCCGTTCTGGGCCATCAAGATAGCATCTTGGGACGCTCTTGGCCCCCGCATGGGGCACTCTTGGGCGGTCTTGGGGCCGTCTGGGGGGCATCTTGGACCCATCTTGGAGCTCTCTTGGGTCATCTTGGGGCCATCTTGACGCCTGAAACATTCATCCGAAGCGAAATGGCGAGCAGGCAAACATCATTGGTTTTCGTGTGTCATGTGAAGGGTATTGGCTTCTCGGGGAGGTCCTGAGGGGTCTTTGAGGGCACCTGTAACCGTCTTGTGGCCCTCTTGCGGCGTCTTGGAGGCATGGCGGAGGTCATCTTGAGCGATCTTGCGCTATCTGGAGACCTCATT
The DNA here is from genome assembly GCA_963575745.1 of Prorocentrum cordatum. Lineage (NCBI taxonomy): Eukaryota > Dinophyceae > Prorocentrales > Prorocentraceae > Prorocentrum > Prorocentrum cordatum. The sequence continues at coordinate 16,211 of CAUYUJ010004617.1, forward strand.
TCGGCCATCTTGCAGCATCGGATGCCCTCTTGAAGCCATCTTGAGCGAAAAGGGCCCTCTGATGACTCGCGACCCCCCCGTCCAGACCCCTGGGAGGGGAGGGGGAGGGTACCCCTCCCCGAAGGGAAGAGGGGTCTTGGAAGAGGAAAGAAAGATATCGTCAGACCACTTACGCCCAGAGGGCTGGTGGGATTTGCTTGTGCCGCCTGCTCGGAGCACTTTTTTAGCAGCGGTGGGGTGGACAACCAGCTTTTTGTCCTCTCCCATCGCCATCCCCTCATTGTACCCCCTTTCTGTTCTTCCTCATCCAAAGGGATACCGACCTCGTTTTCTACTTGGTAGCTGAGCTTCCAGCACTTGCGGCAGCTCTGCTCATATCCGCCATCGGCGTGATGACCACCTACGCCGAGCTCCGCCGACGTTCCTGCGGATCCGAGAACAACCTCGAGGACCAGAGCGCGATGATCATCACCCGACACTACGCTACCGCTGCCACTGCCATTCCACCGACACCATCTCGGGCTACGGGCGCGCGGGGAACCGCCACCGCTATTGCGACGGCCTCAAACGCGACGTACAACATCCCCTTCGAGTGCGGGAGCGCGACGCCCAACCCATACTTTGAGCACGGAAGCGTGACGAATATCCCCTTCTCCCATACGGGGGAACGCCGACTGGCGAACCCACCACAATTTGGAACTGATCGTGGACACGGCCGGTTCGTCCAGCACCGGCAGCACCCCCGTTAATATCCACTTCCTCAGCCTCCTCGTCTTCGATATCGCTATATGATCTATGTAAGGCGTACTTGGACGCATGATGTGTGAACGGGAGGGCGACCAAACGCGTGGACCTTCTTGGGGCCTGGCAGGCAGTTTGCCCTACCGAGCTTGGTTTTGCGAAGTCCAAGCGTGGTTGAACGTGCATTCGGGCAAAACGACCCCGTCACAACAGGCTACTACAGCTGTACAGCAGGGCCTCCAAAGCCTGGCTCGCAGCATGGCCATGCGTATACCATCAGGCGTCATGCACGTCAGCGCCGAGGTGAACGCTGTCCGCGCGAACCACCTATTTATTCTTCTACCTAGCACAACAGTTCGAGAGCCTTGAAAACGAACGTCAGCTGCAACAAGGATCCGGGTCATGCCGCACGAGCGCGTCGACAGCGTCCTGGCCTGCCGGGAGGTGGCCAGATTTGACGCTGTGACTGCTGGTTTTGGATTGGACGATTTGGAGCATCTAGTCACCAGTCTAGTGCGTCCTTGATGTGTACCGCTCCACGAAGTTACAACATTGTTGCAGCCATTGAACGGAATGGTGCCTTGCAGTTCATTGGAACACGACCAACAGACCATCCGACGATGGTGACACATTGTTGAACGATTGCCTGGAAACATTGTCCAACTTATGGGCCGATTTGGCTGACGTCATATCGACCCGGCCACCCAGAGCACCTTCTTGTTGCTAGGCGGAGACGCACCAGCAGACGGTTAGGAACAGCCAGGTGTACCCGCAGCCGGTCAAAGCTACCCAGACTCCCGCTGGCGTTAACGGGAATGTTACCGCTTGGGCACCGCCTCCACCTACTGCGCCACGGCCATCAGCTGCGCCAGCAGCCACTTTGTGGACAAAACCCACAGAACGGGGGCGGCAGCGATTCCGATGCAGACACCATCTCGTCCTCTGGCGGCACCTAGTACATTTGGGATGATTTGGCAGGTATCGCTGCTGCGCAGCATGTGCAAGAACTGGTGTACCTCAACCGCTATCTCAAACCTGTTCGTTGCGCGCGTCGCTCCATCAAGCGCGCGCTCGAGGAAATGGGCAGGGGTGGAACAGGTGGGCGACCACGACTTACAGGACGAGTCATCCATGCCATTGTGGTCGCCTTCGACGACCACGCTTGCGAGGGGCTGTTTTTTCGGCGGCTGTGGGAAATGCCGAGGAAAGGGCTTCCGAAACCATCGACGATCCTCTGGGGCATAGCCTTCGTTGGCGGCCTGCTGGGAGCCCTAGCGCGCGTCGCCGCCTGCTGCCGCCCGTAGCGTGCCATTTCGCGCGAGCTGACCCTGGCGTTGTAGCTGATGACGTTTGCTCGTGCGCTTGCGTCTGCGCGCGGTGTCAATCTTGCTGCCACCCTCTTGTTCATCTCGCAAGGCCAGCGCCTGCCGCCACTGCCCGTCCTTGTCGCACAAGTTGACCCCAGCAATTTTGTAACTGATGAGGTGGTCTTGCTGCGTTAGCGGGCGCCGACGACCGCAGCTGCCACTGCCTGTCTTATCGCACAGGCACACTGCTGCTAATGCCCGCCCTTCCGCGCTGCCAGTCCCTGTTGCCGTTGCTCTCTCGCGCGAGCTGACCCTGGCAGCTTTGTAGCTGATGAAGTGTTTTTCCTCGCTGTTTGGCACTGACAACTGTCGCTGCCACTTCATGCCGTCTAGCGCCGACCGCCCCTGCAGCCATTGTTTGTCTTCACCCGAGAGCTGACCTACGCGGCGAAGTAGCTGACGTTGCTTCTGCTGGCCGTTGGCACCGACGACCGCTGCTGCCACTGCCCGCTTTCTTGTGTGAATCAATTGTTGACGCTCCGCGTATGCCCACCAGCAGTGCATGTGCAAACTCGCATTCTTTGCGAATTATTACTGCAGGTGCGTTGCTTGTTGTAGCTAATTAGCCTCGCCTGCTGGCCCAGACGACGCCTTCCGCTCCCTGACCGTTGCCTCGGAGCCGCCGACCAAAAAAGTATGCCCACCAGCCTCGGCACATCTTGAATTCACCAGCATTTTGCTGTGCTTCAAGTGCCCGAGCTTCCTGGACGCCCTCAGCTCGCCGTTCCCCCCTCGCAGTCAGCCGCTGCTGGGTGAGTGGGCCGGTCGGCTTGCGGCGCGTTTAGCTGCTAATTAGGCCGCTTTCGTGACCCGTAGCGCTTCTGACTCCGCTAGCGCCTTCGCTGGTGGACGCGACCGAAAGTCAAAGTAATTATGCCCACCAGCCCATGCAGAAACGATACCCAGGGGAGTGGAGGTGACCAGGGAAGTGGGGGAGCACGCAGGAAACGAAGGGCGGGGGAAGTCTTCATATACCCCAAGAGAAGGGGGATGGAGGAGGAATCGTCGTCGTCTTAGGAGGAGGAGGAGGAGGAGGAGGAGGAGGAGGAGGAGGAGGAGGAGGAGGAGGAGGAGGAGGAGGAGGAGGAGACCCAGAAGTGGACCTCGGATGTGGGAGCGGCGAGATGCCCATTTAGAGACGATGTCCACGAGTTGCCCTAGTCAGAGAAATGAGGGAGCATACGGGGGAACCAAAGGCTGGGGAAACCGTCCGATTCCAAGAGGGCGGAGGATGGAAAATCAATAGAAGGGGCAGGATGATGATGATGATGATGATGATGATGATGATGATGATGATGATGATGATGATGATGATGATGATGATGATGATGATGATGATGATGATGATGATGATGATGATGATGATGATGATGGATGGTGGTGTGTGGTGGTGGTGGTGGTGGTGGTGGTGATGATGATGATGATGATGATGATGATGATGATGATGATGATGATGATGATGATGATGATGATGATGATGATGATGATGATGATGAGAGGAGGAGGAGGAGGAAGAGGAAACCGAAGGGGGGAGGAGGGACGAGGCAGGAGCAGGACTTGGCGGATGAGGAATGCGAAAAAGAGAAGGAAGAGGAAGAAAAGGGCGAGCAGAAAAGGCCAGAATCCTCGCAGAGTCTCTTGGGATGTCTCTTGGGAGCTTTTTGAAGTCCTCTTGGGGCGTCTTGGGGGCCTCTTGGCGGTCCTGGGGGCCTCTTGGAACGTCTTGGGTTGCCTCGGGGGAGCCTCTTGGGGCCTGTTGGAGGCTTCTTGGAGGCATCTAAGGAACCTTTTCAGGGCCTCTTGGAGCCTCCTGGGCGCCTCATTGTGCCATCTTGAAGGAGATCGATCAAAGAAGAGCAGGGTTGCAATTTGCGCTGCCCCGCGGGACGCGAGGGGGCGGCCCTGGAGGGCATCTGCGCCCGCCTGGGGAGAGTGGGGCCGCCCTTGGGCCAGGGCCACCTCGGGCAGCACCCAGCCCTGGCACCTCCAGACTCTCCTGGACATCCCCTCGACGGCGAAATCCGAACCCCGCCCTCGCCGATCCACGATTCAGGCAACTCGATGGGCGGCGGTGGTCGAGTTCGGAATTCGTCGAACTCGTGCCTCCCATCGATTCAGGAGAATCGATTGTTGCTGGGGGTACAGTAGGTTCATGCGGCGTTGGCGCGCCGGCGGCCACTGGCGAAGGCGTTCCAAAGTTGAATTTTGCGACGCGGGAGCACCGAGGGACACGGGAACGCCACCGGACCCGACGGAATTCAACCTTGAACGATCGGGGCCGCTGCTGAACGATCGACGCGGTTGCCGAAACCTTTGCGCGCGCCGACGCCGCACGAACCTGTCGTAGAGTATGGCATGTCGCCACCTGGAGGCTCGCCGTTCCCTTAGATCCAGGCGGTGCGACCCGAGAGATCGCGGCGGCCTCGACTCTTGGGCGGCCTCGGTCTCCCGGGGCGGTCGCCGCCTCCGGGCCCTGTGGCTGACCGTTCGAAGAGCGGCTCGGGTGGACCAGCGGGCCCTGGTGGAGGGGCCGAGGGCTCCTGGGGGGGGCCCATGTCAGGAGAACCGCGCCCGCGGAACGTGTCCACGAAACGCGCACTCGCGGACGTCGCCAACTGATCCTCTGCGCGCGCCCTCCGCGCCTGCGGTTAGGTCGGGCCTGTCCCCCTGCAGGGGGATCTTCGACGAAAGATGCAAAAAAAGCCCAGCAAATACCCCCAAATGGTAAAAAGAAAAACTAAAAAAATAGTCCCCAGACTATTTTTTGATTATTTCTGGACTATTTTTGGGGCATTTTTATTTTTCGTCGAAACTCCCCCTGTAAGGGGGCAGGCCCGACTTACGCCTGCGGCCTTCGGCCCCCAAGAGGGTGCCCCGGCACCCTGGCGCGCAATGGGGCGGCCTGCACCCTCGTGCCCCACCCTCTCCCGTGCCCCGCCGCGCAGAAGAAGATCCGTGACTACTTCAACAAGGCCAGCAAGAACATCCAGTTCCGGCGGCCGCCCCAGCGGCCGTGGAAACCCTTGGGGGAACATATGGGGGAGGAGGAGGACGAGGAGAGGGAGGGAGGAGGAGGACGAGGAGCTGCCTTGGGGCCCCCTGGGAGCTTCCTGGGGGCCTCTTGAAGACCAGCAAGAACATCCAGGTCGGGCGGCCGCCCCCGCGGCCGCGGCCGGTCGCCGCGCCCTGCCGCTCTCCCCCCAGGCCAGCCCAGCTCGAACGGCAGAGGAGGACCTCCACATCAGCAGATCTCCGAGGATCTGTTTTTTCCCAGCCCTCCTGCGTTGGGCTCTTGTTTTGAACAAAGCACCGCGGTCTAGGAGGGAGGAGTGGGGAATGATGATGATGATGATGATGATGATGATGATGATGATGATGATGATGATGATGATGATGATGATGATGATGATGATGATGAGGAGAGGAGAGAGGAGGAGGAGGAGGAGAGGAGGAGGAGGAGGAGGAGGAGGAGGAGGAGGAGGAGGAGGAGGGGGGGGGAGGGGGAGGGGGAGGGAGAGGGGGAGGGAGGAGGGAGGAGGGAGGATGGAGGAGGGGGAGGGGGAGGTGGAGGGGGAGGGGGAGTGAGATTTCAGATGTACCCTAGGGCTCGGCTAAGATCAAGTGTAGTATGAGTTCAGAGCCTGAATGATGTACAGCAGTGTAGCAGCAACAGCGACGAAGACCCGACGTAATCATATTAGGGCTCAGGGATTTGCGACTAAACAATCCAGTTTGGTAGCGGAGCTACGGCTCCATACCACGCGCGCGGCCCCATCGCGCGCACCCGGCGGCGCCAGGCATTATCTCGAGGAGCAGATCCTCGGCCACGCGTTGCCAGCGCAGCGCTCCGTGTGGACCTTCCTAGCGGAGGTCAGCTACTACCTCATGAAGGCCAGCGCCTTCGAGGAAAAACACCAGAGTATCTGTGAGAAGAACGGTATCTCCACAGAGACAGACAGGACAAGGTTTTCGCGGAAATCTTCTTCGCCTCCGACAGCAGCCGGTCAGGCTGTGTGTGTGTGTTGGACTTATTCTTCAGCACGATTGTTACAAGAGACAATGGCTGACTACAAACACCCAGATCGATTACTGGAGTGCACCCGATATGCTCCACCAGGATGGAAACCGTTCGACGATTCATACCCTCTCTAGGCCTACATGCATAGGCTGCATCTCTGGTGGCGGCTGACGCCACTGGGTGAACGAGAGGCTGGACCAAGTATGGCGTCAAGGTTTCTGGATCGCGCATCCACTATTGCGACGAGTCTAGAGGTGACGAGAGGCGACCAGAAGTACACAGGAGACGCAGCCCTCGCATTGCCCAGAGTTGACGAAGAGCGAGATGCAACAGGCAAAATCATGGTCGAAGCAGACGTACCAGGAGCAGGGCACTTGATGCAGAAGCTGACGGAAGCATTCGCGGCACACGATCAATATAAGCAGGGTGATTTCTTGGACAGATTTCTGGACACTCGACGTGGCAATCAGACCCTGCAGAGAGAGATACACAGAGGCGAATGACGAGGCAAATTTGACGATCAGCAACGTCGGATTGACACACATGTTGTTCAAATGGAGTGGATTACAGACGAGGCGCATCGGCGACGTCAAGTTGCATATAGATGAACACGGGCAGGTCGGGTACTCACTATATGGAGGAAAACAATGAGACCGAACACGTGTTGGACTACTACCAGGACTACGAATACGGCGAGCTGATAGACTGGACCTATGACGAGGAAAGTGGTCTGCACTACAGAGAGTACCAGACAGAGAACGGTGATGGAAGTTACGGAGCATACGACGACGACGACATTTGGTATGAGGCAGAAATCATAGAGGCATGGCTTGACGACGCGGAGCTGGACCAAGTGTACCAGATGTCAGGTTTTTTTGACGTCGCTAAATATTCGGTGGCACTTATCGGCGAAAAGGCATAGGCAAGAGTAAAAGCAGAGACAAAGGACGAGGACGATCAAAAGGACGCGGACCGGAAGGAAAATGACGAGGTAAAGGGCGATGGAGCAGTAGCCACTACGAGGACCATCGTCAAGCACACCGGGGTGGAAGAAGCAGTGGCAAGATGAGCACCAAGAGCCGAAAGTCAGGTGGCGGCGACAGCGGCAGCAATGGGTGCAGTGTTTGTGGTTCCAAGCGGCACAAGAATGCGGACTGCCCGGCGAACAAAGGACGACTTCCACAGGGACATGGACATGGTAGCGGACAGAAACAAGGTGGTCATTGATTCGCATCGGTGTTTGGTTCGCGTGCAGATGGCGCTAAATATGATATCAGACTCAACCTGCACGCCTGCGAGGACCTGCCGCGGAAGGAGGCGCCACCATCCTCAGCATCTTCGAGTGCAGGCTCTTGGAATATACCTCGGGCGCCCGCTGTCCATTCTCCGCGTCCCATGCGCGAAGGCGTTGCTGACGGCGCATATGAGACGCAGTGCTTCGCCTGCCCAACCTACAGAATGGACGAGTGCGGTCATTGCGAATCTGAGTCATCCCTCAGTGAGCGAGCTGCAGATGTCTATCACAAAGCGCATCATACTGAATGCGATCATGGATTCGAATGCCCCTCGCAGCCCTATTGGACAGGAACCAAGAAAGGCCTCGACAAAGGGCGGCAACACGGAGATCATCCAGGCAAATGACGAACGACATTCAAGACATCTCTCTGGGACTTTATTCCAGATGCACAAAAGGAGGAGGCGAAAAAACAATCCTTTTCAGCAGCGGCTTGGACAGCGCGACCAGGACATCGACGCAGACATCTACGGAGTTCGGATCTCAGCCTTCTAAGATTGACTTTCCTTCGAGACCTGCGAAGCAGACGACGATCACAGGGGGCGACGACGACCAGGGCCAGCACCGACCGATGCGAGCCAGATCTCCAGAGGCTACATCATCAGCGCGAACACCTGGCTCACCGCAAAAGGGATCCTTCTTGGACTTGCGGAGCACCTCGCTGCTTAGTCGACGCATCTTCTTTGGAGGTGGCGAAGACGACGGCGGCATTGGCAAGGCATTTGCATGCCGTGCAGTTCGAGGAGAACGGCGGCTGGGCCTCGTCATTGGCCCGGGCGCCGCCAAGGGTCTAGGAGGCGCAGCAGGTCTCCGCGAAGTTTGTGAAATGCTGCTCTGGCCCAGAGGTCAGCAGCTGGAAGTGGCGAGCTCGGCAGCGAAGCTTCCGGGAATCGACGGAGTGGCCAATGGATATGCTGGGCGGCGCTGGCAGCATATGCCCATTGCTGACGCCGCTGGAACGCGCGATGAACAATGCGATGGGCCTCCTGGCGGGCATCTTGCCGGAAAAGGATGGAGTGCTCATCGTCGACGGCCTGGGCGGCCTCGGCAATAAGCTGCGCCCGACGGCATTCATGCGAGCTCTCCACGCGGAATCTGGACACTACATCCCGCCGATTGACCCGAGTGCTGGGGCAGGGAAGGAACGAGACCGACTCCGACGAGCAGTGAGAGCATGCATGGACAAGATCATGAACGGCGAAGGCATCGGAGTATCAAGCACGGAAGTTTCTCTTCTCTCAGAATGACGAACCGAACCAGCAGCGGCGTTTGAGCACCTGTGCACCTGACTCGCATGGCGGCGCGCGCAGCGGGAAGATGGAGACGGTGGCTCCAGCTGCTGTTGGCGAGTCGAGCCAGCGGCGGCGTTTGAGCGCCAATGTGCCTGACTCGCATAGCGTGAAGCCCGGCGGGAAGATGGAGATGGTGACTCCAGCTGCTGCTGGCGCGACAGTGACGACTGGTGTGGTCGACGACTCAGTAGCTCAGACCTCAGAGAGTGGAATGAGAGTGAGATTCGACGCACCAGAAGCGGAAGTGAACGACACTTACCACGGCGAGCGGATGACCGGCAAGGCCTACTACCAGCGATGGAGATCTTTCGAGACGACGAATTGGAACGGCGCGAATCTCTGGCCGCGTGACTTCGACGATGGCACGAAGAAACACATGGAGTAAATCTACCGAGTTATGCCTGAGGAGTTCTACTTCGAAACCCAGCTGCCGCTGGTGACGCCCGAGAACTACACGAGGTGGTTGAAGCGCATGGGCGTCGCGCATGTTGATATGCAAGAACGAATGTCAGGCAGCGGTCGTCCCAGCCATTGTGCATGCGTTCAAGGTCTTCTGGTTGGCTTACCCATGGATTGCCGATGTAATTGGAGCGTGGCGAGTGCGCATCATCAGAATCACCTGCATCATCTTCGACGGGTTTGCAAGATCTCAGTCGCCTTCTGGTCACCGACGTGCACGCCATGGTTAATTGCCAGCAGACAAGGATCCAACGGATCGCCAGACGGAGCGAAGTTACCAGGCGTTGACGATCATATTCATGAGCAGAGCGACGATCAGCGACGCGCAATAGAGAACCCTCACAACAGTGATTTCTGGGACAAGTCGGATTTCTCACTAACAGTCGACAGCGGTGTCATGAAGACCTACGTGACGGATCAGTGCGCCTTTGGAGCCTCGAATGAGCTGAACGAGCCTGTCAGGGGCCAGACTCGGCTGGGCGCATTTTTTCTGTGAAGAGCATGTGCGAGGCACTGGGGGCGCAAGATGGCACGCGGACATCTCGGTAGACGGCGTCAAGCGGACAGCCATGGCAGCGGTGTATCCCAGGAGCTTCTGTGATGGCATACATCTTCCGCCTGGTCCACGCCTGTGTCTACCGGGGATGTGAACGTTGCAGATTTGGCGCGATGGCCGACAAAGAAAACGCCAGGAAGCCAGGTAACTGCAAACTTGCACCAGCACCGCCACCGGCGCAGAGATCAGATAATAATAATAATGCACCCGCAGCAGCACCATCATAGTAGCAACAATGTGATGACGATCCAACAGTGCCAGATGCAGTTGCTCCACCGGCACCAGCTCGAGTCGAACAAGAGATCAGGAGCGACGAGAACGAGACAGCGATGAAGAAGGAGGAAGATGAGGATCTACCTGCGGTCAAGGAGGAGCGCGATGAGGATGAGCCGGCCGTTGTACCGCTGGAGTCCCTACCTCGCGTCGGTGAACAGCAGGCGCCTCAGGTTCTTCTGGAGGGGCCTGGCGCAGAGGTTGCGCCGCCTCCAGCGCCTGCGCCTTATGCTGCGGCTCCTCCTAAGAAGGAGAAGAAGGGAATCAAGAAGGAACCCGGGATCGCCATGGAGAAATGGCACGGGGCGAAGCCGAACTTCGATCTCAGCAAAATGGTCACCAGGCTACAGGAGACCACCGACAAGAAAGAGCTCATGCGCCTCTTGTTGGGCTTCCACATCCGCTTCTGGCACGCTCCTGTGCTGGACATGATTGTGTTTCCTTAAAGCGCGGAATGTTGGGCCAAGATCATCAGTGCGGTGATTGTTCTGGTTGCGCAGGCATGCTCGATGCGCAGGGGCCGCGCGAGACCGAGGACGAAACCACAGGCAGGAATTACGATACCCCTACGATTCAATCACCGAGTTCAGCTCGATTTGTTTTTCATGTGGGACAAGACGTGGATCCTGATAACCGACGAACTCTCGAGGTATAATTGGCGGACGTTGTGTCAGACAGAAAGCCGAAGGAGTTGTTGACGACCGTCGTGCGTGTCTGGATCCGCTACTTTTGGGCCAATGCAGATCATGCTCCTTGACCAAGAAGGAGGCCTAGTCTCAGAAGTGGCGTCGAGGACCTGCGACAAGCTGAATATCAAGAGACGCTATGCTGGCACTGACGATCACACTATGACTCGGCTTGTGGAGAGATGGGTCCAGCTGATTCGTCTATGTGCCATGGAGCTCACGAGGACATGCGCGCTGCAGGGCTTCGAGGTCTCCGAGGTCGACCTAGTGCGGGAGGCCGCCGTGGTTTCCAACGGCGTGGTGAGCTACGGGGGCCAGACTGCATCACAGGTCGTTCTGGGCTTCACTCCTAGCGATTACTGCGACTTGGAGGCGACCACGTCGGACTCGGTGCAGGGCGCGATCGCGAGCTGCCCTGATCCGTTCGAGGCGGCAGTGCGTCTTCGACTTCTCGCCGAGCCAGAGATGGCCAGGGCGATCGTGGAGGACAGGGCCGCCAGAGCGAACCGCGCTCGAGTGCAGCGGCGTGGGCCCGAGCAGGATGAAACCTGGAGTCAGCGTGGGCGTCTACCGAATTCCCGAGCGGAGGGGGCAGTCTGGCTGGCGCGGCCCAGCAGAGTTGGCCACGATCACGGACGGTGCGGCGATTGTGGTTTGGAACGGAGTTCCCTGCATTCTACCGTATCGATATTTGAGGAGGCATGTGGCCAATTTCATGATGTATCAGGTTGGCGATGCCACGTCACCAGGGGCGGTGCTAATCAACGCCTTCAGGAAGCTCATGGACATCGTCGACGGTAGCACATGCGGACAGCTCGCACGACTGGGCAAGACAGTGGATCAGAATGGGAAAGTTGGGTGTTCACCATATGTCCAGACTCTGATCGCCATCCAGCTTTGGAAGCTATGCGTGCTGACGTACCAGCGGCTATTTCAGCTCAAGAGCTTGGGCGGAGTCTTGTGCGGCACCTCTCTGCGGCGAGTACCGGCGCTGCATGGAGTTCGATGTGGCCTCATTGTACGCTGGGGGCGCAGCGACCATTCCAAGTGCGTGGCCTATGAGAACGATCCAAGCAAAGGCGTCGTGATCAACGACCTGGCCGAAGTTAAGTGGGAGAACGCATCCTTCCTCGTTTTCTACTCACTATCGACTCAGACGGGCCCCTTCTGGGACGAACGCACGCAGCCGAACGTAGACGATCTATATCGCATCGATTCCGCCCCGGAGTCGGTCATCGATGTTGACCGCGACCTGGCTGAAATCATCTGTCTGATTCCCGTCATGGACGACTGGATGTCTGATCTGGAGGCTGCGATGCACGACGAGGCAGTGAGTCTCGACAAGACGATGCTGGACCAGGCGCAGGTAATGCAGCATCCGGCGGAGGTCGACAGGCCCATCTTGCGACGCTCAGGCAGTGGTTCCTGGACCACAGACGGCAGACCCTCGCGCGAGACCGTGGGGCCCTGGACATCGGCCGCAGCATGCAGTACCTCCTCCGAGGCTTGGTGGATCCAGAGCTGGGCCCCCCTGGCATCTCCAGCGGCAGCTTAACCGGCGACTGCGCCTGCACCGACGCCAAGTGTACGAGAACCGCCGCGTGCGCAGCTGATGCCATCGACACCGCCTGCGCTGCCAGTGCACGGACAGACACCGCGACAGGCACCTCCTGTACAACAAGTGCCTCAGCTTTCCCAGCCTCCGCGACATGAACCAGGAAAGGTGCGTAACCATGAGGACATCAGGAGTGTGCCAACATCAGATCACACTATGGACGATGCAATGGACCTCGCGCGAGAATCCGATCGCGTTCTGGAGCGAGCTGGGGTGCACGAACACACAAGGGCACCGACTGCTGCAGCACCGACAGCGACGGAGCCAACGCGACTAGTCCCGACACCAGCGACGGCAGCTCAAAAAACATCAACAGCACAGGATCGACCGTAACCACATGGGCGACCTACTGTCCTGGAGCCGACCGACGCAACTCTGGATATCACGAAAGATTTCAGCAAGTTTCTTGACGAAGAAATGAAGGCGCATCAGCCGCTGAGCGAGATTCTGGAGGAAACGACATGTGGAAAGAGAGGAGCGCAGCAACGCAGAGCTTGGATATCAGGTTAATACGAGCATTTTGCCAGAGACTCAGCGTCGACGTCTTCATGACAGCGAGCAGCGGATCGATCATGACCGAGGTGATCGCGGCCATGTACCCCCGCAGGATGCAGGACTGCAGGCCGAATGCGGACAACCGTCTCTTCGATACGCTGAACGACATGACGAGATCCATCCATGACCATCCTGGCCCACCTACAGTTCTGGAACCAGCGCGTTCGGGCATTGATCTGACGGGCAATCTCGAGCGAATATTGGATGAATCATTTCAACAGCATGAAAATCCGCATTGCAGATGGAGATTTCTCTTCCAGGCGCAATGTGTTGCACAGTGCGATCGAGTATGACGATAACGAAAGGCACACGATAAACTGCATCAAGGAAGCATATCTCGACTACCCTATCGCGACGATGGTTGAGGAGCACAATCGAGCGGGCGCCTACATCTCGGGCCTGCGAGAAGGCGATCTACTGTGGTATGCGACTGAAGCTCTCTGGACATTGAAATGCCTTTGGCGGCGGAACACTTGTTTTCTCTTTGTGCCTTCGGACAGGTGAAGTGCAGTGTCGCATTGTCGGATGCGCTGGCAGAAGAGGACACCCCGACTCACTGGAAGAAGGTCGAAGAGGCAGACTTGAAGGAGCTGGCGGCCTTGGTTGACCACGAGGTCTTTGCCTGTCGAGCCAGGCGATCCTTCTCAAGTACGAACATTTTTCACGCTGTGTGGGACAGGAAGTGGAAGTACGATGCCAAGTCCAAGGAGTGGATCGTGAAGAGCAGATTGTGCGGGCGAGGCTTCCCTGACACACATAAGCACGAAACGCAGCGACACTCGAGTGCGGCCAGCGGGTTGAGCCAAAAGTTGATTGCCTCGTCGGCGCAGGCGCATCCAGAGTTTGAGCTCGGGAGCTGAGACATCAGCGCGGCCCTCCTACAGGGCCTGAGCATTACTGGATCCGTCGTCGCTCCAAGGAGCTCGACCTCAACTGTGAGACGGTGCGGAAGGTCTATCTGCTCCCACCGAGCAGTGTATGGAGACTGCTGGATATGCTGCCCGGCAGGGAGATGCACCTGGAGATCTGGGATATCCGGATGTTCATCTTAGAGCTTCTCAAGCCAATGTATGGGCTAGTCGATGCACCCTATCTGTGGCAGTATGCTCTTTCTCCGTGTGTAGTGGACGTTCTTCGAGCGCGAGTGAGTCAATGGGATGAGAACTTCGCCTGCTGGACCTGCGATGACCTGCCCGACCGAGAACGGGACGTACATGCGGAGGAGAGGCTACGTATGGCGTTGCGGCCGCTCTCTCGATGCACGTGGACGACTTGTTGGTGGCAGCTCGAGCCAGGATTGAAAGTTAGTTCATCAAGCTCCTGGAGGCTAAGTTCGGAGCAGTGAAGAGGCAGCAGCTACCGTTCACACACAACGGCGCGCATTGCACGATATTGGCCAGTGAAACGATTCTACCGCAACAGGTTGACCATCGTCAAAAGATAGAATTCTGCGAGATTCCCGACGGGCATGCCGAGAATATGGTAACTGGACAGTACGCACATGGCTTCAGGAGTATTCTCACATCGATGCTGTTCTTGTGCCAGTGCAACGTCCATAGCATGGCAGAGGTGACGCAGATGCAAGATTCCAACAGCGAGCCGAATATTATCCGCCTCAAGCGAGCGAATGCACGATTGAAGCGAGTACGACAAGAGACCTCGCTGGTTGGACTGCACTACCCGAAGATGACACCACTCTTTTGCCTGAGAGCGATCGGTGACGCCAATCGTACGACGAAGACCTCAGTCTATCCTTAAGAAGGCCAGCTCGCGCTTCTCATGGAGGACAGAGATTTGATGATCAATGACGACAATGCCCTCCTTTCTGCGACCGTGGCCGCAATGTCAGGCAAGTGTCACATACTGATGGCCATCGGCAGCAAGGCGAAGAAGGTGGCACTCTCGACCTCGATGTGCGAGACGAATTGCGGGTTGGCAGTGGTGAGTGGAGCTCAGATGGTGGCAATGCGGATGACAGAAATGGTGTTTGCACTGAAGGGTACGACACGTCAAAAGATAACCGTCTTGATCGACATGAAGTGGAATTGACAATCTATTGTACCCATCGACCACTTGACGGACTGCAGGGAAATGTTCGAACTGGTGACCTGCCTTAAAAGATTGCCCCAGAAAAGCAGCAACGATTGGCAGTCATGGCGCTCAGAGAGGAAAGGATGTCCGGCACACTACGCTACAGTATGCATATCCCCAAGGATGTGATGATCGCCGACGCGCTGACCAAGCCTGGTGTCTTTCCTCAGTTAATGTTAGTGCTGACGACAGGAGTGGCCAGGTTTGCAGCGAACAAGAAAGTGATCACCTGTAAGCGAATTGTACATCGACTTGATAATTTCACGGAGAGTGACCTTGATAATATAGAGCGTTTTTGATATCTTCGGTGAGACGAATGTAACATACGGCAAGTGAGCATGAGCGACATGTTCAGCAGTGGTTGGTTTTTTATGATCTATATATATATATGTATGTGCTGATACTTGGAGATGGGAATCTTCCTCTCCACCGGCCACGGCTGGACCGAGCTCAGCACCCTTGACCGCGACTGGGTCGAGTTCAGCATCAATGTCGTGTATGAGGCCGCTCTGCCGGACTGCTCGTGCTTTGTCGTTTTTTTTTTTTCCCGCTTCAGTTTGGAAGATCTGGATGGCTACATCTTAGAGAGTAGAATGAGAGTGACCTATCAGATGTATTGTAGGGCTTGGCTAAGATCAAGTGTAGTATCAGATCAGAGGTTGAATGATGTACAGCAGTGTAGCAGCCACATTGATGAAGACCCGATGTACTCATATTAGGGCCCAGGGATTTGCGCACTAAACGATCCAGTGGGGGAAGGGGTAGTGGAGGGGGAGGGTCGGGAAGGGGAGGGGAGGGGAGGGGAGGGGGGGAGGGAGGAGGAGGAGGAGGAGTGACGGAGGATGAACCTCTGCGCCGCGGACGTTCCGCCGAGGGGCCGCACCCTGCAGCAGTGCGTCGACGAGTACTGACAACGCCATGGGCTCCCCCTCCTCCTCCTCCTCCCTCCCTCCCTCCCTCCCTCCTTCCCTCCCTTCCTCTTTCCCTCCCTCCCTCCCTCCCTCCCTCCATTTCTCCCTCCCTCCCTGCCTTTCCTCTCTACCCTCCGTCCCTCCTCCCTCCCCCCTCCTCTCCTCCCTCCTCCTCCCTCCTCCCTCCTCCTCCTCCCTCCCCCCCCCTCCCTCCTCTCCTCCTCCTCCCTCCGCCTCCTCCTCCTCCTCCTCCTCCTCCTCCTCCTCCTCCTTCTCCCCCTCCTCCTCCTGCTCCTGCTCCTGCTCCTCCTCTTCTCCTCTCCTTTTCCTCCTCTCTACCTGCTGCTCCTCTTCCTCCTCCTCCTCCTCCTCTCCTCCTCCTCCTCCTCCTCCTTTCTCTCCTTCTCCCTCCTCCTCCCTCCTCTTCCGTCCTCCCTTCTCCCTCGTCCTTCCCCCCCCTCTCGGGCGCCCCCCCTCTGCGACCACTTGCGAACCCTGGCCCTCAGGGGCAACGTCATGGGGGGCAGGCTCAGGGGGGATCGCATCGACCGCCAGTCGCCCGCTGATCGCCGACAGGGGCCCGACAAACCCCACCCCGCCCAGGATCTTCCCGATTCGCCAGTGGCGGCCTGCCGCCGCTCTGTCGGCGATGCATCGCAACTTCCAGGCCGATGCTCGCCCTCTCGGAGCCAGTAGGCCCCGAGCTGTTCCTCCTCCTCCTCCTCCTCCTTCTCCTCTTTTTCCTCCTTCTCCTCCTCCTCCTCCTCCTCCTCCTTCTCCTCGTCCTCCTCTTCCTCCTCCTCCTCCTCCTCCTCCTCCTCGTCTTCCTCCTCCTCCTCCTCCTCTTCACCCTCCTCTCTCCTCCTCTCGTCTCCCCGCGCCCAGGATCGGGGGGCAGCCCGCTGCGCCACTGGCGGTCTGCCTCCCGGCTCCCGCGCGCTGGGCGCGGCGGGCGCGCGCGCCCCCTGGCCTGGCCAGCTTGGCGTGCCGCCCCCGGGGCCAGGATGGTCCTGGCCAGTCGCGGGCAAGCGCGCAGCAGGGGATGCTTACTGCATGTCCTGATCCCCCGCCGCAGAGGCGGTCCTGTGGCGGCGCCGCCATGCACACCTACGGTCCAGAGCATGCACACTGCGGTCCAGAGCATGAGAGTAGATTCGTTTGGATCCCCTCTCGCTCCATATACTTCGGCCCAGGCCAGTCGCAGGCGGTTTTTCTCCCCCAATCCCGGAGTTCCGCCCGAAACGTCTGATCGTTCAGAAATATAGGGGATATGATTGGGATGCACCCCAAGGGGGGGCTGTTCGGACGCACACCTCTCGAGGATGGACGCTCCCCATCGTGTATACAAGGGTTGGGCCCGAAATTGTTGGTCCATGCGAAGCCCCACGAAGCCTGTGATAGGGGTCGACATATCCCTTGTTAGCCAGGTCTGGTGCAGGTGTAGTACCCGGAACAGCCATGCATATTCAAGAGGCTTACGTCATTCCGCCGACCCCCCGAAGAGGGACGAAGTCAATGGGCGAGGCCTTTGGGGGCCTCTCGGGAGCCCTTTCGGGGCCTCTTTTGGGTCTCTTGGGGGCCTTTTCGGGCCTCTTGGGAATTTCTTGGGCGCCTGCAGGTGAGTATCGTCCAGCAGGCATGCTTCTGTTATGTGTGCGTCGGCCCCGCGAGGGAGCAGCGCACGCTCAGAAACCATTCCGTGGTGGGCGCTTTCTGGCCACTCCGCCCGCGAAACTGTATATAAGATTTGCGTACTACATGTCCAGGTCGGACGTGCGCCTCCAACATCATCGCATAGTGCTAGTGTGCCCTTCTGCCTCCCATATCACCCTGAGATCCGACGTCGTGGAACCAATTCAGCATCGTCAGAGATCAGGGCTGGAACCGCGGGCCCCAGCTTTCTGCTGCACCCCTCGAGCCGGACCGACCCGCGAGGCTCGGGCTCCGCGGCCCGATAAGCTGGACGGTAATGCCGGCGCGTTTGCAACCTCGCGACGCCCAGATCCCAGGGCAGTCGATTGCCCCGAGCTGGGCGATTTCGCCCAGCGCGTTTTGCAACATCGCGACGGCCAGATCTCAGGGCAGCCGAGCGCCCTCTTGCCCGCGCGCCGCGCGCCGCGCGCCGCGCGCCGCGCGCCGCGCGCGCTCCGCCGGCCCCCTCGGCTGGCCTCATACCCCCGACCCAGAGGAGGGCAGGGTACCAATAGCGCCACCCTCGAGTCGTTTTCGCCTTTTTGGGCCTCCCGGGAGGCCGTCGTTGCCACGGTTGGATTCGCCTCGATTCTGGGCAGAACGAACCCCGGGAACGGTCTGGGGAGCAGCGGTATGAGCTCCTTTGGGTTTCCCCACCGACGTCATTTTTGTTTCACAACCGCGACCTTCATATAGGTTTCGACCCATTCTTAGCGACCAGGTTTCTTTAATTTTGATTCGTTTCTTCCAAGTCCCATGGGTTCAGGGCCCGTCGACGGCCCGTGGATGCTAGCAACGGCGAAGAGCCCCCCGTCGTGCTGTTCATCAAGGCGCGAGCGTTCAACTACGGGATCGACTACGGAGCTGATTTGCCCCTCAACAGATTTTTCCGTCGAATCTACGGACACTGCGTAGACTGCTCCGTAGATCTACGGGACATCCCGAGTCTTCTCCGCTGTCTCGACGGCGAACTCACTGCTGGGGTAAAACCAATCCTGCAGTCGATGCCCTACCCGAAGCGCCTCTGAGCCGCCCCGGTCCTGCCCCTCCCGGCCTGGCCGCCCGGCCCGGCCGCCCGGCCTGGCCGCCTGGCCTGGCCGCCCGCTGAACGGCCTGGCCACCAGCGGGCGGCGCCCTCGCGCTGCTCGCGCTGCTGGCGCGCGCGGCGCGCGGCGCGCGGAGAGGCTCCCTGTTCGCCTCGATGGGGGACCGGGAGTGGCTGTACAAGGGGCAGGCGGCGCGTCCGGCCAGCTGGTCTCGACTGCACGAGGGTGGCCCTGCGTGCGGGCTCCTATCGCGGCCCCCCCGATCGCTGAGCGCGATGCGATCCAGGCTGCTTGCGCGCTTGGAGGTGGCCAGCCTGCGCCCCCGTAGTGCGCGCACCAAGGGTCACTCCTGCCTCGGTTCACTCCTGCGTGCAGCCGAGAGGGGGAGCAGGTACCCATACGGCTACCCTTCCCTCGTTGCCCCCTTTTTGGGGTTCATGGGAGGCCCTCGTCGCCACTGCTGGATTCGTTTCGATCTCCTGGTCCGAACGCACCCTGGGGGAGGTCCGGGGAGCAGCGGTATCGGTGCCCGTTGGTTTCCCCGGCTGGGAGGAGGGGGGGGATCGGCGGCGAACTCCGAAGCCTCCTCTCGCCGATCCACGATTCAGGCCACTCGGTGGGCGGCGGGGGTCGGGTTCGGAGTTCATCGAACACTTGGCGGAATCCGAACCCTATCCCCGCCTCCCATCGATTCTGGAGAACCGATGGTTGGTGGGGGACAGGAGTGAGGGTTCGGATGTTGCCACCTAGGGATGGGGACACGTGCTCTGGTTGTGGGCAAGGTAAGTTTTGTGTGTCAGTTTTCGGGACTCCAGGGGCCCTCGCTGGGTTGACCGTCTGTATCACGCCGCCGCACTCATGTCAGCACACCCTCCTTTCGTCTCGTGGCCCCCCAGGGCGCTCCACTGCAGGTCCCACTGGTACAGTCGCATGTGGCCGCCACGCCCATTTCGGCACACCCCTCATACGTTTCGTGCCCCCCCAGTGAGCTCCACCGTGGGTTCCACTGGCACAGTCCGCACGTCGCCGCCGAACGCATGTCGGCACACCCCTCACACGCTCGCTTCGTGGCTGCCTGAGGGGCGGCTCCACCGAGAGTCCCACTGGCACAGTCCGCATGTGGCCGCGCACCCATCTCGACACACCCCTCACACGTTTCGTTTTCCCATTGGGAGCTTCACCGAGTGTCCCACTGCCACAGTTCGCATGTGACCGCCCCCCCCACACCCCTCGCACGCTTCGTGGCCCCCAGTTGGCCCCACCGAAAGTCCCACTGGCACAGTCCGTATGACGCTGCCGCACCGATGTTGGCACACCCCTCACACGTTTCGTGTCCCCATGGGGAGCTTCACCGAGGGTCCCACTGGCACAGTCGCATGTGACCGCGCCGCCCATTTCGGCACACCCCTCACACGTATCGTGCTCCCCCATGGAGCTTCACCGAGGGTCCCACTGGCACAGTCCGCATGTGGCCGCCTCACCCATGTCGGTGCGCCCCTTACACGATTCGCGGCTCCATGGGCAGCTTCAGCGAGGGTCCTATTGGCACAGTCCGCATGTGTCCGCCACACCCACTTCGGCACACCCCTCACGCACGCTTCATGGCTTTCAGGGAGCTCCACCGCACGTCCCACTGGCACAGTCCGCATGCGGCCGCCCCCCGCCCACTTCGGCACACCCATCATATGTGTCGCGGCCCCATCGGGAGCTCCACCGAGGGTCCCACTGGCACAGTCCGCATGTGGCCGCCCCAGCCATTTCGGTACACCCCTCGAGCCTTTCGTGCCCCCCAGGAAGCTCCGCTGAAGGTCTCACATCCACAGTCCGCATGTGGCCGCCTACACCACCCACCCCCGCGCTCTTCATGAGGAGCTCCACCGAAGGTCATACTGGCACTGGCGCAGTCTGCGTGCGGCCGCCACGCGAATTCCGGCACACCCCACGGGGAGTTTCACCGAAGGCCCCCCTGGCACAGTCCGCATGTGGCCGCCACGCGAATTTCGGCGCACCCCTCACACGTTTCGTGGCTTCACATGGAGCTTCACCGAGGGCCCCACTGGCACAGTTCGCATGTGGCCGCCCCGCCCATTTCAGCGCCGTGGCCTCCAGACTCCCGACCTCTTTTTCTGGCGTCGTTTTCCGTCCCGGATGCATTGTAGATTGCCATTGGGCCCGATAACGGGCCCCAGTGGCCGAAAGGAAGGAATAACGCAGGGATTGAAGTAACCAGATCGTCGGAGATTTGGTCGCCTTTCTTTATTCATTATTTCGCCGATCGACGCGGGCCCCCGCCCCCCTCCCAAACCAGATCTTTTCTGCTTTGGGCGGCTGCTTTTGGCGACTGGTCAGGATACTTCTCCCCAGTCTGCTGGCGCGACTGGTAAAAGCAGATCGACTAAGCACCGACCCAGATCCAGACTCCCCCCCCTCCCCCACCCTTCGGCCAAGCGTCGACACCCAGAATCTCGAAACGCCCCTTTCCCTGGGTCCCTCTCCCCCCCGCCGCCCCGAGCGGGACCATCACGGCAAACAGGCCGACGGGGGCACCAGCGCCGCCAGCGCCGACGCTGTCGGCGACGGCGACGGCGACGGCGCCGATGCCGCAGGCGACAGCGCCGGAGCCCGCGAGGCGGGCGCGGCGGCGGCGGCGCCCGTGAGGCGGACTTCGTGCTGCTGCTGGACGCGGGCATTAAGGACAGCTTTCCCGGGCAGGCGCCCCGCGATCGGGGTAGCGTCGAACGGAGCCCCATTCCTCGGGACGATCGAAACTCCGAGGCGGGAATTTGTACATGACCACCGCCTGGAGGATCAATTTTCGGGGACCTCGGCAGGCGGTGCATATGGATATAATCGGGCCCCCAGGGGCCAAAATATATCCATATCCACCGCCAGCTGGGGCACCAGGACGTCGGTTGCCAGGCGGTAGATATGGATAAATTCCCGCCTCGCAGAAATAAGTGCGGACAGAGTGGGTACAAACACCGACAGCATTTTTTGTCCACTTTGAGCAGGGCTCGCTGTTGGTGTCCTGGAGTTGTCGTCCCTTTTGAACAGATCTAGGCCTCCTAGGCGGGGTCGGAGTAGATGGGGTCGGAGGATCGCGCCGCATCGTCGATGCATCGGCGTTGCGGTTCGATGTGCAGCCCGAATTGCTTTACGTCGACGTCGCCGATGCATCGCCCACGTCGACGGTGCATCGCCGGTGCATCGTCGATGCATCGCCGATGCATCGTCGATGTATCGGCGATGCGGCGCGATCCTCCGACCCCATCTACTCCGACCCCACCTAGGAGGCCTCTAACAGAAGGCCGCCTGCCCAATAGCGGCCGTTGTTGGTGCTGGGCAACATTTGTTGTTTGGCATCGTACCCATTTTTGTCTGTACCCATGCCGGGCGTTCGAAATCCCCGCTGGGCCATGTTTCGGGGACCAAGCGCAGTCGACTCGCACAGTAAGGATGCGCGACTTCCCAAGATTACCCTTGCATCCTTCCCCTTCGGCTCTTCCTTGGCCGCTTTCACTGCCCGCGCCCCGCTCGCAAAGTGTCGACATCGCCTTCCAAGGCCCTTGCATCCTTATCGTGCGTCCTTATCATTCGGGTTGACTGTCATGGCATAGACAAGAACTTTCGGAGGTCCGCGCGGGTTTCTCGGATCGGCGCTGGAGTTTCCTCAAGCTTTTCTGGGACCTGTGCAGGGGCATCTGTATGTATGTGTTTATGTATGTATGTATGCATGCATGCATGCATGTATGCATGCATGTATGTATATATGCGTGCATGTTTGTACATGCGTGCAACATGAATGTAATGTACTGCAGTGTAATGATATGTGCTGTAATGTAATGTAATGGAATGTATTGTAATGTAATGTAATGTAATGTAATGTGATGTGATGTAATGTAATGTAATGTAATGTAATGTAATGTAATGTATTGTCGGGGGAGCGTAAGACCCGGGTTTGCCAGGACTTGGGTTCGCCATCGTTTTTTGACGACCGCGCCTCGGATTTTGACGAGGAGGAGTTTCGTGGGATGTCTGCAGCGGGAGGCCTCAGAAACATGCAGGCTCGGCCTCGTCATTTTTTTGACGACCTCGTCGGGGATTTCCGAGTCCCCTGTACCCAGGTCTTACGTCCCCCTGATATTGTAGTGTAATGTAGTGCAATGTAATGTAATGTAATGTAATGTAATGTAAATGTGGTTTGATGTACTGTAATGTAATATGTAATGTAATGTAAGGTAATATTTTGGAGTGGAATGTAATGTAATGTAATGTAATGTACTGTAATGTAATGTAATGTCATGTGATGTGATGTGATGTGATGTGATGTGTTGTGATGTGATGTGATGTGATGGAGTGTATTGTAATATAATGCAATGAATCGTAATGTAAAGTAGTGTAGTGCAATGTATTGGGATGTAAGGATTGTAATGTAGGGTAATGGAAAGTAATGCGATATGATGTAGTGTGGTGTATATAATGAAGGTATTTATTTATGCATGTCTGTCTGTCTGTCTGTCTGTCTGTCTGTCTGTCTGTCTGCCTCTTTGCCTGTCTGTCTGTCTGTATGTATGTATGTCTGTATGTATGCAGTATGCATGCATGTACGTATGACATACCTACGTATCTACGTACCTATGTCTGTTTGTCCGTCTGTCTGCCTGTGTGCCTGTCTGTCTGCCTGCCTGCCTGCCTGCCTGCCTGTCTATCTGTCTGTCTGTCTGTCTGTCTGTCTGTCTGTCTGTCTGTCTGTCTGTCTGTCTGTCTGTGTGTATGTATTTCTGTATAGATATATGCATCTCTGTGTGTATCTATATCTCTCTCTCTATACATCTGCACATGTAGATCGAGTTCGCGTTCCTTGACATTCATGGGGTGGGGGGGCGCGAAGAGGGAGATGAAGAGGAAGGCGGGGGGGAGAGGAAGAGGAGCAGGAAGGATCAGGGCGGATGCGGGAGGCACGGGGGGGAAGGAGGACGAGGAAGGAGTATGAGGAGGACGCGGATTTTTCGGATTGCGCCGCTGATGAAGCACATAATTAGCCTGTCAGCAAATTGTGGCACGCAGCTGGCAGAGACAATTTGGCACAGCCAGCTGGCTGCGCTAAAAAGTCGAAGGGAGGACGCGGAGGGAGGAGGCAGGAGAAAGAGTACGGGCGGGATGGATGGTTGGAGCACCCGAGCGCCTGGACTCTTGATCTCCTGGCCTTGGTGCTGCCTGGGTGCGGGCGACGCGGGCGCGTCGCGGGGGGCCGCGCCGCCGCAGTTGCTCTGGACCGCGGAGCATCACGAGTTCGAGCAGATGGTCCCCGCCCGCCTGCTCCGAAGCGGTAGGAGGAGCAGGATGGGTCCTGGAGGTCCGGAGGGTCCTGGAGATCCTGGGCGCTGTACTCTGTTCGCGCCGGGCGTTTTCGCCGGGTCTCGGGCCCCAGGACTGACAGATTGATCCATTTGTTTGAGAAATGAAGCAGGACGATGGCATCTAGGGTTCCGGTCGCGTTTTTTCGTGGTGCTGTTTTTCTTCGCGACGTCGAATCACAGTGGTGAGCCAGAGCTTGAGCAGGAGAAGTTTCCGATGCTGCTACCCTGCCCTCGTCGCCATGGCTGTGTTCGGTTCAAGATCCTGGTCAGGACGCACCCAGGGAGAGACCCTGTATCTGTATCTTTCTGTTCCCCCCAAAGCCCTCTCGTGTCGCGAAACGAAACAAAAGCAGGGCGGATGTTTTTGGCGAATGGTGGAGCCTGGTGTTCCAGCCACGTCTTCTGACGATGTGGCAATTCTTTCGCAACTGCTGCTCTTAGGTGGGAGGAGTGGGGCAGGAGGAGGAGGACCGGAGTAAACCCAGGATGCATCAATGAACCTACAGCACCCTCCCGTCGTAAGTCCCGCCCTCATAAGTTCCTACAGGCAGAGACCGCCCAGCATCTTTCTAGCGATTTTTCAGGAACGCGGCAAGGTATGATCATACAGTTCCACGACGTGCCCAGCAATAGCTCCATTTTGATGCGGATCCGTCCTTCATCCTCGTACCTTTCGCAAGTTCCATGTGAGAAAGTCTCGGGCGAACCGCCTCGCCCGTCGCCCGCCCTACTGTCAAGTTTGGTGGTGCGACACGGATGCTCTGTATCTGTAAGGAGAAGGGACGGATGAGGAGAAGGAGTATGAGGGACTAGGAGGATTGAAAAGAATCCAGGGGGAGCTTCTGGATGGTTCGTGCCCATCATGCCAAAGGGGATGAGGATAGCGATGAGGGTGATGGGATTCAGCTCCTGTCTGTGGATGTGGATCGGAAGATCACTTTCTGTTTGGCTTTTCTATGTCTCCATCGCGTCAACCGGCACACCAACAGTTTAGCTGATTCGCGCGCAGCGCACCACACATGCACGATACATACAGGCACACCTGTGCAACGCTTGTAGTGGTGCGCAAGCGTACATGTACTCATGTGCGGACATGCACATTGAAACACATGTACAGCGCGTTTGCGCATACATTAGCGAACCCAGACACGCGCACATGTTTACGCAGAGTCACCTTGTACGCATACACGTTTTACAGGGTGGCACATATGCGTGTATCGACAGACGTGGACGGATGCGTTCACGTCCGATGAGGTACACGTCACAGGCGCGAACATGCACATTCAGAGGCGCGATTGTGTGTGTGTGTGTGTGTGTGTGTGTACGTCTGTGTGTGTGTGTGTGCGTGTGTGTGTGTGTGTGTGTGTGTGTGTGTGTGGCGCTCGCGCGCGAGCTTGTGCGCGTGTGTGTGTGTGTGTGTGTGCGTGTGTGTGTGTGTGTGTGTGCGTGTGTGTGTGTGTGTGTGTGTGTGTGTGTGTGTGTGTGTATGAAAGTGTGTGTGTGTGTGTGTGTGCGTGTGTGCACGGGGCAAACCCCTGTTTCCATGGGGTTTAGTCGGAGCGGCCCGTTCGCGCACGCGTGCAACGCCTGGGCAGCGTGATCCATCCGGTTCCCTCGGGGGCAGGTGGATGCCGGCAGGAGTCGCTCTCCTGTTTCCTCGGCCAGTTTGCCGCCAGCGGCGGGGTGTAATGACGCTAGTGGTGTTCCGAGCCGATGGCGCACGCTTCACGCTGCGGATCGAGTGTGCTGCGCTTCCTCGCCTGATCGCGCCGTGGAACATGGGCATCGTCGCGCACATCTACGGCGTCGTCGGGTTTACGTCATCGCGCCACAGCTAAAGGCTTGAATAAGTTGCCTCAGCCCATGGGTGTCTCATGACGTTCGGGCTGCGTACGGGTGAGTTCTTCTACATGTGTGTGTGTGTGTGTGTTTGTGCGTGTGTGTGTGTGTGTGTGTGTTTGTGTGTGTGTGTTTTTGTGTGCGTGTGTGTGTGTGTGTGTGTGTGTTTGTGTGTGTGTGTGTGTGTGCGTGTGCGTGTGCGTGCGTGTGAGAGTGTGTGTGTGAGTGTGTGTGTGTGTGTGTGTGTGCGAGGGGCTTAGATCGAGCGGCCCGCGCGCCAGGGTGCAACGCCTGGGCAGCGTGATCCGTCTTGTGTCCTCGGGGCCAGTAGGTGCCAGCAGGAGTCGCTCTCCCGTCGCCTCGGCTGGTTTAGCCGCTCGCGGCGGGGTGTAGCAACGCCGGTGGTGTTCTGAACCGAGGCCGCACGTTTCGCGCTGCGAGTCGAGTGTGGTGCGTTTCTCTGCCAGAGCCCGCCGTAGAACAGAAGCGTCGTCGTCGCGCGCATCTACGGCACCGTCGGGCACTACGCCTTTGCACATCGTGATAATTGTAGTGGCCTCCGGCCAGTGCCGCCGATCCGGGACGCTTCCGTTGCTGCCAGAAGCGCGCGGTGGCGGTCATGACCGGCGAGCGGTGAGGATGATGATCAGGATTGGGAATGGAGGCAACGGAGTAGGATGATGATGATGATGATGATGGTGATGATGTTGATGATGATGATGATGATGATGATGATGATGATGATGCTGATGATGATGAGGAGGAGGAGGTGGAAGAGGAGGAGGAGGATTATCATGATGAGGTGGAGGCGGGTGGGGGGGAGGGGCATGTGTAGCGGGATGCTGAGGATGAGGAGGAGCAGGAGGCAGCGGGAAGTGGAAGAGGGGTAGGGGAGAAGGAAGAACATGACGGGGATGAGGTTATTTTCGGCGGTTGCTGGATCTGTTCGGCGGTTGTTGGAAAGCCTCTTTGGGGCCAGGTGTTGGCTTTTTCTTGGTTGACACCTCGTCGATTTGGCGCACTCTCTGAAAAGGTTTGTGCTAGAGCTGTCTTCAGCGTGCGTTTTGGGTGGATTTTTTTAAGATTCCAGGGGGCCTTTAAGGGGCTTCAGGGGGTTTCTCCGGGGCCAGTTGGAAGCGTCTTGGGGCCTCTTCAGGCCTCTTGGGGGCCTCTGGGGGCCTGCTTGGGGCCGTACTCGGCATTTCTTCCGCCGTCCTGGCGCCCTCGCAGGCGCCTCTTGGGCCCGCCATGGGGCCCTCTTAGGGCTTTCTGGGGGGCGCCTCCTGGGCCATCTTGTGTTGTTTTTGGGTTGTCTTGGCGCCCCTTTCGCGGCTTCTTGGGCCGTTTTGGGGCTCCTTTGGGGCGTCTGCGACGCTCTGAAAGCCCCTAAAACGAAGATGCAACAACTGTACGTTTTCTTTCGGGAATGGGGCACTTTTTGTTTTTGTTGCTTTCTGTGGAAGATTGGTCAGGGATTCTGAGGGCATCTTGGAGGCTTGTGGAAACGTCTTGGGGACATCCTGGGCGTCTTGTAGCGATCGTTCGGCGACTCGGGGCCCTCTTGGCCCATGTTGGGGCCCTCCTGGGCGAGGGGGCCGTCCCGGAGCGAGCTGGGGCTCCGATTCCGCCCCAGGACTTAAATCGACCCCCCCCCTCCCCCTACCCCGGAAGAGCCCCTGCACCCACCCCCCAGTAGAGCTGACACCCAGAAATTGATGCTCAGGCTGTTTTGAGGGAGTTTGAAACTCACACGCCAAATCGGCGGATTTACCTAGGAATGTGCCTTCGCCCAGGGGTGTCTCATGACATCGTCAAAAAAGGGAGAGAGAAAGTGTACGTGCGTGTGTGTGTGTGTGTGTGTGTGTGTGTGTGTGTGTGTTTGTGTGTGTGTGTGTGTTTGTGTGTATGTATGTTTGTGTGTGTGTGTGTGCGTTTGTGTGTGTGTGTGTGTGTGTGTGTGTGAATGTGTGAACGTGTGAGTGTGTGTGTGGTTGTGTGTGTGTGCGTGTGTGTGTATATACATGTGCGTGTGTCTGCCCGAACGGCCCTCAGGCTGGCGCGCTCTGTAGTGGCGCTGCTGCTGCAGCCCGTTTCGGGGCGGGCCTTCCGTGGCCTGGCCCCCCCCCCTTGTCTGAGACGGCCTTTTGCGTACACGTGTCGGCGCGCCCCTTGCAGTCGGGCTGCACCACTTCGGTCGCTTCCGCCACCCGCGGTCTCATTTCTTTGGCGCTCACCGCACGTTTCTATACATATATATATATATATATATATATTGTTATGGTATTTTATTGTTTTGTCCAGGTCTTGCTCAGCAGTCATTCGTCCGTGCTCGGCCACGTGCCTATAGTTGCGTGGCCGTTGTGGCATCGTCCACGTGGGCGCTCCGTGCTTTGTTTGCCGAGGGCAGCTTTTGTCCGGTCCTTTTCATCTCTTACGCCAGGTGGGAATTTGCCTGAACGTGGCTTAGTGCGTCGCAGCGGTTCCGCCACCTTCCTGCTTGAACAAGTGTGTGTGTGTATGTGTATGTATGTGTGTGTGTGTGTTTGCTTGCTTGCTTGTTTGTTTGTTGTGTGTTTAGCTGTGTGTGTGTTTGTTTGTTTGTTTGTTTGTTTGTTTGTTTGTTTGTTTGTTTGTTTGTTTGTTTGTTTGTTTGTGTGTGTGTGTGTGTTTGTTTGTTTGTTCGTTTGTTTCGTGTGTGTGTGTGTGTGTGCAAGCAAGGGTGTGTGCGTGCGTTCAAGTGTGCGTCAAATATCGATATCACTATATCTATATTTACGAAAGGGCGTGTTCTACCGCTGCTGGCGGAAAACCGGGGGGGGTCACTACTGGTTCGAACCCCCCCCACCCCCCTCCGGAAAACCGGGGGGCGTCACTACCGGCTCGAACCCCTCCCCCCCTCGAAAACCGAGGGGGGTCACTACCGGTTCGAAGCCCCCCCCCCCTCCCCCCCCCTCGACATCAAGGGGGGTGCGGACAGTGGTGGGGACGGTGGTGG
>CAUYUJ010004617.1:50000-52936 GCA_963575745.1 Prorocentrum cordatum
AGGGACCCCCCCAACACCAAGAGCTCCAGGGCAGGCCAGCGCCCGTCCTCGGGCCGCTCCCCTGGCGGCCCCGGGGGGGCCCAGGCACGGGGCCGCGGAGGCCAAATGGCACGTTGAAGCCTCCGCCCGATGCTTCTTCCAGACGGGCCGGGGCTCGGAGGTCAAAAGTCGCCTCTTCGGTTCTCGGCCTCCCAGATGGGGTCGGAGTAGATGGGGTCGGAGGATCTCGCCGCATCGCCGATGCATCGCCGATATATCGGTGATACTGCTCGACGTGGAGCCCGATTTCCTCCACGTCGACGTCACCTTTGCATCGCCGACGTCGCCGACGCATCGGCGATGCATTGCCGATGGATCGCCGATGTATCGGCGATGCGGCGCGATCCTCCGACCCCATCTACTCCGACCCCATCTAGGAGGCCTCTGTCGGTAGCAAATCATGGGAGCCTTGTATACCCTCGTGATTCCGTCTGTAGCGTCGATGAGCGTCGATTAGCGTCCATTAGCGTCTGGGAGTCGATGAGATAGCACCGACTCAGCGTCGGCTGGCGTCGATTAGCGTCGATTCGGCGTCGATCTAGCGTCGATCCAGCGCCGACCGGCGTCGATGCGCGAGACGACAAGGTGGCACGGGAGGCTCCCGTGAGCTGCCGCAGAACGCGCCCCTGCTCAGCTGTTGGCTGCGCGTGCCGCGACGGAGAGCGCGAGACGGCAGCGCGCGCGGGCGCATCGGCGACGACGAGGCCATCCCTTTGCGGACAAATTGCGCCCGCTGTGGGGCTGCGCGGCCTGGGCGCTCCGTGCTGGCCCCGGCGAGCTCTTCCACCAGGTGTCTGGCCCTGGCACGGGGCTGTGTTCCTCCTACCCCTCCTGCTCCGGTTCCTCTTCCTCTCCTGCACCGCGGCGTGGCCTGGCAGCGCGGAGGCGGCCAGGAAGGGCCGGCTGAGGTTCGTTCCCCCCCCCCCTTGGTCTGGGTGAGGGGCTGCGGCTCGCAGGCCCAGGGTTGTTTCAATATGATGTCGCGATTTTTGTTTGGTCGCCAGGTTCATCCTGTCGGCGAAATGTGTGACCCGAGTGCGCCGGAACTCGAGTTTGCCGGCGCTTCTGAAGGGCGTGTCCTGGTTTTTGGCGGTCCAGTTTTCGTGGGCAGCGGGAGCTCGCGTCAAATTGCAGACTGGGCCGTCGTGATTTTTTCCGACGGCACCGTCAGGCCAACCTGAGTCCCTCGAACCCGAGCATTGCAGTCGAAATCGATAGTAAGGATGAGCGACTTCCCAAAGGTACCCTTCTATCGGCTATCTTCGGTTCATCCTCAACCACCTTCGATGGCCAGCGCCGCTCGAGGAGCCTCGGCATGGGCGTCCAAGGCCCTCGTATCCTCACCGCGCATCCTTGCTGTCCGTTTTGACTGTGCGTCCACCGGGCCCACAGGGGCGCGCGGATGGCCCCGTCAGGCCAACCCGAGCCCCCCGACCCCGAGTCTTGCGTCTCCCCGATGCTGGCGTGCGCCATGGGCCAGGATCTCGCGGCGGCCACGACGGCCGTGGCCACGAGGAGCCTCCTGGAGGCGCCACGCATGCGAGGGCCTCGCAGTTGGAGCCTCGAGAACGGATTTCGAGTAGGGGATCGACTACAAAATGGATCTACTCCAGGATTGGTTCTCCCGCCGAGTATGCAACGCAAGCGCGTCGCATGTTCGTAGATCTACGGGGCAGCATGCCCATCTGTCGCAGCTTCAGCGGGAACATCAAGTTTGGGGTAAATCAAATCAGTTCAGTAGCCGATCCCGTGCAATGGATGCCCATGCCAAGCCCATGCCAAGAAACCCTGCTCGCCTCCAGGGTGCCCTGGGTTTTTTGGGTCTCGGTGGTTTTGCGATGGAAAGCGTGACGTTTCCACCAATGATCGATGGACGTCATAGGGTCTTGTGGACTGGCCTCCGACTCGACTATTCGTCCATATGGTTTCAGTGCGCTGGGGGCTCGGGGCCGTGGCCCAGCGGGCCCTGCTGCCGTAGCCGCCGGCGCACGCCATGCCAGCCACCCGCTGCCCGCCCTCCCGTGTGCTGCTCGCCGCGCCCTGTCCCGCAGACGGTCAAGGACAAGATCCAGGGCCCGAAGAGTAAGAAGAAGGCCGGGAGGGCAGGGCTCGTTTCGATTCCTCCCACCCGATTCGATTCGATTTCGATGGCTTCCGATTCCGACTCGATTCGACTGGGGATTCCGATTTGGATGCCCATTTCTCAGTGGAGGCCTACTAGCCTGCCAATTTTCCGCTGACTCAACGTTTCCCGACTCGGCTGCCGAGTTCCGCCGATCCCATTCGTTCCGATCGCCGACTCGACTTGCCAACTAGATTTGCTGGGCTCTCCTGGGAGGGAGGGTCGGCGGCGAGCCCCAGGAGGGGCACATCGTCCGCTCCGGTTCTGCCAATCCGCGGCCCCAGAGGTCCCGCCCCCCTTCCCTGGTGGGCCTGTTCTCCACCACCACCACCACCACCACCACCACCACCACCACCACCACCACCACCACCACCACCACCTTCACCACCACCACCACCACCACCACCACCACCACCACCACCACCACCTTCACCACCACCACCACCACCACCACCACCTTCACCACCACCACCACCACCACCACCACCACCACCACCACCACCACCACCACCACCACCACCACCCACCACCCACCACCCACCACCCACCACCCACCACCCACCACCCACCACCCACCACCCACCACCCACCACCCACCACCCACCACCCACCACCCACCACCCACCACCCACCACCCACCACCCACCACCCACCACCCACCACCCACCACACACCACACACCACACACCACTCACCACACACCACTCACCACACACCACACACCACACACCACACACCACACACCACACACCACACACCACACACCACACACCAC
>CAUYUJ010004617.1:53036-68330 GCA_963575745.1 Prorocentrum cordatum
GAGGAGGAGGAGGAGGAGGAGGAGGAGTAGGAGGAATACCCCCTCCCCCTCCAACTTATGGTGGTGGTGGTGGTGGTGGTGGAAAACAGCCCCATTATTCCCCAGGGGCAGTTTCCCGCCCCCGGTCCACGTGTCTGATGGCCCCGGGGGCCCGACGACAGGGCTCCGGAGGCCGACGTATCGAGGAGAAGAGCGCCGGGACTGAAACCGTCACGTGCTCGGCGACCCGAGGAGGGCTGATCGGCAGCGAGCCCAGGGTAGACGTGATCCGAGGCGGGAATTTATACACGACCACCGCCTGCAGAGTCAGTTTTCGGAGCCTAGGCGGTGGATACGGACATGTTCGGGCCCTTAGTGGCCCAAATATATCCACCAGGCGTTGGATATGGATAAATCCCCGCTTCGCACGCGAGAGGGAGCGAGCCGTCTCGGAAGGCTCGGAAGACCCAGGGCCTTCCGAGAAGTTTTCCGAGCCTTTTCACCAGAGACATGGAACAATTTCTCAGAAGTCCGATGGCTTCCGAGAAGCCCCGCCGCCTGCTGGGAAGGCCTTCTCCCTCTCCCTTTCTCCTCAGAGGCACGCCGCCGAGAGGTGGAAGTCTGGACTCGAGGCCCCGCCGCCTGCTGGGAAGGCCCTCTCCCTCTCACTTCCTCCCCAGAGGCGCGCCGCCGAGAGGCGGAAGTCTGGGTTCGAGGTCTCCGGTTTTTCAAGGCTTCCGAGGTTTGCGGGCACCTTGGTCGGTCCCTGGCGCTTTTTTCTTAGCGTCGGGATGCCCACCAGCAGCTGCGCTTCGCCGAGGGCATTCCAGGGGTGCCTGGATCGCCCCGCCCGAACGGCCGCCAGAGGGCCGATGCACGACCCGAAAGCCCCGACAGCCCACCCCGCCCAGAAATGAGCGGACCGGCTATCGTGGGCCTATCGGCGATGTGTCGCCGATTCCGGGGGAGTCCAGGCTTCCCAGGACTCCTCAGGATGCGTTGCAGCACCGGCGCCTCGCCGAGAGCGTTCCCGGGGTTGCCTGGATCGTCCCGCAAGGCCTCCGCAGACCTGAGTCTTGACCCGAAAGACCTCCGCAGGGGTCGGAGAGTCGCGCCGCATCGCCCAGGAGCCCGATCTTCGCAGCGCTGACGGGTCTGCTGCACTGCTGACGTCGCCCATGCATCGCCGACGCGGCGCGATCCTCCGATCCCATCTACTCAGACCCCATGTGGGAGGCCTCCAGGGAAGGGGGAGGTTCGGGAGGGGGAAGCGTTGGGGCTCGAGGATCGACGGATTTCGAACCGTATTTGGAGGTTTTTGGGATTTCTGGAGGCTTTTCAGGACGGGTTGTCTCCATCAGCCCCGCCTCGCCGTACTCATCTCAGGCCACCCGATGCCCGAGTTATGGCCCGTAGCTGCATTGGCGCACGTACGCGGTGACAGTGCTGACGCGTGTCAGCCAGTCTTTTCTCATCTCCTTTGGGTGACGAGGGTTGGGTAGCCAGGTCCTCCCTTTGCGGACCAGGGTTTGGGAGCCACCAGGCGGACTTGGGGGGCCTGTTGAAGTCAGCCGGGACCGGACATTTCCGTGGGGCTGTTTTCGGGGAACAACAGGCGGCATAAACATTGAGGGCCCAAGAAGGCGCATGGAAGAGACAGATGCGACTTGAAGATGTCCCAGACCAGCCCCACGACTGCCCAAGGCATTCCAAGAAGGATCAGTGTTCGAAAGAGAAGAATATCAAACAGCTGCATGATTATCAAGTTCCAGAGGTCCGTGTGGATTTCCTGGATCGGCGTCGGAACCCATTCCTGGCGCGCGAAGCGTGCCGGGGGCGCCGCCAGGTGGTCCAACATCGATTCTTTCTTATGCCTATGCAGCATGATTGTTCCTCTACGTCTGCACACAACCCCACCCCCAAGCCTGACCGTGCAGGCAGGCGTAGGACGAAGGCTGATCTTTCCAGAGCGTTCTGGAGAGCTCTCGTGTCGTCCTGGCGGCGCTCCGTAACGGCAGTGACGCCCGATACGTGCTCCAGACCCGCGGGCTCTCGGAGATGCCCCATTCGTCTCGTCCCGATGTTGTCGTCTTCCTGCGCCCGTCGTGTCGGGGGGTGGGCGGAGGGGAGGGGAGCGGATGGGGGAGGGGGGACCAGCAGGGGTGGTCGTCTCGATTTGACCCTGACGGCTGGGGCGGCCTTACTGTCTTATGGATACTTGCAGGCGGACCCCCCGAACTCATCGTGGGAAGAAACGGGCTTCCCAATAAAGCCTTCGTGCTTGTGTCGGGGAAAAGGCTTAGGGGGAATGCATCGGCCCGCGATCATCCACATCGCCGATAAGAGGCACGATTCCCCAACACCGCTCAGGAACCTTCGGCTTCGCCATCGGGGGCCTTTCGCCGATCTGACGGCGACGTTTTGCCGAATCCAGGTCGATATTCCCCCCCCCCACACCATTAAGTCGGGCCTGTTCCTTTACAGGGGGAATATTCAAACATAGTCAAACATAGTCAGGGGACGTATTTTTTGATCATTTTGGAGTATGTTTGATTACTTTTTATTTCCAACCCTCCTGCGTTGGGTACTCGTTTTGAATAGAGCACTGCGGTCTCCGTTCTCCTCCTCCCGCCCCCCCCCTCTCTTCCCTCCTCCTCTCCTCTCTTGCTTGCCTTCTCCTCCTCTCTTCGCTCCTCCTCTTCTCTTCTCTTGCCTTTCACGTCATCCCTGGCGGGCTGCGATCTGCGGAACTGTCACCACTTTCGAGGGCTGCTGGTGGGTCCAGCGGAGTGAGGCACCACGGGGACTCAGATTAGACCTCGCCATCCCTGGGGGGGGGGCTGCGATCTGTGAAACTGTCGCCACTTTCGAGGGCTGCTGGTGGGTCCAGCGGAGTGAGGCACCACGGGGACTCAGATTAGACCTCGCCATCTCTGGGGGGGGGGCTGCGATCTGTGAAACTGTCACCACTTTCGAGGGCTGCTGGTGGGTCCAGCGGAGTGAGGCACCACGGGGACTCAGATTAGACCTCGCCATCTCTGGGGGGCTGCGATCTGTGAAACTGTCGCCACTTTCGAGGGCTGCTGGTGGGTCCAGCGGAGTGAGGCACCACGGGGACTCAGATTAGACCTCGCCATCTCTGGGGGGCTGCGATCTGTGAAACTGTCGCCACTTTCGAGGGTTGCTGGTGGGTCCAGCGGAGTGAGGCACCACGGGGACTCAGATTAGACCTCGCCATCCCTGTGTGAAACTGTCGCCACTTTCGAGGCTGCTGGTGGGTCCAGCGGAGTGAGGCACCACGGGGACTCAGATTAGACCTCGCCACCCCTGGGCGGCTGCGATCTGTGAAACTGTCGCCACTTTCGAGGGCTGCTGGTGGGTGGCCAGCGGAGTGAGGCACCACGGGGACTCAGATTCTGACCACGAGCAATGCTCGCGTGCCCTTGCTCTGCGGTTCGTGCCACGTGGCGCTGCGACTCGAGCTGGCGGTCGTCCTTCGGACCCGCAGAAACATCTGCTGAGCTCGATGAGCTAGGGGAACTACAGGAAAGAAGTGCAGGAAACGGAGGCCGGTCATGCACTCGCCGATACCTCGTTGCTCTGTCATCGTCTTTGCTGTTGCATGATCCTTATCTGGCCTGCCGGCGCCGCGGCTCGAGCTGGCGGTCGCCCTTCGGGCCCGCGGGAACATCTTCTGAGACAAGTGGACGCCGCCGCCTTACTTGCAGGCAGCGCATTGCATTCGCGGACAGCAGCATGGCAGACCGCAGTGAGATCCTCAGTCGCGTGGTGTTGCCAAGCCTGGTGGAGACGCGCGTGATCGACCTGAAATCCCAATCGCGCGTGCACTGTACCTGCGTGGCGTTCAGGCACGCGCGTGATGCTGCTCGCTCCGCGTTCAACCAGTACGTCGCCAGTGCAACTTTGGACGATGGACAACCGATTGATGATACGCGACCCCGGCCTTGAGTTTCTTTCCCGCGGGCCGCCCGCAGACCTGGCGGCGCGCCTGCGAGCGTTCAGCTCCCGCGCTGAAATGTGCGGGAAGGAGGCGGAGAAGCTAGCGGGCGAGCTACGCCTCGCTCGTTCCTTGCACTCTAAACAAGTTTTATCATGTGGAACTCTGCGACGACATGGCGCAGGCAGCGCTGCGGGTTTAGCTCGCACTTGAAAAACGCGGCAGTCTTCTGTCTCCTCCCGCCACTTTCATCGTCGTCCTATTCCCCGCCTCACCTTCTCCATGCATGCTGCTGCTTCCGCGATGGCCTTTCGCCCCCCCCGCCCTCCATTCCATCCCTCTCCTACCCCTCGTTCCCGTGCCCGTTCTTCTTCGATCCTGGGGCCTCAAGCCTCGTTCTTTCGATCGTCGTCCTGTGAATCGTGCAACGCATGCGCATCCCATGTAGCTTGCGCAGCAAATCGCCGCGTCTACACTGTCGTTGTTCCTGCTAATGTTGGCATACTCCTCTTGCCATTTGATGCGCGTGGGTTGGGTACGTCGCAGGGTAATTCCCAACCCTCCTGCGTTGGGTACTCGTTTTGAATAGAGCACTGCGGTCTCCGTTCTCCTCCTCCCGCCCCCCCCCCTCTTCCCTCCTCCTCTCCTCTCTTGCTTGCCTTCTCCTCCTCTCTTCGCTCCTCCTCTTCTCTTCTCTTGCCTTTCACGTCATCATTGGCGGGCTGCGATCTGCGGAACTGTCACCACTTTCGAGGGCTGCTGGTGGGTCCAGCGGAGTGAGGCACCACGGGGACCCAGATTAGACCTCGCCATCCCTGGGGGGGGGTTGCGATCTGTGAAACTGTCGCCACTTTCGAGGGTTGCTGGTGGGTCCAGCGGAGTGAGGCACCACGGGACTCAGATTAGACTTCGCCATCCCTGTGTGAAGCTGTCGCCACTTTCGAGGCTGCTGGTGGGTCCAGCGGAGTGAGGCACCACGGGGACTCAGATTAGACCTCGCCACCCCTGGGCGGCTGCGATCTGTGAAACTGTCGCCACTTTCGAGGGCTGCTGGTGGGTGGCCAGCGGAGTGAGGCACCACGGGGACTCAGATTCTGACCACGAGCAATGCTCGCGTGCCCTTGCTCTGCGGTTCGTGCCACGTGGCGCTGCGACTCGAGCTGGCGGTCGTCCTTCGGACCCGCAGAAACATCTGCTGAGCTCGATGAGCTAGGGGAACTACAGGAAAGAAGTGCAGGAAACGGAGGCCGGTCATGCACTCGCCGATACCTCGTTGCTCTGTCATCGTCTTTGCTGTTGCATGATCCTTATCTGGCCTGCCGGCGCCGCGGCTCGAGCTGGCGGTCGCCCTTCGGGCCCGCGGGAACATCTTCTGAGACAAGTGGACGCCGCCGCCTTACTTGCAGGCAGCGCATTGCATTCGCGGACAGCAGCATGGCAGACCGCAGTGAGATCCTCAGTCGCGTGGTGTTGCCAAGCCTGGTGGAGACGCGCGTGATCGACCTGAAGTCCCAATCGCGCGTGCACTGTACCTGCGTGGCGTTCAGGCACGCGCGTGATGCTGCTCGCTCCGCGTTCAACCAGTGCGTCGCCAGTGCAACTTTGGACGATGGACAAGCGATTGATGATACGCGACCCCGGCCTTGAGTTTCTTTCCCGCGGGCCGCCCGCAGACCTGGCGGCGCGCCTGCGAGCGTTCAGCTCCCGCGCTGAAATGTGCGGGAAGGGGGCGGATAAGCTAGCGGGCGAGCTACGCCTCGCTCGTTCCTTGTACTCTTAAACAAGTTTTATCATGTGGAACTCTGCGACGACGTGGCGCAGGCAGCGCTGCGGGTTTAGCCCGCACTTGAAAAACGCGGCAGTCTTCTGTCTCCTCCCGCCACTTTCATCGTCGTCCTATTCCCCGCCTCACCTTCTCCGTGCATGCTGCTGCTTCCGCGATGGCCTTTCGCCCCCCCCGCCCTCCATTCCATCCCTCTCCTACCCCTCGTTCCCGTGCCCGTTCTTCTTCGATCCTGGGGCCTCGAGCCTCGTTCTTTCGATCGTCGTCCTGTGAATCGTGCAGCGCATGCGCATCCCATGTAGCTTGCACAGCGAACCGCCGCGTCTACACTGTCGTTGTTCCTGCTAATGTTGGCATACTCCTCTTGCCATTTGATGCACGTGGGTTGGGTACGTCGCAGGGTAATTTTTCATCCAAAATCGGCCTGTAGGGGAACAGGCCCGACTTAACCCCACCATTGGAGACCCTGGCGCGGGGCGTTCTGGTTGGATAGCCGCCCGCGCCCCGGGAGTCGGCCGAGTCGAACGATGCGCGCCGCAGAAGCCGCAGCCGCCCCGGGCGGAGCGGCTCGGAAGCCGGCGCGCAGGAGGTCGCCGCGGCGCGAGCCCGCCGTGGCGCCCAGAGGGTGCGGCCCGGCCCGGTGGGTGGTGGTGGTAAGGGCCGCGCGCGCCTTCCTCTACCGTGCTCGGGGGTCGCTATGGAGGCAGGTGCTCCCCCAGCTTTTCGCTCAGTTCTGGAGCCCCTGGTGGAGTGGGGGATATCGACTACAGAACTGATTGGCCCCAACATTGCTGTTCCCCATCCAGCATACGACGAAAGCGTCGAAATTTCGCAAATCAATTGACAATTGGGAGTATATGTCCGCAGATTCGCCAAGGAAGCTGATTTTGGGGTAAATCAATTCTGCAGTCGATCCTCTACTCGACCTGGGGCCCCCCAGGCCTCGTGAGGGGTGCTCTAGAGGCCGTGGGGGCCTCCCTGGAAATCCCGGGGGCACCATTGGGCCAGGGGCACTTCTAGCAACACCCGACGTGCCGCGCAGGTGTGGAACGCTCTGGATGCCGGCAGAAAGCTGGCGTTGGCGGAGGGCACCGCCAGCTTGGAGGCACGCCCCTCCTGCTCCGCAGCGATTCTGTGTCTGTCTCTCTGTCCTCCTCTCAGTGCCTCCCGGCGTTGCTCGGACGGGCCTATAGAATCGAGATAAATCCGTTCCAGAGCGTTGCGGAACGCTCTCAGAGCGTTCCAAAACGCTATGAAACGGCCTCGGTGCCCGATGCATCTTCCAATCCCGCCGATCCTCAGAGATTCCCGATGCATATTGGTCCGACTTGGTTTCGATTCTGCCTTCGTCTTAGTCGCGGACAACGTCTCGGCATTTCTTTCTTGCTTCGACGAGGAAACAACGCCGTAAACATACACCTTCGGAGCTCCGCGCGGATTTCTTGGATCTGCGGTGGGACGGCGCCTCTGGCGCCGCCCCTGGCCCCTGGCGCGCGGAGCGCGCCAGGGGCCAGCGCAGATCCATGAAATCCGCGTCGACAGTTGGGGCCTGTGCCGTGTCTTCTTCTTCCGCTGGTGGGGGGCCCAGCCTCCAGGGCCCGGTCTCTGGGCGTCCAGGGCGATCGCGGCAGAGCGGCCGGCGGGGCAGAGGAACGCCCCCGCGGCGCGGTCGTGGGCTCCCAGGGCCCACGGCGGCGGAGCTCCGGCCAGATACCTCAATTCGGGGGCGAGCGAGGGCTAGACGAGTTCGAAGAAGAAGAAACGCCATAAACAGAGACTTTTGGCGCTCCGCGCGGATCTCTGGGATCTGCGTTGGGATCCCCCTGGCGGCGCCTCTGGAGCCGCCCATGGCGCGCTCCGCGCGGCAGCGAGGGGGGTCCAGCGCAGATTCGAGAAATCCGCGCGGAGCGCCAAACAGTTAATGTTTATGGCGTTTTCTCTTCTTCTAAATTCGGCGGGGTCAGAGTAATGGCAAAGGTGCCCAAATCGCTACCCCTGCCTCGCTTTCACCTTTTTGGGTCTCTCGGGAGGTCCTCGTCGCCACCGCCGGATTCGCCTTGCAATTTTGGTCCGAACGCACCCCAGGAGAGGTCTGGGGAGCAGCGGGATGGATCGGATACCTCTTGGTTTCCCATCGGCGTGTGGCACCGGCCTCGGCGTTCTGACCATACCTCAATTCGGCGGCAAGCCAGGGGGGGAGAGAAGGCCGTCTCAGAAGGCGGCGGGGCTTCTCAGGCGCCCTCGCGCCTTCGAGAAGTTTTCCGTGTCGTCGGGGAAGGCTTGAGGAGGAGGAGGAGGAGGAGGAGGAGGAGGAGGAGGAGGAGGAGGAGGAGGAGGAGGAGGAGGAGGAGGAGGAGGAGGAGGAGGAGGAGGAGCCTTCTGAGAAGGCCCGCCCCTCCACACTTCCCCCCGGGCTCGCCGCCGATCAACATTTTCAAGGCCCGACCACAACTCAGGAGTGGAAATTATCCCTGCAAAGCAACCTAACAGCGATGTGTAGCAGCATATCTGGAAGCATTCCCCTTAAGATTCAGATGGGAATCCTGTTGTAGAATTCTGCAGTTCTCGCAGTCGTAGTCGCATTCGCGATGACAGTCGCAGTGGCAACGGCAGTCGCAGTCACAGCCTCAGCCTCAGCCTGCCTCAGCCTCAGCCTCAGCCTGCCTCAGCCTCAGCCTGCCTCAGCCTCAGCCTCAGCCTGCTTCAGCCTCAGCATCAGTCTGCCTTCAGCCTCGGCCTCAGCCTCAGCCTGCCTCAGCCTCAGCCTGCATCAGCCTCAGCCTCAGCCTCAGCCTGCCTCAGCATCAGCCTGCCAGCCTCAGCCTCAGCCTGCCTCAGCCTCAGCCTCAGCCTCCTGCTTCAGCCTCAGCCTGCCCTCAGCCTCAGCCAGCCTCAGCCTGCATCAGCCTCAGCCTCAGCCTCAGCCTGCCTCAGCATCTGCCTCAGCCTCAGCCTCAGCGCTCAGCCTCAGCCTCCTCAGCCTCAGCCTCAGCCTTCATGCAGTCCTGCAGCCTCAGCCTCAGCCTCAGCCTGCCTCAGCCTCATCAGGCTCAGCCTGCCTCAGCCTCAGCCTGCCTCATCAGCAGCTCAGTCAGTGCCTCCAGCCTCGGCCTCAGCCTCAGCCTGCCTCAGCCTCAGCCTGCATCAGCCTCAGCCTCAGCCTCAGCCTGCCTCAGCCAGCCTCAGCCTCAGCCTCAGCCTGCCTCAGCCTCAGCCTCATCCTGCTCCGCCTCAGCCTCAGCCTCAGCTCAGCCTCTGCCTTCAGCCTCGGCCTCAGCCTCAGCCTGCCTCAGCCTCAGCCTGCATCAGCCTCAGCCTCAGCCTCAGCCTGCCTCAGCCTCAGCCTGCCTCAGCCTCAGCCTCAGCCTCAGCCTCAGCCTCAGCCTCAGCCTGCTTCAGCCTCAGCCTCAGTCTCGGCCTCAGCCTCGCCTCAGCCTCAGGCTGCCTCAGCCTCAGCCTGCATCAGCCTCAGCTTCAGCCTGCCTCAGCATCAGCCTGCCTCAGCCTGCCTCAGCCTGCCTCTGCCTCAGCCTCAGCCTGCTTCAGCCTCAGCCTGCTTCAGCCTCAGCCTCAATCTGCCTTCAGCCTCGGCCTCAGTCCTCCTCCTGCCTCAGCCTGCAGTCTGCATCACCTCACCTGCAGCCTCCTGCCTCACACAGCCTGCTTCAGCCTCAGCCTCAGCCTCAGCCTCAGCCTGCGTCAGCCTCAGCCTCAGCCTCAGCCTGCCTCAGCCTCAGCCTGCCTCAGCCTCAGCCTCAGCCTGCCTCAGCCTCACCTCCTCAGCCTGCTTCAGCCTCAGCCTCAGTCTGCCTTCAGCCTCGGCCTCAGCCTCAGCCTGCCTCAGCCTCAGCCTGCCTCAGCCTCAGCATCAGCCTGCCTCAGCATTCAAAATGTGGGAATGAACACGAAGTGGCCTACAGTTGGCTCCGGGCATTCAAAATCATGCCCAGGAATGGAGTTCTGGGAACTCGAAGACACGAAGTGGCCTACAGTTGGCTCCGGGCATTCAAAATGTGGCCCGGGAATGGAGTTCTGGGAACTCGAAGACACGAAGTGGCCTACAGTTGTTGGCTCCGGGCATTCAAAATGTGCCCGGGAATGGAGTTCTGGGAACTCGAAGACCACGAAGTGGCCTACAGTTGGCTCCGGGCATTCAAAATCATGGCCCGGGAATGGAGTTCTGGGAACTCGAAGAGCACGAAGTGGCCTACAGTTGGCTCCGGGCATTCAAAATGTGGCCCGGGAATGGAGTTCTGGGAATTCGAAGACCACGAAGTGGCCTACAGTTGGCTCCGGGCATTCAAAATCATGCCCAGGAATGGAGTTCTGGGACCTCGAAGACCACGAAGTGTGTAACTGTTTGCTTAAGTCGACTTCCGCGGCTTCTCCCCGGCACCCGCCCAGACCCCCCTGGGGAGTCAAGATGCTCTCTTTTGACACTACTAGAAACCTATCAGTCTTCGCTGTTAGGTAAAAACACACAAACACAATTAATCGTCGATTCCCAAGAAAATATGGGAAAATATGGGAAGTGGGGGGGGAATACAGAAACCCAGAAAATATGGGAAAATATGGGGAATATTTGTATTTGTATGTATTTATTTGTGTGTCCTGGGGCCCCTTCAACAAGGCTGTTTAGCTCGGTTTGGGCCGTGGTTTTGTTTTTTTGTCTCGTTGTTCGTGTTTGGTTCGCTCCGTTTTCCGCTGCTGTTGTTTTGAACGCCCCGTTTCGTGTTTCGTTTCGCTTGGCACCGCTTTCGTCTTAAACGTTCGTTGTAAGCGTTGGGCTTCGTTTCGTTTTTCGTTGAGATGTACATTTCGTTTTGATATCGGTGTGGTCGGTCCTTGAATGTTTCCCGTCTCCACCCCTGGTCATGGCAGGGTGCGCATGGCGTTCGCGCCCCCAATTCGGCACCCCCTCACACTGATCGTGGCCCCACAGGGGGCTCCCCCGAATGCCCCAATGACAGGTTCCGCATGTCGTACCCGCCCTCAGTTTGGCACCACTGCCCCTCACACGTTTCGTGGTCCCATAGTGAGCTGCACATACGGCGATACCCGCAACTGCATATGATTGGGTCCTACGTCAAGCACATTTCTGTGTTTATCTTCGTTTTCGTTGTTGGGTTGCCAGTGTTGGTCAACATTCGCCAGGCAAAGGGTCCAGCCCTTTCCAAACGCATGGCGACTATCAACGGGACCGCTCAATACACAAGAACACGTTTTGGAATTTCAGTTCGCCTGAACGCTCCGCCAGAGAACATCCACGCTTACGCGCGCTCCAAGACCCCCACGCCGATTAAGTTGCGAAATGTTTGTCTGTGCGTTTGTTGTTGTGTGTGTGTGTGTGTGTGTGTGTGTGTGTGTGTGTGTGTATGTGTGTATGTATAGTATGTGTTTTTGGAGCCCTCGCATAGATTTGTTTCCAGTCATCCTGTGGTGTAGGGTCTTCGTTTTGAAGAGACATCGCCCCGCGTCTCACCTCCCGCTGCCCCTTTTTCCTCCTCCGTCCTCCCATCCCTGCCTCTGCCCTCCGCGCGACCATTTCGGCACATCCCTCAGACGTTTCGTGTTCCCATAGGGAGTTCCACCCAGGGCCCCAGTTGTAGGGTTGGTATGCGCCTCCCCCCCATCCATTACGGCACTCTCCTCACACGTTTCCTCAAACGGTTCGTGGCCCCATAGGGAGCTCCACCCAGGGCCCCAGTGGAGGGGCTCGCATGCGTTTTCCCCGCTTCTTCTGGCACACCATTCACACGGTTCGAGGCCCCACAGGAAGCTCCACCCAAAGGCCCCCGTTGCCACCGGTCGCACGCGTCTCCTCCGCCCATTGCGGCACACCCCTCACACGGTTCGAGGCCCCACGGCGAGTTCCACCCAAGGCCCCAGTGCCACCGTTCGCATGCGTCTTCCCCGCCCATTGCGGCTCACCCTTCACACGGTTCGCGGTTCCACAGGCAGTTCCACCCACGGCCACAGTGCCATCGATCGCATGCGCCTCCCTCATCCATTACGGCACGCTCCTCACACAGTTCGTGGCCCCACACGGGGCTCCACCCAAGGCCGCATTGCCACCGTTCGAATGTGTGTTTCCCGCCCGCTATGGCACACCCCTTGCGCTGTTCGTGGCTCCATGGGGGAGCTCCACCCGAGGCCCCAGTGCCACCGATCGCACGCGTGCCCCCTGCCCAATGCGGCACGCCCCTCACGCGGTTCGAAGTCCCACATGGAACTCCACCCAAGATTTCCAGCGATACCTCTCGCATCCGTCTCCTCACCCAGATGGCACACCCCTTGCACAGCTAGGGAGTTCCATCCACTGCCCCAGCGCCACCGTTTGCACGCGTCTTTCCCGCCCACTCCGGCACACCCCTCGCACGTCGGGGGCGGCAAAGAGGGGGGTGACTAGGGGGGGGGTGGATATCATGGCGGGGGCCATGATATTTCCCCAGATTTCAGGGCGCCTCTTCTTATTTCATTGCGTCCCTGGCCTCCCCGCTGGGCCGCGCACATGCCGCCGGTCATGATTTGCACCCCCCCCTCTTGGACACCCCCCTCTTGGCCGTTCCCGAGCACGGTTCGTGGCCCAGCAGGAAGTTCCACCCAAGGCTTTGGCGCCACTTTTCGCATGCGCCTCCCCCGCCCATGACAGCACACCCCTTGCACGGTTCGTGGCTCCCTTCTTTTCTTTCATTTGTGTTGCGACATTCGCAGCTGTACCTGATTGGGTCAATCACCAGTTTTGGTATTCGTTTCTCGGGTTTTGTAGCTTTGGCTGGC
Source organism: Prorocentrum cordatum (assembly GCA_963575745.1). Taxonomy (NCBI): domain Eukaryota; class Dinophyceae; order Prorocentrales; family Prorocentraceae; genus Prorocentrum; species Prorocentrum cordatum. The sequence continues at coordinate 65,537 of CAUYUJ010004617.1, forward strand.
GAGCTTCGTGGACGTTGTGGAGAGGAGGAGGAGGAGCGAATGAGGAAATGTAAGCCCCCACCTTAGGTTTTAGGGTTACAGGAATGACGAGGCGCTGTCGTACTATAAGAACATGATTCCCACCCTTCCATGGGGATTGGCGCGGGGAACCACTCTGAATCTGCTCGGGTTTGAGGTTTTGTTTCTCTTTCGACATGCCGCCCACGCTGGTCTCTCCACAGTAAGGATTGGTTTGGTATCATGATAAGTTTGGATTGCTTCCTAAGGGTTCCTTCTGAAGGATTCTTCATTCATAGTTCTACAGTGCAGACTCTTTGTGTCAGGATCTTGCAGAAGACTCGGAATCCTCATGAAGAATGCCTTGGTGAGGGTTCTGTACCAAGGACCCCTCAGCAAGGATTCCTGAGTAAGGATTATTTGGTAAGGGCTCTTCACTGGCATCGTAAGGATGAGCCGTTCAGGATTCGTCAGTGAACCCTTCGCAAGGGATTTTTTTGTGAAAGGGTTCCTTCTTCTGTATTCTCCAGTAAGGGTTCTGTATAAACGGATTCCGTAGGAAGTACCCATCTTTTATGGAGGACTCACTTTTTCCAGCATGCTTTTCTTATTACGGATTCCTTCTAAAAGACTGTTCCCAACCATCCTGTGGTGGTGGGTCCTCGGTTTGAAGAGACAGCTCCACGCGTCCCTCTCCTCCTCCTCCTCCTCCTGCTCCTTCTCCTCGTCCTTTTCCCCCATTCCTTTTCCTGATAAATAGCTTCTCCCTGTCGCACCCCGAGGCCAGTTTTTAGGGCGGGCTGGGCTTTTCGCTTGAGACTTACTCACCTTTCACGACCCTGAAGCTTACTCACCATTTACGACCCTGAAGCTTAAACAATGGCAGCAGCTTCGCAGATGGAGGGCGGGTGGTTTTCAACATGTGGCTCTCGCCTTAGCGCCGCGCACGGTTTGAGGGCGACCCGTTTTCAAAATGTGGCTCTCGCCGTAGCGCCGCGCACACTCGTTCTAAATGTTTGCAATCGCTTCACGGATTGAGGGCGGTTCGTTTTCAGAATGTGGCTCTCGCCTTAGCGCCGTGCACATTCGTTCTAAGGCTTTGCAAGAGCTTCACGGATTGAGGGCGGTTCCATCTCAATATGTGGCTCTCGCTCTAGTAGCGCGCGCATTGTTCACATATTCCCATGATTAAAGCATATTCACATATTCCCATTAAACAAATTTCAAGAGGTTCACATATTCCCATGATCAAAGTACCAGATATGGTGCTTTGAATAATGCGTGATTTTGCGGGTGCAACAGTTATGTTTCTCGCGGTGTTGGCTTCCCAAGAATGGCGTTCTGGCCCGATTCAGGATTGTCAAAACGCAACAGTCAGGTTGATCCGTGGCGATCCGCGAAAAATATTTTGGCATGCTTCAGGGTCTTCAAACGGTTGTCTTCCAAAGGGGCAGTTCCCTCAATGGAAATGAACTTTTGTAGTGACCTATGAAGAGGGAGTTTGGAGGGAGGGTTTATTCGAACACCGGTGATGACTCTTGGGTTTACACTGGTCCTCCTCCTCCTCCTCTTCCTCCTCCTCCTCCTCGTCACTCTTCCCATCCCTGCTTCTGTCCTGCATATGCGCTAACCTCATCACCATCATGCGTACCCGCGCCCGATTCGGCACACCCCTCACACGTTTCGTGGCGCCAGAGGGAGCCCCACCGGAGGCCCCAGCGGCAGGGCCCGCATGGCGTACCCGCACCCGGTTCGGCACACCCCTCACACGTCTTGTGGCTCCATAGGGAGCTCCACAAGAGGCCCCAGCGGCAGGGTCCGCATGGCGTCTTTGTATCCGATGCGGCACACCCCTCACACGTTTCGAGGCTTCATATGGGGGCTCCACACCTTGGGCCCCAGATGCAGGGCCCGCGCCCCACTTGGCACACCCCTCACGCGTTTCGTGGCGCCACAGGCTTCGGCAGGGTCCGCATGGCGTACCCGCGCCCGATTCGGCACACCATTCGCACGTTTCGTGGCCCCGAAGAAAGCTGTACCGAAGGCACCAGCGGCAGGGTCCGCAGGGCGTACCCGCACGCGATTCGGCAACCACCTCACATGTTTCGTGGCTCCATAGGGACTTCCACCGAATGCCTCAGCGGCAGGGTCCGCATGGCGTACCCGCGCCCAATCCGGCACACCATTCGCACGTCTTGTGGCTTCGAAGGGAGCTCCAGCGAAGGCACCAGCCGCAGGGACCCCTTGGCGTCCCCGCACCCAATTCGGCACACTTCACACGTTTCGTGGCGCCAAACGGAGCTCCACTGAAGGCCCCAGCGGCAGTGTCCGCATGGCATACCCACAATGGTAGTCGTACTCGTCGTCGTCGTCGTCGTCGTCGTGGTAGTAGTAGTAGTAGTAGTAGTAGTAGTAGTAGTAGTAGTAGTAGTAGTCGTAGTCGTAGTCGTAGTCGTAGTCGTAGTCGTAGTCGTAGTCGTAGTCGTAGTCGTAGTCGTAGTCGTAGTCGTAGTCGTAGTCGTAGTCGTAGTCGTAGTCGTAGTCGTAGTCGTAGTCGTAGTCGTCGTAGTCGTAGTCGTCGTCTTCGTAGTAGTAGTAGTAGTAGTAGTAGTAGTAGTAGTAGTAGTAGTAGTAGTAGTAGTAGTAGTAGTAGTAGTAGTAGTCGTAGTCGTAGTCGTATTCGTATTAGCAGTAGTAGTAGTAGTAGTAGTAGTAGTAGTAGTAGTAGTAGTAGTAGTAGTAGTAGTAGTAGTAGTAGTAGTAGTGAGTAGTAGTAGTAGTAGTAGTAGTAGTAGTA
>CAUYUJ010004618.1:0-22500 GCA_963575745.1 Prorocentrum cordatum
AGGAGGAGGAGGCGGAGGGAGGAGGAGGAGGAGGAGGAGGAGGAGGAGGAGGAGGAGGAGGAGGAGGTAGGGAGGAGGAGAGAGGGAAACGGAGAGACCCGGAGGTCGAGATCCAGGATCCGCGACAGGTGCCGCCCTCAGCTCGGCCCGACGGCTACGCGATCGCGCCGCCGCCGCAGAATGCCGCCGCGGCTGTGCGCGTCACGCAGGAAGGGGACACATTGGGCGTTCCAAAGAGGGCCTTGCCTTCGAGGATCGAGGGAGTTGTCACCTCTTCCGCGGCTGAAGGCGGCAGAAGGGCGGCGGAAGGTCGGCGGAAGTGAGACGAGGCCGCCTCCGCCGGCGGAAGGCGGCGGAAGGCCGGCGGAAGGCGGCGGAGGTAAAAGATGCGCCCCCAAGAGATGAACACGTTCTTGGGTTCAGGGTTTCCGAAATCGCCCACATGGGAGGAGTGCGAGAACGGGGGGAGGTTCCGAGAGATCCGAGTATGCCAGCCACAGCGGCCGGCCCCTCCCTCTCTGGGGAAACCCGGGCTCAATTGCTGATGAGCCCGTCATCCGAATTCGAGCTTGCTTCTGCGGCCTCTCCCATGAAGAAACTTCTTCGGGCAAGGCAAAGTCATATGACTGTGCGACGCGCGTGGCGTCAGAGCTGGGAGAAGGAGTAGGAGGGGGATGATGATGCTGATGATGAGGATGACAATGATGAATGATGCTGATGATGATGCTGATGCTGATGATGAGGATGATGCTGATGATGATGACGCTGATGATGATGCTGATGCTGATGATGCTGATGCTGATGATGATGACGATACGTACAAACATGATGATGATGCGGGTGATGATGAAGATACAGATGATGATGAAGATGATGCTGATGCTGATGATGCTGATGATGCTGATGCTGATTCTGATGATGATGATGATGACGATGACGCTCATGATTTTGATGCTTAACTCTGAGGTGAGCTGGGACAAGGGTGAGAGATAGCGAGCGTTTGTCCGTGGCCGCTTGGGCTCAAGCGGCTGGCCGCCAACATGTGACTGCGCCTCATTGCGAGGCATACTACTTGCCATCGAGACCGAAACCATCCTTCGCTTGAGATGGCCCGTCGCTCCCGCGACGACCTCCTCTGACTGGGACTATCGTTACTGCGGTAAAAAGAGCTGGAGCTGCGCTTCGCCTAAGGCGAAGCTTCTGGTCGGGCCTCCCGGCTTCCTACAAACTTGGTAGCAGAGCTGGCCTATGGTGGTCAGCTCTCGCTCTACTCCTCACCATCCACGGCATTATCTGGTGGACTACTGACGTGGCGGAAAATCCGGGTGCAGTGGGTCTGGGCGGAAGAATGTACATAACTACGCACAACCGCAATGAGACTTGCAGTGCTACATGTTCTGTCGCGGAGGCCTCTTACTCGAGTTCTACATCCTTGCGTTACTACACTCCTGAAGTCCACCCACCTACTTCAATTGAGAATTTTTTGATGATGCCATGCATGGCAACATGCGATACGATATTGTGCCGCCCCCCCACGCAGGCTTACAATGAAACGCCACGAACCCCAGCCACCAACATCCGACCACGACCTACGGGGCCATTGGATTGGCATTTCTATCTTTGGTCTTATATGGGTCGCTATCTGCTGTGGGACACATGCGTGGCGGAGACGACACAAGAACAACCGGCCCCCGCTTGGGCCCGGCCGGTCAAGTACTTTTCCGCGAATTCGTTCGAGAGGTACATGTCTGGATCAACGTGACCACAAGCAATATGACGCCCTCCCAACAAGCTGCAGCATTGCAGCGTGGTCTGGGAGGTCTTGCACGGTCCATAGCCATGAGAGTTCCCCCGCAGTCATCAACTTTGGCGTTAACATTGGTGGCCGTCATACCGATGGCGTCACCTACATCATGTTCCTTCTTAGCACGAAGTTTCAGAACTTAGAGGAGGAACGCCAACTTAACTCGGGAACGGCTCTCATCGACTTTCGAGTCCATGCGGGAGAACAGATCGACCAGACATTGGTACGCTTCGAGATAACCCGCTACGATACGAGGCTGAAGCGGCAGGCCTTAACATCCCCAACTTCCAAATCCTAACAGTTATTATGTTCGGAGCCTTGGGGGTGGGGAAGTCGCGTGCACAACAACTTCTGCAGCCACTCAGTCACCAAATGCCGAGGAATCAATTACACTTTGATTCTCTACTTGAACGCATGAGCTCATGTGCTCACATTGGTGAGCGAACCCCTGACAATATTGGTGGTATCTTTAGCCGCGGTCGCCGTGCCGAAACCTTTCATGCTGGAGCTAATGCAGGGCAGCCTGCAACAAACGTCTGGAATGACGATCCGCAATCAACGGAAGACACCGCTCTATTTGCCCCAAATGGTGGGCCGGCTACGGGGTCGCAAGACTCCTGGGCCAGATCCAGGGACCGTCGGCAACGGCGGCCCCTACACAAGCCACTACCCTTGTAGGCTCAGCGGGGCAACCCGCTGAGCCTGACTTCGACTCCGGAACCGACGCCGACGCGTCCTCAGACGACGAGGCGACTGCCCTAGATTACTCCGATACGCCCACGTTTCTTACGGAAGAACAACAGGCTCAATGGCTATTTCTAGGATACCAGAATCATAAACGCAGATGGGGACTGTGTATGAAGAAGCCAATTCGTAAGGTATGACGTATTATCCGACGGGCACTTAAAGGAAAAAGATAAGGACCGATGCAAGGGTCAGGGCAAACGACGGCGATTGCATGGCGGAGGTATGCCAGCATTCCTGGCATCTCTTACTGGACCACAGCATGAAGAATTATTCCTGGGTGCAGGCAGGGGCCGTAGGCACACCTCAGGAAGAGGTAAGGGACGCCGGGGCAAACCGAAAGATGCTAACGGTAAAACCATGGAATGTGACATCTGCCATAGTGCACAACATTTCCGCCGTGAGCGCCCCCGAGGCGATGGGAGACGCAGGGGTCCGTCAATGCATTTAGCTCAAGCCGATTAGGACATGCAGCATGTTGATTGGAGGGCGCCGTTGGCCGACCCTGCCGACAATCATGCCGCAGTTGCTAATTTCATAGCTACCAGATATCTTAGTGCCGGCATGCCCCTCGAGAGATGCGCCGATGAGCTCTTCGAGGAGATATACGTTGGCTACGACGAGATAAACCTGGCAGACTGGCTCGGCATGCCCGTCGCGGGGCAACTTGCACATATCGAACTGTTGAGGATTTCCATTTGCCCGCCGACGTGGATCAGGATATGGTGGGGGCACCCGCGAATTCTGAAGCTACAATTCCAGCGACATAAGAGGAAAGACACATAATGCTTTATCCTCAGGTCACTGGCAATCCGACAAACGTAGAACCATATTATGATGATCCTTTGCGGGGGAACCCGCGAGGTGCTGGCGACCGGTCAGAACGCATCCAGTTCGAATTTGGACATAATGAGGATCATCATGTCACGTGCGTGGCTCATGGGTGGTCTCCGAGCTGCCATGAGCGATCAGCTAGCCGCCAAGTCTGGAGACGCGCGAATCGCTCAGAGGATGACGAAGACGAGCGGGGAGCTGAGGACCGGCGTCTGCAGCGTCGCAGTCCCGCCCGCGGCCGCTCACGCGGGCGCTCGCGCGCGCGCTCCAGCAGCGCCCGGCGCCCCCGCCCTCCTGACACGAGGGCCCCGAGGGCCCCGCCGAGGATGGAGCGCTCGCGGGGAAACCCGCCTCAGAGGGAGGGCCGTCCAGCCGCGCCCGAAGCAGGAGGCGTGCGACGCTTTGTCAGTCATGATGATCATGGGCTAGCTCGCTAGTATATACCTCCCAACACGATGCGATATTGGCTCGACCAAGGCTGGGCCGATCATGACATTCGTCACGTGTATTCACTTCGAGATGTTGAACGGAATGATGAAGGCAAGATCGCACGCGCCAGCAGAGGCATGGGCGCAGAGACACCCGAGAACCTTCAGCAACGGGACCTTAAGAGGGCTTTCATCAATGGCCGGAAGGGATGCCAGGGTCTCGTCTGTCTTTGCGAATATTCTGCCCATCACAAACCTATGTGTCCGATGAGGCGTCCATCGAGGACCCTAACTTCGGAAGAACCCCATGGTCTGGTCCCATGGTGATGGTCTGGGTCGCAGTGTGGGCCCGACCAAACATTGACCTGCAGAATGTTTGACTGAAGGTGGCTGCCTGCCGATTGCTGAGGGAGATATCAATCGGATCGATCGAGTCTGGCAGCATCTCGCTCCGAATCACCTTCTTCAAGTATACAATTGAAAATATCATGTGGGGCAGCCCGCTTCTTCTTCGCATGGGGGTGCTGCCCATCCAGAAGGCGACGAAAGGGGCTGGTCGCGTGGTCCTTGCCAAAGCAGCGGGCCCCGCTGAGGCCGCTCCTTCCAGGTCCGACCCAGAGTCTGACTCGTGCTATTCCGACTCGGCCTGCAGCTCTGATGCGGAAGATACCCGCGAAACTGACGCACAAATTGGTTGTCATGGCAGGATAACAGAAGATATGGATCTCACCCCAGGCAGGAACGTCGCCTGCCATTGCATAGGGGTAGGTAGGGTAAAAACCATTGTTCGAAGAAGGGTTAGAGCTGATGGATATGATCCGGGTTGCAAACGTAAGGCCAATATCACGAACATGGCACTCAAGAGGCTGGCGCCGCCGACAGCCCCTGGCGCTGGGGGGCCTGCCGTGCAACCTCCAGCGGGGGCGCCCGCAGCGGAACAGCCAGATTAACCAGGATGGAAGGTGGCTCTATCCCCATCTTCGCGCTCTTCAAGCCCTCGCAGGTCGCTTGAACCTGACCAACTAGCGCCGCCGCCCAAGCAGAAGACCAGTCCAGATGATGCCGATCCTGGTAGCAATAAGTTTAAGCGTTCTGCGGGGAAACCCGCCGAGAGACATCGCTCCAGAGGGCCGGCAGTGGCCGCTGCGGCAGCCGCGTTTCAAGGCGACAGCACGCCTACGCCAAAAGATCCTGTGCGCCTGCGTGGCCCGACGCCTGGCAGGACTCGCGGGACAGGCTGGGCGCCGTCGCTGGATGGATCATCCAAAGGGGCCTCTTCATTAAAGGACTGCGCTAAGTTGGAGGCGTTGGAAATTACCTCAAAGGCATCGGGGGCGGCTCCCAAGATCACCCAATGTCAGTACTTGGACATCCGTGAGAAGGGTAGGGCATCTGGGGGCGCCAGCTCATCGGCAGCGCCGGAAGCGCCTGCAGCGCCTGAGCCAGTGGGGATATATGGCGAACCAGTCGCTGCTCCTGCGGGGCAACCCGCCGTCGCTCCCGAAGTGCCCGAGGAATGCAGGCGATATTGGGAGAACCTGGGCACTGCCGACCAGATGATGGATGAAGATCAACCCAGCATGCAGGCCCTTTCCTGACGACGGGTCTGACCATTATGTAGTGGTGCAGTGTAACACCAAGTGTACTGCTATACATGCTGACAACGAGGCTCGCTCACATCATATTGTCCGCGACGTATTGCGGGAGGAAGCTGCCTTCAGTTTTCAATCCAAGAAGAAGTATCTGATGGGGGTCCTCAAAGATGCGAACATCTGAACGCACAGGACTAGCGTGAGTGCTCGGAACTGCTTACCACCGCCACGCGTCACAAGCCATTCCATCGCGACCAGCTTTCCGATGGGTCTGCCGCAGCTGTCACCACCTTCGACGAGTGCGACTGCTGGGTAGAGTTTGAAGATTTACTCGACAACTGGCCGCCCGAAGGCCATGCGAGCTGGCATCGGCGCCACCTGGAAACTGCCAAGAGGTGCCTCCGTAACCGCCACTGGGCCTATCAGGCACTTGCGGTGCTGGACCTCTGCGAAACGCGTGAGCATTCAGGCATGCAGAAGAATTGGCTCCAGGTGAGGAAGCCCAAATTCACCCGGGAGTCTCACCCGACGTACTTTTTGCGTCCAAGCAATGGGCATAGCAGCCCTGGCATAAGATGTCCCGAGTCCCTGCGCACAAGGGTAACTGACCTAACATCACCGGGGGCACCCTGCTATTTTATACATGGCACAAGATGGGGGTCAATATCCCGAAGATACTCACGTCGGGCTGTCATGCCGCGCCGATGGCACTGGCAACGAAGGGGGCAGACAATTCATTCATGGATGCCCATACTTACCTGGAGATAACAGGATCCAGTCACGTCTGCGCATAGATTCTGGAGTAGTGGTTATGGTGAGCCTCAAGGACATACTTCGTGATAGTATCTCAATTTGGCGTTCCGTCAGCGATATTGTAATGGCGGCAGGCCGGGAAGGCAGGATCCCGCCAGGCCAGATTGTTCAGCTCATTGGCATCCTGCCTAACAAGACTCAGTGTAGACTTGATCGAGTTGGACAGGTGTGGATCAATCCTCTATTCGTCGGGGACAACGAGCGGGGCAAGCTGTGCGCGCGCAATGTTCTCTCACGGCAGCATTGCGAAAGTGCATATGATGCATCAGCGCTAAGGAATTGGATGATGTCGCAGACCCCCTATAACCTGAAGGTCTTTGCGCCGACGCCCATGCGAGGGGTCGAATTCACCGCCGTCTTTATGATTCAAGAGGGATACTAAGCGGGTGCACTTGCAGGGGGTTCAGATAGATCATGGATGCAGGCCCAGAGTGCGGACCTGTCTGGCACGACATCCAACAGGATCACGCCTAACGACGGGTTGTATGCAAACCACCCGTGGCGCGCCCAGGCGCAGCCGTTGCCAATACCTGCAGGGCAACCTGCGTCGTTCGCACCCACGAGCAGGGCTGCGACCGCATTTGGAACTCCACAGAGTGCTGGGAGTACCAATAGTCTGCGGGCCAGGCTCCATTGCATTAGAATGGGCCCTCAGCTCTATCAGGCCTTGCAAGCTACATCGCCAGTTGCATCGCGGCGTCCAATTGCGGGGCAACCTGCTGTTTCTGACCATGAAGCTGCCCGGAGGGCTGAGAGCGTGGCAGGTCAGCAGCAGTGGGTGCACAGGCAGATGCGCGAGGGCATGCAGAGCATGCGTCGGGATGGCATTGACCTCCCGAGCGCTGGCTGGACACCCCCATGGAGTATATTCCGGACCCGAACCCATCGCCGGATCATCCCAACCGATACGGGTATGTTCCAGCATTCTACAGCCACCCGACGAACGATCCAACGGCTGCTGAACCACCAATTGCACCACCGATGGATGCACCGATGCTCCCTCGCCCACTCGTTGGTTCTCAGCTGGACAACCCGTATGTTCGGGCAACAGCTGACGACTGTTTCCAGTCCCAGCTGACGCGCGGTGCCGGGTACGAGCCCGGAGTGCCAGGCCAAGTGCCTCACTGCGGATACTTGGCGGCCCCCATGGACCCTGATGTGACACGCCATGGTCCTGGATTAGTGGTGCCACTGTCCATGGGAGATCTGCGTCCCGAGATTCTGGCCATCCACGAGGCGCAGCAGGCCAACTTCGCCATAATTGGCTCGCCAACGTCGCAATCAGGAGCGACAGGCGCGCCGTATGTGGGCCGTGCGGGGCAACCCGCTACTCCTGTTCCTGCGGGGATGCCTGCTTTCAGCCTGGCATCACTTGCAGCCGCGGGATCACTTCCTGCAGTGCAGCAGCCACGGGTCCCACCGATCCAATACGAGATTGGTGAGTCCACGCTGGAGCGACAGACGCGCATCAGGCCATCGGCAACGCCGCCGATCATCAGTGACGGTGATTTTAACAAGTGTCTCATTTGCCTGGGTAACGTCGTACACCGCGACAAGGTGTGGAGCCTGCAGTGTGGCCACGTATTCCACGCACAATGCTGTGATCGAGTTGCTCACGCACATGTGGACCGACAGCTGGCAGGCACGTTGGGAGGCGCCGCGAGTGAGGCGCCCTGTGCTATTTGCCGGGGTGTGGGCCTCATCGCAGCTGAGTTTCATCGCGCCTTTGCTGGAGATCAGAATGCAGGAATTCGTCATGAAGAGATACTCCGCGGGGCCGATGAGCTTAGAGACCTTCGTGGAGATCTTAACCGCATCACTGCGATGATGACGAGCAATACAGCTGCCGCGCTTACACCTGCAGGGCAACCTGCGCCATCATCAGACGTGGCACAGGCAGCAGCAGCTACCGCGCCTGCCACAAATGTGCCTATACCCCTGGTAGCCGAATCAGTAATTAATGCAGGGGCACCTGCTGCAGCAACACCAGCGGGGCTACCTGCCACTGATCAGTGGCTGAGGCGCATAGAAAGGGCCACTGAAAGGAGCTCGCAGTGGCTCGTAGCACCACGCGGCAGCATGCCCATCTGGGCGTCCGCTGCGAATCCAGCGTAGAGCTGAGAGCCCAGTGAGCGCGCGCAGCGGCGCCAGCGCCGTATCAGTGCGCGACATGCTGCGCGCGGGTCTGATGGTTAACACAGATGGTCAGATAACTATGCGTGCTGACGAAGACACTTTCGAGAACATGCCGCTCTCGCCACAGCGTCCCCAAATGTACGACGAGAACCCCATCGGCCTGGGTCTTCGAGAATCAGCCCATCACAGAAGAAGAGGCACGAGGGTACATGATCGTCTTCACGCCCTTGACAAGGAACAAGTGGGTGCTGGAACAGAGACGCCGTAAAGGCATGCATGGCGCGACGCTGTCCGACGCGCCGGGAATATTTGGAGAACGCCACGAGCTGGCCCTGGCAGCAAACAGTGGGGCCATGGTAGATAGTATGCGGACCATCCAACTGGACATCGGCCGCAACATAACTATCATTGGTCTAAAGACTGCGCAGACATTCGAGCGTGTGTCACGCCCCCATGGGCACGACATCAAGACGCTTGACTTAACGAAGAGGATGTGCGTGTCTGGTATGGGGCATGGCGCCGCAATCTGTGACACGTCCTTGCATTGCAACATCGCATGCGAGGAGGAAGGAGATCCTGCGGGGAAGCCCGCTTTGGCCGGGCTGAACACCTAGTCGGCCAACGTGGCTGAAGGTTCGGGCGAGAATCTTCCTGCCATCCTGGATCTATGGAGCCTGTCCAACATGCGGACCATCCTGATCTTGGAGCAGGGGCACGAGAAGATGATAATTCCAGGCTCTGAGATGTATAAGCTTGTCCTTGGAAAAGGCGCCAGAGTACTTGATATGACGAAGACGCCCTCAGGGCACCGGGTGATCAAGGTCGACGAGTTCGGGGCCGCAACGGAGGATCATTGCTCAACGGCATTCACTATGACAGCCAATCCTCGCTGCGAAGATGCACCTTTACTCGTCAGGGAGGCGGCTGGTGCAGAGCCGGCAGCAGGGCGACCTGCAGCGAGCAGCGCCAGGTCTGCCACCAACGGTGCCCATGCGTACATGCTGTCTCAGGGCGCCAGGGGCATTCGCTTCTCCATCAATGAGGAGACAATTGCTTACACGATCCAGTTCTTGGTAAACGACGCCCTTAGGACTTGGCGTCGCAAGAACACGACCCATGGGAATGTTCCTACACCGCCCGATCAGGACTTCGCCCTGCGCCATGTGCAGGCGAAGGTATATCAGGCCATGCACGAGGAAGGCAGCAAGTGGATGCCGCCCGACCACGCTGCAGGGGCACCTGCTGGAGTGAATCAAGGGTACCTGCAGGAGCAGATGACACTGCTGAGAAGTTTGATATCTTCATTTCATCGCTTGAAAATGAATGACGGAGGCAGGCGCGCGCCGCGGCCACTCGCGCTTGCCCAGACAGGCCGAACACTCAGGTTCTGTCGTCAGGCGCGGGGAAACCTGCGTACTTTTCCCAGGCGCCGGCTGTGCGCGCCAGGGGCGCTGGCGAGCCCGGCTGTGAGGCCGCCAGAGACAGCGGCCGGGTGTGTGGTCGCCGCAGCAAATGAACGCTCATCACATCATTGTCACTCTCGTGCACTCGTTATCGAAGACATACGAACAGCTTGCGCTGAACTCCGAGCTCGCGGATACATGTGTGACCGTATCACGCATGCAGAGGTACTGACTTCTACAGGTGCACAGTACTTGGGTGGACTACTCTCAGGGGATTACCAACTACTGTGTGTGGCAACGCCCGCTGACTGGTATGTTCGGTTGCCTGGAAAGCGGGCCGGGGCACGTTATCAACGTATCCCAAATTTGATGACCACAGCTCGGGCGCTACGTGTGTCGATCGTACATGTAGGACCTCCAGGTTACTTCTGGAAGCAAGGTCCCATGCGATATAATATTGAAGATTTAGGCTTGCAGGTCATGCGTGTGCGATGTTGCCACTTTGGTCTAAAATTTGACCGTTCGTGCAAAATACCTAGCGGATCCTACCTGCAGGTGGCGACCCTACGCGCGCATCCCGACTAATTTGTGGAAGTGCATGTGCCAAACTGCAGGGAAGCCCCGCAACATACTGAGGATTGGTATGGCCAAGGCGCCCAGGAAGCATAATGGCGCAACAAAACACTTGCTATCATGACCAAATAGATTTGCACAACACCAAGAAAAATCATACAAGTGCTGTGCACTTTAGTGTCCACGCAAGAGTGGGCAAAGGAGCTCGAACATACGTTCAGTCTCCTAATAGCGGCCCTGCATGGGACCATGTTGCGAGAAGGGTGAAGATGAATCTTGACGGCAATGCTGTGATGCAAGAAAAAACTTTCAGGACCAACCTATCGGGTACAATTGCAATGCGCCGTTGCCGAATGGTGTGACACATGTTCGTACTCGATTGTACTGGGAGCCTCCGGCACCGGTCCTTATCGGACAAGAGGGCCAGCGACCGTGCCCAAGGCGGGTTGCGCCCCCCCCCCCCCCCCTCGATTGAGCGTGGCCGCGTGCCCCCCCCTATTCCAGAATTTCCGACGCTCAGCTCACCCGACGCAGGACAGCGGACAGCACTGCCAGCATATGCCCGGATCAAACAAAAAAACAGCAAAAAGCCGACAACGAAGCAGGCATCAAGCCACGCAAGATACTCAAAGTAGTCGAAGACGGCAATGATGCCTGCGGTGACGACCTGAAAGGTCTCGGATGCGGCGCTTACTACACCGACGTCCCCCTTGACTCCGACACCGATAGTGGTGGCGAAGAGGAAACCTTCATCGCGTTACCTGCGGGGTTACTGCCGATGCACATGCCGATGTGTTCTCCATAATCCCAACCTTGTGTTACGGACGACACGGCAAGGTAGATTTGTTGGAATTGTGTGGAGGAAGCGGGGGTTATCGCAGTCAGCTTTCCGCCGAGGTTTATCCTCGGGAGGAAACCTAGACAAACGTTCATATGTTGACCTTCGAAACATGGACGTCCAGGATGCAGTGATTCATTGCTTAGACGCGTTTTGCGTCAGTGTTGTTGTAGTACAACCCAATTGCAGAACGACTGGCCTACCTTCTTACTTCAATCCCCAAGTCAACGATGACACGTGGCATGAACATCATACATAAAACCGTCCACATATCAAGTTATGTGGGAGGGTTGCCATGCGTCAAAACGACCCTCGCCGGTTTTATTTACGAGAGCAGCCAGTGGGCACTTGGGTGGACAAAATACCACCATGGACAACATTGGCCAAATGCGGGGGCACTTGCAAAGTAAATATGGACCGATGTACTACTGGTCAACGTGACTCCCATGGGGTACTTATACGGAAGCCTACCTAGATAATGGCTAACCGCCGTCTCCTACTTGCACCTATTGAGGGAAGCGGCGTACTGTCCATCATTAACATGCATGCCTCGGTGCGCAATGCAGAATGATCCGGGGCTGCACAGTGTTTTCCGAAGATGCAGTCTCTTTTTGTCGACGCAGTCCAGATCGCGCATGAGCTATCCCTAGTAAGCCGTGATCCTTTCCGTGGTCATCCTTATTCTTCCTCCGTTCTTGTTGCCAACGCGCCAGGGTTTGACTTGGATGCCTCAACTAATCCCTCGACGTCTCGACGGTTCGATCACGCGACCGCCCTCGGGAGGATTCGGATGTCCTGCGTGTGCGGGTAATGTAAGCATGCGTTCCCTCTTGCATGGCAGAGACCTCAAACGTTGTAGGTTGTGCAATAAGGAGGATTACCATTGGGAATGTCCTAGCTGCAAGAAGAACCACGGCCAGAACAAACCTGGTCACCTACGGACACCTGGCACATGCATGTTTGCCAAACAGTGAAGGCTGCCCGACAACCACGGACAAGGGCCTCCGGCTCATGCCGAGCCGGCAGCACCACCGCCCGAGGCACGGGCCGGACCGCCACTTGCGCGGCTACGAGCACCAAGACCTGGCTCCAGGGCTGGTCCCACAGCTGGTGCCAGCAGCCGCGATATTACAGTAGGCAGACGTGCTGCTGAACCTGCTGCGGGGCAACCTGCTTCGAGCGGAGCCGGTAGCTCGGATGATCACAGACGACTGCCGCATATCAGAGCCAGACGCGGCCGACAGCGGGGAGGATATCCACCTCCACCATCACCTGCGGGTAACCCTGCTGCGCGCCCACGACTCCCAGACTGGTCGAGGTTCGATGTCGAAATCAGTTTGCAGAACCTCCAAAGCCTTGACCCAAGCGGGATAACACGCGAGTTGAGGAAGCTACACTTGCGATGGTTCCATGCTAAAGAGCCTAATATGAGACTCATCTTAACCAAAGCTGGTCTGGACAACGTCAGGCATGACTTGATCAAAGGCGTCTGTGACACATGTCGGGGGTGCAGGGCTTGGGATAAGCCAGGGCGTGCAGTCATGCCGTCTGCTGCGCTACCTGGCAAGTTTAACGAAGAAGTCGAATGCGACCTGATGTTCTACAAAACAGGAACATAATACATTTCACATGATTGATTTTTGTATTCGATATGCTACTGGAATGGAGATACCAGGCAAAACATTGATCAGTCTCTTAGGTGCGCATCATCAGTGCTGGATGCTTTTCGGAAGTGCCAAGGTACTCTACTCCGATGGGGGGGTGCCCTTAATGACGACGCTGCTAAGGCAGTCCTCAAGGCCAAAGGCACTGAGTTGAGGGCGCGCGCGCGCGCGGACAACGCGCTGCGACAATTGAAGCCAGAAGTGGCATATTTCGCCATTTACTTCGCGTCATGGAAACTGAACTCAAAAGGTTAGACGTGCCTCTTGTATTCGCACGGCTGCTGCGTGAAGCCCTGTTTGCCGCCAGTGCGTTCACCTTCTACAATGCGGTGTCTGCATGCAACGCTCTGTTTGGACGGCAACCAGCAATGATTCCTGACTTGCCTGTTCTGGGCCAAGAGCAGCCGACAGAGACATCTGATCATTACCGAGAACAGGTGATTCGCCGGGTATTCGTTGAAGCTATCACACAAGCAACTGCAGTAGCTAAGACCAATCGTGCATTACGTACTAAGACAACCATTACCGGTCAGCACTACTACGACGAAGGAGACTTGGTCGACTATCATCGTCCCGCGACTACGACAGACGACTGGGGAGGCTGGAATGGCACTTTCCCGGTTGTGCGGCGCGATCCTGACACGGGTCAAGTCAGTCTTCGAGTGGGAAGCCGTGATGTACATGTCCAGTGCGGCGACGCACGACATTCACGATGCAGCGAAGCCTTGACAGCGCGAGAGGTTGGTTCAGACAACGCTGCGCTGCGGACAGTGCTGGTATTTGTTGCCAGTCTACCTGCGGGGCGACCTGCTATGACGTTTGGCTATGCCCCGATCAAAAATGGAACGCCTCATATGACAAGTGCGAGCCGACTATCTCCTAGAGCACACTTAGCTTTACAATGCCTTATCAGGAACTTCTTTTGTATCGAGAATGTACTTTCTGTCAGGTTCGCTAAGAGTATCCACAGGCTACCTCCGGTGGCTTGTGCTGACAGCTACACATTGTGCACTATGACAACGACGTAAATCCAGGCTCCCACTACTATGAGGCCGAAGGCACTGCCCTGAATATCAATGGTATAACTGGATCAGCACATTCGAGGATCATGCAGTGCGTAAAGCCCACTAAACCTGAATCGGGCTTCGACCAAGACATGGCGAATTTTGAGGAACTGGCTGACGCGCCGACGCAAGACAACAACATCAGAGAAGCCTCAGAAGCCGAACCATCACTGGAGGATTGGCGGCTCTCTAGGATCTACGAGGAATCAGAAGCGGACCTTGAGGCACATATTATGGAGGTGGTGCGCAGAACTACATGGAGAAAGGGAACTATTGGAGGCAACTCCAGTTGATGACCTTTGCACAGTACCCACACATATGATCACTGACAACTGTGCTGGTCACGGTAGCTGAAGAACAGCGGAGACACCTGCCTACGTGGGGTCATCCACGCGACTCCGACATCGAGGAGACTTATCATGTCCCATTTTGTTCCACGGACGAAGAGCATAGTTACGGATTGGACTCGGACGAGAAAGGCCAGTACATATCATTCTGCTTTACTGCAGAAATGTCAGAGGGAGTCCTATCCGAACAACAGCATAGGATATTAGACTTCGACCGTGTGACCACCGTGCGATTATATGTAACCGCCGCCGCAAAACGAGCTGTGGTCGTCGAGGAGGACGACCTCCTCGCGAAGGCTGACATTCAGGCGAATCCAGTTAAGGTATCAAAGGCCCCATATACTGAACTCAAGACATGTGTTGGCAACAAGTGTGTCAATATGCAAAATATTTTTAGGCGTCAAGCGTCAGGACTTCGAGGTGCTTATATAAGTGGAGGTGTGTAAAGAACGAAAAGGGCGAGGTGGAACGCGCCATCGTGCCGCGCCTGGTACTTCGCGCTTTCATTCGCCTCGAGGCTTTCGATGTGGAAACCTTCTCAGGAAAGGCGGGGTGGTCAAGTCAGCGATTGCTCGTAAGCGTGGCAGCGTGCAAGAAGACATGGATCACTGCTTCCCTTGACATCAACATGGCCTCCCTGGAAAGGGTTAATCTACCTGGAACTTGCTGAGGCAATCGGTGAAAAGGAATGTGTTGTGTGCTTTATTGCAGTGCCTCGGGCCAGGAACCGGCGCCAAGGATGCACCCAGAGCCTTCTCACTGGAGCTCAGAAGGACCACGAGAGGCTTTGGTCTCAGACCCACGTCCTGCGACGAGGATTTTGCGACAAGCAGTGACCTGCTCACAGTCGAACATGTTGATGATATCAATATGGCCGGTACTGAGGATACCGCCGACAGGTGCGTCAAATACGTCAATGCACATGTACCAATTGTGCTGTGAGATGCACAAAGGATGGGGGCGGCAATAATACATCAAGCAGCTCCGTCCTATGCAACATCCTGAACTCACATGCGCAGGCGCCAATGCCAAAGCATCAAATCTGGTCGCTGACATGTTTGTCATCCTCAGAGGCGCGTTGGCTTACGCATTAATCACAAGTGTGGTTGATGGTGCATGTTGTCTCTCTGCAGCGTGTCCAAGGACCGACCAATATACAGGTGCGACGACTGAGCGCGATTTCCAGGAAGCTGCAGGCCTGCCCTAGGAAGATCGTCTACCGATCGATGACTCCAACGGGCGAAGCTGACCTGCATAGCGTCTCTGGCCATCGACGCCTGCGTGGAGATGATGCCGATGACGAAGTCAAAGGCTACGGTATTCGCGGGGCAAACCTGCTACGGCGTGGAAACGCGTCAACTGGTAAGCGTATCGTCAATTTGATCGATGCGTACTTCAAGTCTCATCGCTTGCAGGTCCGACCAAGCTGTTCAGCAGAAGCACTAGCAGCAGCCCGCAACTTGGAGGACTGCTATCTCACGATCGTCATTCTGCACGAACTCCACGCAGGGCCACTGACACCTACTCAGTTGAAGGATTTACTGGAGTTGGGTGGCCTGCGCAGTAGGTCACTTTGGCCATAGTTCTTGTCAAGCAATGACCTGAAGAAACCGACTGAGTGTATTTTTTTGGGACACATCAGTTGGATACGACAGATGATGCAGCGAGGATTCGTGCGCAGTACCCAGTGGCGTGGCACTCGCGATATGACCGCGGACGGTCACACAAAAGGGGAGCATTGACAGAGATATGCTCCTACAGGTCATGGGAGGAACGCAATCCTTCAAGCATGATTTTCAAAAGGCATACTCCGTACCGGGCTGGCCAGACAACATCGTCTGAGGCCGCCTGAGTAGCACTCGCTTATACTGCGAGCTGCTCGCAAGGCAACTTGTGCGCCAGGGCACTTGCTGGCGGTCGCACCCTCCTTGCGAACCCGCCTTTTGCTGCCTTTTGTATGGATAGCGTTTACTGTATAGGGGCGGCGGGCTCACGCTTCGTCTCCCTCCCTCCCCGATTCCAAAGTGAGCTGGGACAAGGCCGAAAGATAGCGAGCGTTTGTCCCTGGCCGCTTGGGCTCAAACGGCCGGCCGCCAACATGTGACTGTGCCTCATTGCGAGGCATGCTACTTGCCATCGTGACTGAAAACATCCTTCGCTTGAGATGGCCCGTCGCTCCCGCGACGACTTCCTCCGACTCGGACTACCGTATCGTTACTACGGTACAACAGAGCTGGAGCTGTGCTTCGCCTAAGGCGAAGCTTCTGGTCGGGCCTCCCGGCCTCCTACAAGCTGCTAATTATGATGATGATGCTGCCGTTGGTGATGATGCTGTTGATGAAGGTGATGATGGTTTTGCGGATAGCGAAAACGATGCTGATGAAGATGCTGATGACGACGATGATGATGCGGCTGATGATGATGACGATGCTGCTGAGGATGACGATGATGACGATGCTGCTGATTATGATGACGATGCTAATGGTGATCATGCTGTCGATGCTGCTGGTAATTATGGTGGTGATCCTGCTGCTGATGATGATGGTGGTGATGGTGCTGATGCGGATGCTGATGATGATGACCATGATGATGATGGTGATGGTGATGGTGATGATGATGGTGGTGATGATGATGATGCGAATGCTGATGCTGATGCTGATGGTGCTGCCGCTGATGATGATGACGATGATAATGCTGTTGCTGCTGCTGATGATGATACGGCGGATGATGATGGTGATGGTGATAATGCTGATGACGATCATGATGCTGATTATGCTGCTGCTGTTGCTGATGTTGCTGTTGTTGATGATGATGATGATGATGCTGATGAGGAGGAGGAGGAGGAGGATTCGCCGATGGGGGAACTTTCGGTGGAGAAAATGTTGAAGCAGAGTAAGAGGACAACGCCCAAGGCCAAGGCTAGACTTCCTGGCCAGGCAAACGGGCCCCTCCTTGGTCAGAATCGTTCCTTCCTGAGTGAGGCAGGCTCGGCCAAGTACACGCCGATCGACGCTGAGGTGACCGTGACTCTCAGGAATATGATCGGCTTCCACGCTACTCGTGCAGGGCTGCCCTCATCGCGGGCGCCAGGTTCAACTTCAACCCCGACGCCTACACCGACGACCAGGCCGCAGTACAGATTGTGGTCGCTGGCGTGGAAGGGCGCGCAGACCTTGCAGGCAGGATCGATCAAAGATACGGTGGTGGACTCCGCGCTGGTGGTATCGTGCCAGAGCGAGGCGGCGTTCCAGCGTGCCAGAGGTTGGAAGCGAACCACAGGTTCTTCATGTCCCATCATTTACGTCACGTTCTTCAAGAGTGATGGCCAGTCGACATGGATTGAGGAACCTAGTGCAACATGTTCAGATTTTCGAATTTGGTGGCCAGAGACGCCCCCAACAAGTCAAAGCATGGATCGTCGCAGAGGGGGAGCGCGCCGAAGAAGGCCGACCTGCCCAACACTCAAGGACGACTCCGAGGCCCTGCCCAAAGTGAACACGTTCACGGCGAAGTTCACGTCTGCCCAGAACTATGGCGATGGTGGGACGTTTTGTGAGAGCCCAACATGTGCCACTATCCCTTCTTGCCCTTGCCCTCGACCCGGCGCCGTGCAAGTCAGTGCTGGAAGTCAAGGGGGCAATTGATCGTTCAAATGAGGTATTTTGTGTGGTGATCATGAGCGAGACTGCCAGACAAGATATTTCCGAGGCGCCTCTTCCCAATGGGGTGTTCTTGACGGAGCAGCAGGGTGAGGAGGTGCCATGTTTCGTGAAGAAAAACAATGAGGAGCATACAGTGTACTTCAAGCGGACCAAGGCCGTTGCTACTGCAGCGAATGGCCGTATTGTCCATCGTCCTTCGATTGATGCGCCGCTGGGAGTGATATCAGACAAAGCTACGGTGCACTATCCATCCTGCATGCCGCCTCGCTGGGTGTCGACACGTGCTCTTGAGGCATGGGGGCGCCCTGACGATCTCGAGGTCTGGGTCAAAGCGAGAGGCTTTCAGAACGTGCAAACCGTATCGCGCTCAGGTGTATACACATGTATATTCAGAGGAGATTTGGAAGGCGCCAGCGAGCAGAGAGCTTTCCAGTTCGAGTCAGGAGTGCGTTCGCTTCGATGTGTGCGCGTGGAGGCTGGAGGGGGGCCCCCTGGTGCAGCTGTCCGCCGATGCGCTTCAGACCTGCACACGTATACTCATGCCTGGCACGCTCTCAGATGTTGCGCTCGAGTCCCTGTCTGAGGAGGGTGCTCGGACTGCCCTCAAACCCGCGCCGTGGGCGCATGTGCGAGACCCCGTGTCTGTCTCATCCCCGCGTGCGGGCGAATCGGTTTTCGTTTCCAGGGGCCCTGGAAGATCCTGGAGTGCTCGGGCCGCGTCTGGGTTCGCAGGGGGGGTTGCCCCAAGGTTCTTGGCCGAGCGGGGGCCCTTGTCGCCGCCCGAGTCACCTCCGACCGTCAAGCCCTCGCCCGAGCAGGTCCCCGTCGTGCTCGGGAGGCCTCGGGTTCTTGGAGGCCTCTGAATGAGCTCCTCTATTGGAGGCCGAGCCCCTGTAGACGTCGAAGGGGGAGGCGGCAGCGACAGTGGTGGCGGTTGGGGGGTCCGTGGGCAGCGATCCCTTAGGGGCTTTGTCATTGGCTCGCGCGGGGGCCAACGCCGCCTGGCTCAGCACGACAAAGATCTGTCCGAGGATTGCCTTTTGTGCGGCGCCGAGTGGCACTCTTTCTCGCAGACGCTTCGACTGTCCTTCCAGGGCCGCGTCGAGGAGTGGCAAGATTCCACCAGAAATTACCCAGGCTGCGTTTTGTCCCTGGCCTTGGGGACCATTATGCTTCAAGGAAGGTTTACCAGATGCCTCCTCCCTGACCCTGGCCAGGTGTTTGCCAGGAAGCCCGTCCTCGAAGTTTCGAGTCGAGGGTTTGCCGTCGCCGTTGGTTCTCCAGGGAGGCCATGTATTTTGCGACGGCTCGGGGTTTGACTTTGAGTTTCCGTCCGTTCGAGTGGCTGGCTGGAATGTCGCCATCTACGGCGCCAGCCGCGTCTTCTTGGCAGGCTGGCGCGGCTGGCTCTGTTCCGCCGGACTTCCTTCCAGGTCAGGTTGCCAGGGACGGAGAGGATTTTGCTGTCCTCGTGGCGGCTAGGCATCTCGCAGGCTCGTTCACGCTACACACTGACTGTCGTCCGCGCGCTTCACGCTGACTGACTGTGGTCTAAGTCCAGAGGTATTGCGCAGGCCAGGCAACGCCCGAGGGCACTCGTGGGCGCTGGCCCGCGGATCCGGAGGCCTCGAGGGTATGGGGGCGAAGAAAGTGCCTGCGCATGCCACCGCCTGCGACGTGCGCGGGGGCAAGCTGACCGCGTTTGAGCGGGAGGGTAATCACAAGGCCGACGCCCTTGCGAAGCAAGGAGCAGCGCTGGTCCGCCACACCGAGGCTGATCGCCTCCGTCTTCGTGCTTGCTTGGCTCTCGCCCGACCCGCCCTCAAGTTCATTGCCCGTGCGGCGGCGCCCTGCGGCGACCATGGGGTCGATAGCCTCGGGGCCCCTTCGCTGACCATGTTTTCTGGGGGGGCCCCCTCTGGGCACGAGGCCACGGAAGGGGGCCGCTTTCTTTTTGGTATCGGGGCCCCGCCAGGGGCGGAAGAGAGGCCTCCCTTGGACGGACCTGCTCACGAGCCTCCCCTCCCAGAGCCCCAAGACTCGGCGCCGCCCTGGAGCGTCGGGGGCCACTGTCTTTGGGAGTTCCCTGTTCTCGCGACGGAGGCCGAGCTCCCCGGCCTCCTTTTTTGCACCGCGTGTGGCGAGTATGCCACTATTGCCAAGTCTTCTCGCGGCCTCAAGGGCCGTTGTCTCGGGCAAGGGTTTTCCTTGCAAGGCGAAGGGAAGAAGCATTTGGAAGCGGTTGCCCGTCTTGTGCACCCGAAACGAGCCCCTGAGCTTGGCCAGAGCGCAGACCTCCCAAGGACTTCGCTCGTCGTCTCTTCGGTCCTCGGTGGAGTGGCGGTCAATCGGAAGCTGGCCAAGTTAGAATTGGGGTGAGAGGCAGGGGGGCTCACAAGTTTTCGGGCCAGCCCAGACTCTGCCTCTCGGACGTTTGCCATGTTTTGGTCTAGACGAGAGGCGGGCTCGGCAGCTCGGCCGATCGACCCGGCGAGGCAAGCACCTGCCGCGGGCCCCTGGCCGGGGTGGCGTCCTCCAGCCAGGGTGACAACAAGTTCCTTTCCGATGGTGCTTGCCCAGGGTTTTTCCGAGGCCAGGACCTCTAACTCTCTTTCTCTCCCTCCTTAAGGAGCGTCCAATCCCCCTCTCCTCCTCCTCCTCCTCCTCCTCCTCCTCCTCCTCCTCGTCCTCCCCCTCCCCCCCCATGCCCCTCCCCTCCTCCCTCCACTCTCTCCTCCTCCCCCTCATCCTCCTCCTCCTACTCCCCGCCTTCGTCTCCTCCTCCCCCTCCTCCTCCATCCTCATCCTCCTCTTCCTCTCCTCTCCTCCTCACTCTCCTCCTTTCCTCCTCCCTCTTCCTATCCTCTCTCCCTCCTCCTCCTCTCATGATCCTGATCCTGAACTCAACCTCTTTTCCTCCCCCTCAATCCCCTCTCCTCCTCCTCCTCCTCCTCCACTTCATCCTCCTCCTCCTCCCTCCTCCTCCTCCTCCTCCTTCTTTTCTCCTCCTCCTCCCCCCCTTCTCCTCTCCTCCTCATCATCATCATCAGCATCATCATCAGCATCAGCATCATCATCATCAGGATCATCAGCCTCACCATCATCATCATCATCGTCATCCTCACATCATCATCATCAGCAGCATCATCATCACCATCATCCTCATCCTCATCCTTATCCTCATCCTCCTTCTCTTCCTCATCCTCCTCCTCCTCCCCATCATGATCATCATCATCATCATCCTCCTCCTCCTCATTATCAGCATCATCATCATCATCACCATCATCATCACCATCATCATCAGCATCAGAAACATCATCATCATCATCATCATCATCATCATCATCATCATCATCATCATCATCATCATCATCATCATCATCAGCATCAGCATCAGCATCAGCATCAGCATCAGCATCATCATCATCATCATCAGCATCATCATCATGACCACGTCATCATCATCACTACCACCACAACCACCACCACCACCATCATCATCATCATCATCATCATCATCATCATCATCATCATCATCATCATCATCATCATCATCATCATCATAAACAGCATCATCATCATCATCATCACTACCACCACCACCACTATCATCATCATCATCATCATCATCATCATCATCATCATCAGCATCATCCTCCCTCCTCAACGCCCCCCCGATTTTTTAGCTTTCCCCTCCTCATCCTCCTCCTCGTCCTGCTGCTGCTGCTGCTCCTCCTCTTCCTCCACCCCTTGTCTTTGTGCATGAACCCTGCCGGTCGCACCCCAGGACTTGCCGGTAGGGGGGGCTGGGCGTTTCGCCTGAGACTTATATGTCTACCATTTGTCATGCTCAAGCTTCAAATTGGCAACAGCTTCACGGATGGAGGGCGGCCCGTTTCCAACATGTGGTTCTCGCCCGAGCGCCGCGCACATTCGTCTTCAAGAGCTTGCGAGAGCTTCACGGATGGAGGGTGTCTCCTTTTCAAAGCGTGGCTCTCGCCTCCGCGCCGCGCACATTCGTCTCAAAGTTTGCAGCATCTTCACCGATGGAGGGCGGTCCCTTGTCGTCAAAATTTGGTTCTCGCCTCAGCACCGCGCGGAGTTGTTTTACAAGTCTGCAGCAGCTTCACGGATGGAGGGCGATTTCTTATCACCATTCGGCTCTCGCCTAAGTGCCGCGCACATTCGTCTTAACAGTTGTCATCAGTTTCCATATGCGCATGGTGGAAGTTCCAGGAATGGTGCTCTGGCACCAGTTGGAATTTGTCAGGACGCATCAGTAACGTTGATTCGCGATGTTTGGTAGCCCCAAGAATAGTGTTCTGGCACGACGGATGATCGTCATGACGCCTCATTCATGTTGATTCGCGGCATTGAAGTCCCAGGATTGGTGCTGTGGCACGGTTCGAGATACTTAGACGGCTGTCTTGCAATGGGGCACTACCCGCAACGAGAAGACATTCTTGTTGACACCTGTGGAGAGGGACCCTGGAGGGAGGGTTTCTTGCAACATGATTAACGCGTCTTGTTTTTTAGACTGGTCCTCCTCCTCCTCCTCCTCCTCCTCCCCCTCCTCCTCCTCCTCCTCCTTTCCTCCT
>CAUYUJ010004618.1:25000-31765 GCA_963575745.1 Prorocentrum cordatum
TCCTCCTCCTCCTCCTCCTCCTCCTCCTCCTCCTCTTCCTCCTCCTCCTCTTCCTCCTCCTCCTCCTCCTCCTCCTCCCCCTCTCCCCACTGCATGTCGGCGCCTTCCAGACAGGGCCTCGCCCTCGAAGGGACGGAGGAGTTGGCGTCCCTTCCTCGGTGGAGGGCGGCGGCAGATCGGGGGGAAGGCGACGGCAGCCAAAGAGGGGCGGCTCCGCGGGCGGAAGGTCGGCGGAAGTAAAAGTTGCCCTCGCCAAGGACGGCAGTTCTCTTGGATCCAAGAGGCCGGCGGGAGTAGGAGTTGCCCTCCCCCCAGCGAGGACAACATTTTGGGGCCAGGGTTTCAGGAATTCGCCACGTCGACCTACAACTGCGTCCACATGTTTTTCCCTCCTCCTCCTGCCTCTGGCTCCTCCTGCTGCTCCTCCTCCTCCTTTTCCCCCTCCTCCTCTTCCTCCCTCCTCGTCCTCCTGCTCCTCCTCCTCCTCCTCCTCCTCCTTCGACTTGAGCGGTAGGGTTTCATGCTGTGCTTGCTTCTCACCGATCCTGTCCGCTGCCATGTTCGCTCTGGGGCATGGAAGCTGGCCGGTCTTCCGTGCCCGCCGTCGACGCGCCTTAGTCCCATTGTATTTGCTGTACATTCCGCCTCCATGCGTCTACGGAAGCCATCTTCATATACACATCTTCATTTATAGTCGGTAGCGGAGCAGGTTCGCCCCTGCTCCTACCACGGCCGCTATGTCTCGCTTCGCGTCGACCGCAATGGTTTCCACCCTCCGCCGCTTTCGACTTCGGTCAACCACCTTCAACATTATCGCCTTCGTGAGTTTCCTCCCCATCGCTCTGGCAGGACCAG
Organism: Prorocentrum cordatum; assembly: GCA_963575745.1. Lineage (NCBI taxonomy): Eukaryota > Dinophyceae > Prorocentrales > Prorocentraceae > Prorocentrum > Prorocentrum cordatum. The sequence continues at coordinate 25,856 of CAUYUJ010004618.1, forward strand.
TGACCAGGAACTTGCACAATCAGTATTTTATCACGGACAACACCACTAAGACATGCAAGGGCCGCTTTGCGACCCTTCCTGGGCATGCTCGGACTGTGTTCAGGCATCTCGTGGACCCCAACCTGTCAGTGAACCCGCCCGTGGGGGTAGTCTCAGGTGTTAGAGAGTTGCTCGACACATCGACTGTGTCGCCGGTGCCGAGCGGGCAGGCAGTGAAGGGCATGACGACTTGGACGCCCTCACTCCGAGGCACCACACCTCGGGACCCGACTCTTCGCTTTACCTACTCAGACCCGCCAGCCGGGCAGGGCGGGATCCCGATGCGCACTCCTCTAGACGATCGTGTGCTTGGCGGTGCTAAGTACAGTGGCCACACGACGTGCGAAGGGCATTTCCGTGACTGTGTTGCGGGATTCTCCGAGTACCGTGAGCACTCCAGTCACGCGATGGAAGCATGCACCCAATGCGTTGACGAGAAGGAGCACATCTGGCGCAAGCATTTTCGGCGACTCACGCAACGCCGCTTGAGGATCCCCGGCCTCCAGCACCTCTACGACCAGTAGAGGGGGCTACATTCCGGACGGAACGCCATCGGAGGTGGCATGTGTGCCATTGCAAGCTGCGTCGCCTGCGTGGACGCAGGTGGTGGCAGAGGCAACAGGCGTCACCTCCGCACCAGGGGGCCCCGAGAACCAAGTTCGCGCGCCGTTCCAGAAATTGGCGCGCGAGGTGATGATCTGGTCAGTGGCGACCTCCGACCTCAACGAGTTTCGCTGGGCAGCCTGCGTCTCGTCGAGCTTTGCCGGCATGGCGCGCGAGCGCGTAGACGAATGGCCGCAAACTGTCCTGATCCAGGGAGGTTTCACAGGCAGCCCAGTGTTCCCGATGACCTTCCTCGTGCACAGCTTGTCCGGACGATGGGGCCAGCTGGGCGAGGAGGAGCGCGCCTCCGCAGGATCGGCTCTGATGAACTTCCCACGGGGGCGCATCGACGACCTCCTCGCGAGATTCAACATTCTCCGCGACCAGGCGCAGCAGGCTGGGCAAATCATGATCGGCTACGAGGGGCTCGACTTCTTTCTGCTGCGCGCCGTTGGCGTGTCGAACATTCTGCTTCCACAGCGCTGCGACGTGGCCTGCCCCGCGAACGCTCGACAGCTCACCCGCGTGACGGGCCAGCTGACGCGCTTTCGGCACATGATGGAAGGATCGCCAGGCAACCTTGGCTCGGCGGCCCACTCTGCCCAACGGCGCGCGTTCCTTACGGGCGCGCCCGCGCAGGAGCAGAGGCGGGGCGGCATGGGCCTTGCTGCGCCGGGGTCGGCGCCGGGCCCCCCTGCGCCAGCCGACGCCGTGTCTGGAGGCTGCTCCTCTGGCGCGGCGTCTCTGGCGCAGGGGGCGCACCCAGCAGCGGAGATCCGAGAACGACCTCCAAGACACCTGTGTGGACTTCGGGAAGGGCGAGGGTAGGGGGGGCAGGGAAGTTCAGGGCCGCGGGCACGAGTTCGGGCCGCCAAGGCAACCCCGTGGGTCCTAGCGGGGTGCGTCTCAAATCCCACGGGTGCGACTCCGAGGAGCACCGCGTGTGCGATTCCCCCCTGTGCCGCCAACAAAGGCGCGCCCTTTGCCTCAGCGCCTGCAGCGTCGCCAGCAGCGTCTGCGCCCTCGCCGCTTGCTCATCTGGGGCAGCGAGTGGCGCCGGGGCCTTCAGAGCAGCGGCCTGTGCCGGGGGCTCATGCAGTCTGGGTTGCCAGTGGCGCCTCTGGGGCTCCTCGGCCTCTGGCCTCTGGCCGCGGGCGCTGCGAACGGCGATCCACTGCTGAGCGCTGGCCCCTGACATGGCGGCTACAGGCAACCCGCATAGTGAGGACGGGCAACCTTACCAAGGGTACTCTTGCATCCTTGCCTCCTCGGTGCATCCTTGGCCACTTTCGTTGGTCGCGCCCCGCTTCCACGGGCCTTGCGCCATTATCGCGCATCCTTAGTATACGGGTTGACTGTGCTCTAGGCTCTTCGTCGGGCGGCTCGTGCTCGTGGGTCGGGGCGGTGGGCCCAGGGCCTGGTGGAACACGCGATTGACGGTCGCGCGTCGGGACGCAGTTGCAGCGGCCGCTGGCGCTGGTTGTCGGTGGGGAGGTCACCGCCCACCAAACCGTCCCAACCCAACCCGAAGGCCCCGACTTGCCTACCATTTCCAGTGGGGGGGGGCCGGGGAACAGTGAAAAAACACATATGAAGCCTGTCCTCCACCCGACCCGGAATTCGGGCGAAATTCGGGTCTTCGGGTCGGGTTGGCGTGGTCTGGTAGGTAGTTAGGTAGTCAGGAGTGGGGGGGGGCGTTTTGGAGAAAGGGACCGGTTAGGAGCAGATGCGGCCCGTCGCCCCGCAGTCCGACGTCGGGGAGGCCCAGTGGCGCTGTCGTGGGCTCGTCCGCCGCCGCGCTTGTCGGGTGGTCGGGCAGCAGCGCTGTGGTGCTGCGCGGTTGGGCCGTTGCACGGCCTCCACGGCTCGGCGCCGCACGGTCCGCCTCCCCCCTTCTTGCGGGCGAGGCTTTGTCCATATCCAATGCGCCTTGGAGTTTCGGGCCCTCTTCCTCCGATGCCAGAGAAGCGCCGTGGGTATGGATGAAACAATGTCGCCCCTAGAGGTCAGATTTTTATCCATATCCACTGCGCCGCGGCCTGTTGGGCCCCTTCCCAGAAAGTCCAAGACGCAGTGGACACGGACATAAGGCGTGCCTGCACCTCTCCTGTTTCACGCCCTCCTCTTCATGGTCCTCTGGCCCTGGCCGCCCGCTGCTTGTTACGCAGCCGCGCTTTCGCGCTCTTGCACACCTTCGGCACGCCCGTGAAGGACTACACGTTCTGAGTGGCTTCCGCCTCTGTTCCCCCGTCCTTCTCCGCTTTCCTGTGCCCCAATTCGCTCCTGGTGCGTCCCGCCCAGAGCCCGACCGGCGCCTGCACTGGCGTTGACCCGCTTGCGCCCGCTCACTTCTGCGCGCTGCAAGAGCTGAGTTAATGGCGGTTCAGGGCTGTTTTATCGAGCTGCGTTCTCTGGGGGAAATCGGATACGTTTGCATCGCTGTAGCCGTGCATCACCATGGCGTGGCACACTGGCAGCGCTACATGTGCATTCGCAGGCTGGGTCGTGCGCGCCGCGCGGGCGTTTTTGCATGTGCGTGTGCATGCGTCCGCGTCCGCGTCCGCATGCGTGGTATGGCGCGCAGTGTGTTCGTGCATGTGTGCATCCATCAAAGCTCTCCAAGTTTAACGCAGCAGCTATCATATATGCTCCAGGGTCTGGGTGCCCCCCTTCATACTGATGCCATCTGGCCTCTCCCCCTGCGCGATGGCCCCCCCCCACCGGTGAGCGTGGCGTGGTGGCCCGCCCCCTGTGGGTGTGGTGTGGTGTCCCCCTTGTGGGTGCGCGGTGGTTAGAGAGGCCCGCCTCAGCAGCCAAGCGCCGCCGCCGCCGCCGCCGCCGCCGTCGTCGTCGTCGTCGTCGGCGTCGTCGTCGTCGTCGTCGTCGTCGTCCTCGTCGTTTGCCTCGAAGGAGTGGCGGATACATGGGGCGAGGAAGTGAGAGAGGGGAGCAAAGAGGGGAAGAGAGGGCCAAGAAACGAGGAGGGAGGGATGAGGAGGGGGACGGAGGGAGGAGGAACAACATCGTCGTCGACGGATTTTTTGCCTTCGTCGCCCCTCTCTGGGTGCGGTGGTTCAGGGAGCCAGGGCTGTCGACCTCCGGCAGAGATCTGGGGTCGTCGTGGTCGTGGTCGTGATCGTCGTCGTCGTCGTGGTGGTGGTGGTCGTCGTCGTCGTCGTCGTCGTCGTGGTCGTCCCGCCCCCCTTTCCCATCAGGTGGGGGTGGCCAGGGGCCCTGAGACCCATCCCATCTTGGGGGGGGGCCGTGGGCCTGGAGCCCGCGATCATATATTCTAAATTTGGTTGAAGAAATATTCACGTTGTTTATTTCTAATTCTTCGACAGTTCTTTGATTTTTTTGGGGCGCAGATCCTTTCATTTCTAATTGTTCTATCCTCGGCCTCTTCCTGGCCACCAGGGGGCCAGGAACAATCAGAAACGAGCACACTTAGAAATGAGCACGATTAGAAATCAACGACGTGTAGAGAATCTGGACTGGACCCTGGGCGTTTTATTAGAGCTTCTTTGTTCCTGAATTGTTCGAGAAATCAGGGGTACATGCGTAAACGCTCGTGTGCCGAGGAGGAGGGTGAGGGGGATGATGCAGTGGCAGAGGGCGTGCAGCGGGGGGGGGGCTGGCTGGTGGCCCCGTGGTGCCGCGCTCTCGCTGTGCTGGCCTCATCGTGGTGCCGCCGTGCCGCGGTGCCGTGGTGCTGCGGTGCCCCGCGCAGAGACTGCACGGCGAACCCACGCGCCGCAGCCGCACCCGATGCAGTTTGCGCCTCCTCCTCCTCCTCCTCGTCCTCCTCCTCCTCCTCCTTCTCCTCCTCCCCCTCCCTCCCTCCTCCTCTCCTCCTCCCCCTCCTCCTCCTCCTCCTCCTCCTCCTCCTCCTCCTCCTCCTCCTCCTCCTCCTCCTCCCTGCCCCTCCTCCTCCTCCCCCCCCTCCTCCTCCTCCTCCTCCGAGCAGCGAGCGCGGTCTGTCGCGCCCGCGCTTGCACCCGGAGACCCTCCACGAGCACCGCTACGAACCGGTGGAGCACCTTCGCGGGTACCTCCCGGCCGGGTGTCAGGCAAGCCCTACACCCGACCGGATGTCCGCCCGGCCGGGGCGGGCAAGCTCGCCCCGGCCGGATAACCGCCCAGGCTCTCCAGCAGCGGTCGAGGCGGCCGCGTTGCGCGGCTTCCAGGCCAGGCGCTCGCCCGCCGCTGGCCGCGGCTGTCTGCTGCCGCTCGCGCAGTGTCGCTCCAGTTGCCTTCGCTGCGCCGCCGCGCAGTCGTCCCCGCCGCCCGGGCGCCTCGCCGGGCCTGTCCAGTGGGAGCGCCCGCCTGCGCTTCGCCTGGGGCCGCGGCAGCTCCGCCAGTCAGCGCCTTGCTCCAGTCAGTGTGGCGCCAGCTCCGCGCCTCCGCGAGGGCAGCGCCCCGTGCCCGCGGCAGGCCTCGCTCAGCGGCCTGGCCAGAAAGCAAGCGTGGCGCCAGTCCCCGCCGCCAGCAAGCCAGCCTCCCTCTCAGCCCAGGGCAGCTCCAGGTGGCCCCCCCGGCCTCTCTAGCGCGGCGCCGCGGCCCCTTGCCGCTCCGGCGCCAGCGCAGCGGCGGCCCGCCACGGCCGCGCCTGCGTGGCCGCGAGGACCGCGTCAGCGGCGTGCCGCTGCAGCACGCTGCCAAGGCTCTGCTGCAGCTGCTGGATGGCAGCGGAGCGTGCTGCGCTCCCTGTGGGGGCGAGCTGGCGCACCAGGGCGGCAGCGTCCTCGCCGAATCTCCCATGGTCTTCCACAACGAACGGGATCATCGGCGCGCCCGGGTAGCGGGCTCGCTTCCTGCGCTCGGCGGTAGCGGCGGCGGCACCGTCCCGCCTCGCGGCCCCGTTCGCCAGGGCGTCCTGCGAGGTCGCGCTCACGACCGTGAGGTCGATCAGGAGTGGTGCCGCGACGCCTGGCGCGTGGACCACCAGATCCATGCGCGCCTCAGGGCTTTGCGGTGAGGCGTGGGGCAGCAAGGCTTCTCGGTGCACCGTGCAACCCTGTTCTTCGCACCAGTCCGCCAGCACCGCGCAGCCTGCGTCATGCCTGCGGACGAGCCACCCGCCAACCGGGCAGCTCCGGGCGTGCCGGCCCTTCGGGTCCAGAAGCGCGCCGCAGACGCCGCCGTCTGGGCGCCGGTGCTGGCACAGCCCTGCGCAGAAAGGCAGGTCGAGGTTGAGCCGGAACCCCGTGGCGATGCCGAACTGCGCGTCGGTGAGGCGGCGGCAGGCTCGCGTGGGGGCCTGCAGCC
>CAUYUJ010004618.1:39365-64365 GCA_963575745.1 Prorocentrum cordatum
TGTGCGCGGATCTAAGACGAGAGCCACATTTTGAAAACCACCCGCTTTCAATCCGTGAAAATCTTGCAATTCTTAAAAACGAATGTGCGGCTAAGGCGAGAGCCACATTTTGAAAACGACCCGCCCCCAATCCGTGAAGGCCCCTTAGGTTTTTCAAACGAAAATGCACGGCGCTGACGGTGAGAGCCGCATTTGGGAACGACCCGCCTTCAATCCGTAACACTTTTTTATATCATTATCTATACATATGTATATGTATATGTATATGTATATGTATATATATACGTATGTATGTATATATATATATATATATAAAACGAGTGTGCGCAGATCTAAGACGAGAGCCACATTTTGAAAACCACCCGTTTTCAGTCCGTGAAAATCTTGCAATTCTTAAAAACGAATGTGCGGCTAAGGCGAGAGCCACATTTTGAAAACGACTTGCCCTCCATTTGTGAAGTTGTTGTCAATGTTTAGACTTAAGGGTCATAAGTGGTGAGGAAGTCTCAGGCGAAACGCCCAGCCCGCCCTAAACATTGACCTCGGGGTGCGACAGGGAGACGTTATAAAGAGAAGGAGACGGTGATGACGAGGAGGAGGAGGAGGAGGAAGAGGAGGAGGATGACCAGTGTAAACCCAACAGGCATCAACGATGTTGGAACAAACCCTCCCTCCAAACCCCGGCTTCATAGGCCCCTACAACAGTTTATTCTCTTGCACAGTTGTGTTCTAGAGCTCTGGCCTCTTTATTTTCGTGGTTCGTCGTCGTCCCCCTGGCTCTGGCTTCCCATCCTTGTCGTCGTCTCCCTGCCCCCTTCCCCTGGCCTCCGCGCGCCAACCCGGACCTCTGGCTCCTGGTCCGAGCCCCCGTCCTCCTGCCCTGGCCCTGAACCCAGCCTCCCTCCTTGGCTCTGGCGTCCCCTGGCCGGGGCCCGAGCCCCCCTAGCCCCGGCCCTGTTATTTTCGTGGTTCGCCGTTGTCCCCCTGGCTGTGGCCTGCTTCCCCTGGCCTCCTCGCCCCCGTCCTCCTGCCGTGGCTCTGAACCCAGCCTCCCTCCTTGGCTCTGGCGCCCCCCTCGCCCCGGGCCTTTTTATTTTCGTGGTTCGTCGTTGTCCCCCTGGCTCTGGCCTGCTTCCCCTGGCCCCCTTGCCCCCGTCCTTCTGCCCTGGCCCTGAACCCAGCCTCCCTCCTTGGCTCTGGCGCCCCCTGGCCCTGGCCCCAGCCCACGTCGTCCCCCTGGCTGCGTTCATTTCGTGGTTCCGTCCCCCTGGCTCTGTCCCCCCATCTCCTGGCCCTCTCACCCCGCACATGCCCCTCCTCCTCTTTCTCTCCTCAAATGTGCAAGAGCAAGGGCACGCGTGCCACTTATTTTTACTGTGGGAATTGCCTCGTTGAAGGACAACCGTTTGAAGACCCAGAAGCATGCCAAACCATTGTTCTCGGGATTCCAATGTCACGGATCAACCTGACGATTGCGTCTTCACCATCCTGAATCGTGCCAGAAGGCCACATTCTTTGGACTTGAACACCGCAAATCAACATAACTTGTGCACACTCATAAGCCTGAATCCTTCCGAAATGCAATTCCTGGTACGCCGGTCATGGGAATCCGTGAAACTCTTGCATTTGTTAAGACGAATGTGCGCGGCGCTAAGGCGAGAACCACATTTTGAAAAGGAGCAGCCCTCAAGCCGTGAAACGCCTTAGCAAATTTTGAAGACGAATGTGCGCGGCGCTGAGGCGAGAGCCACATTTTGAAAACCACTCGCGTTCAACTCGTGAAACCCTCGCAATTTTTTGAAAACGAATGTGCGCGACGCTAAAGCGAGAGCCACATTCTGAAAACGACCCGCCCGCAATCCGTGAAGCTCTTGCAAGTTTTTCAGACGCAAGTGCGCGGCGCTGAAGGCGAGAGCCACATTGTAAAAACCGCTCGCCATCAATCCATGAAACTCTTGCAATTTTTAAAGACGAGTGTGCGCGGCGCTGAAGGCGGGAGCCACATTGTGAAAGCCAGTCGCTTTCAATCCATGAAGCTCTTGCATTTTTGTTAAAATCAATGTGCGCGGCGCTAAAGCGAGAGCCACGTTTTGAAAACGACCCGCCCTCCATCTGTGAAGCTGTCGTCCATTATAAAACTTCAGGGTCATAAGTGGTGAGGAAGTCTCAGGCGAAACGCCCGGCCCGCCCTAAAAACTGGTGCAACAGGGAGAAGTTTTTTCCAAGGAGAAGGAGTGGAGAGGAGGAGGAGGAGGAGGAGGAGGAGGAGGAGGAGGAAAAAATGGAGGAGGAGGAGGTCGAGGAGGAAGGAGGATGAGGAGGAGGAGCTGGAGGAGGAGGAGGAGGAGGAGGAGGAGGAGGAGGAGGGAGGAGGGAGGAGGGAGGAGAAAGAGGATGAGGCTGGGGGGGGGGGCAGGAGTAGCCAGGCAGATGCGTGCAGGCCGCAGGATAGCCAGCAGCAGCAGGATCCGAAGTGCCTTGGCCATCTGCAGCCTTCAGGGCGCCTCTCTTGTTCTTCCTGGGTGTCCTGGCCTGTAGGACTGCGTCGTGGCAGGGAGCCGATGCTGAAGGGGGCTTCGGCCGTGAGGGGAGCATGTTTTCATTATTCCTTCAGGCGCCTCCAGACGCTGCTCTGGGCCTGCAGTGGCCTGGCGGTGATACTGGCGCCACCACAACGGTCAAGAAGAGCAACTCCGCCATCACGAACCAATGACTACAGACAGCTTCACGAGTTCAGCTATATCAGCATCGACCACGACCACGACAGTGACAGCGCACCTCTGTTTCGGCCTGCTCGATCCGGCTCCGACGCCAGCTTCCAGCTCGCGGCAACGATCCGCAGGAGGGCGTGCATGGTAGTTTTTAGAGTCCAGGCGGCAACGGGACTTCAGCACAACACCAGCACCACGACCGCCAACGGCAACGATAAAGATGGGCAGCAATGGCGACACCACCAACAGCAGGCGCGGCGTCAGCAGCGCCCTCGCAGTCACAACATCTGCTGCGACGGCACCGACTGCACCGACGACAGTGATGATGACGGCAGACATGAGGACGATGACAACGACAGGGACAGATGAAAAGCCAAGGGCGTCTTCAATCGTGACAGTGCCAACGGCAGCGACAGCATCACCAACAGGACGACCGACACGGATTTTGCCAGCGCTTCGGGACGAGGGCAGATCTCCGACTCGCGGCCGCCGTGCGCAGGAGGCCGACGCGGTGCGGAGCACGTTTGGAATTCGGCTGTGTGACTTTCTGTGTCGTGCTATTTCGGTCGTCTCTCTCTGAGTGACTTCGGCTGTGCTATTCTGTGGTTTCGGCTGTGTGACTTTCTGTGTCGTTTCTCTCCAGGCATCTGGTCAATGCCCGCGGCCCTCCTGCTCACAGCGCCAGGTCAGGCTCTCTGCAGTTGGTTCGTCTGGGCTTCGTCCAGATTCAGGCGGGCCTTACTTGGCCTTCTCTGGCCTCGTTCTGGGCTCTTCGGAAAGTGTCCTGAAACTTAAGTGTCACCGCTTCGAACATTGTAAATCAGCAGTCTTTTACGCTATTCTAGTCCATGGTGCAATTTAGTCGTGGCTTCTTGTGGACGTGGGCCTTGGGGCAAGGTCAGTCCTGGTCCTCCTACCCGTCCAGGTGGCTGGGTCGCTGGCGCTACGGGCGGGGACCGTGTCGTGGAGGATGGGTCACTGGCGCCAGGGACTGGGATTGTGTCGTAGAGGAGCCGACATCCTGCGCATTTGTGCAAGGGCTCGTAGCCGCCGTAGCCTTGTGCCAGGCCCAGTGTTACACGTTTATTTTGCAGGCGCTCTCGGCCTACCAGCTCAGAATCCGAAGGATTCTGCACGCGTTCGAAGCCCCCGTGAGCCATGGGCCTAGACAATCTATGAAGCCTCCTGCCCTTCGAAGTCGATCTTGCGTCGTGCTTCTTGGGCGCCATGCTCCTCGCACGCCTGTCATCCTGCCGGATGCGCATGCCCCTGGCGGGGAGGATCCGCCGCACCTGGTCCCCTGAGATCCGACGTGGCGAAAAAATTGCAGCATCGTGAGAATCCGCGCCCCAGAGACCCAGACCTTATCTTCCTGCATCATTTTTCGAGCCGGATCCATCTGTGAGGGCCCTGGAACCCGACAGAGAAGGCGAAAACGCCCAGCCCGAAAAAAGGTCAGAGGTTTTGGCCACGGGGGGGGGGGAGGCCTGAGCCAGCGTGCCCCACGCCGCTCCCAGCAGGCGGGAGATGCCGTCGCCAGGTGCTCTTCCCAGGAGCAGCATGCTGGCCCCTCCTCCCCTTCCTCCTGCTCCTCCTGCTCCTTCTCCTCCTCCTCCTCCTCCTCCTCCTCCTCCTCCTCCTCCCCCTCCTCCTCCTCCTCCCCCTCCTCCTCCCCCCCCTCCTCCTCCTCCTCCTCCTCCTCCTCCTCCTCCTCCTCCTCCTCCTCCTCCTCCTCCTCTCCTCCTCCTCCTCCTCCTCCTCCTCCTCCTCCTCCTCCTCCTCCTCCCCTTCCTCCTGAGCCACTGTGCCCCACGCCGCTCCCAGAAGGCGGGCTGCCGTCGCCGGGTGCTCCCCAGGAGCAACAACACGCGGGCCGGGCGCCCTGTGCGACGGTGCCGCGCGCGCGTGGGACAAAACACACAGCGCTCGTCGTCCTGCGCCGTTTTTTTTCCCACAGACTGCGTTTTTGTCCCCACAGTGTGTTTTTTCCCACAGTGCGTTTTCTTCCCGCAGACGCGCTCGCGGGCCGGGCGCCCCGCGCGACGGTGCCGCGGGCGCTCCTCCGCCGCCGTGCGCCCCGGGGAGCGCCCGCTGTGCGCCGCGTGCGGCCGGGATTCTTCTTCGCTCCGCGGGCGCGCCGCCGGCCCTGGCCCGCCGCGCTCCGGCGCGGCGCGCTGGCCACGGGGCGGCCCCCGAGCGGCCACGTCCCGAGGCGTTCGAGGCCTCCCGCCCCGCGGGGCGGAGCGGCGCGCCGTGGGCTTGCAGGGGCGCGGCGTGTCGCCGGGGTCGCCGCCGCGGCGCGCCGAGCAAGAGGTTCTGGCCGTGGTGGGCAGGGCGTGACTTGTGCGGTGGGGTGCGGCAGGGTGGCGTGGGGTGGCGGGGCTGGGGTGGAGTGGAGCGCAGTGCGCTGCGGAGCAACGGTGCGGGAGAGTTTCACTTTCAGCCATCTAGCTAGAAGGGCCACGGCGCCGTCCAGAACATGTAGTCGTCTCCGTCTTCTGTGTTCCCGAATCGCCTTGTTGATCTTCCTGTCTTCCGCAGGGCATAGATCGTTGCACCGTTCACGTTGCTGAGCGTACTACATAAGGGCACCGCGCAGACACATGGCTGGCTCCATGAGTCTATTGGCGTAGAAATTCGGAGGTTCCTGCCACTTGAACTAATGTCGCTTCGGGTATCCGCACTAGTCTCCCCCCCCGAGCCCTGCAAATCGCGATGAAGGACGACAAATACTCCGACGCTCCCGGCCCCGACTCCCGCCCGCCCCTCGTCCCCCTCCCCCCCCGGCGTGCCGCCTCACCGGGCGCTTCCGGCCGCCGCCGTCGCGACGGCACCGACCCCCCCCGCTGCCGCCACCCCTCAGCGCAGCCGCTCCCCCGCTGCCCTGGTCCAGACCTCCACGGGCGCCGACACGGCGCCCACCCCGGGGACCCTGACTACATCCCTGAGAGGCAAGGCCGGGGGACTGCCTTCAGCCCTTGGCCCACCTGCGCCAACGGCTTGAGTCTGGTGTTCCCCGGCATCCGCCAGATCTCCCACCAGCACCTCGCCTCGGGGCGGCTCACCCTATCCACGGTCGACGCCAGCCAGGGTGGCGAAGCAGACCTGGCCATCTTCCTCACTACGCGGTCCAACTCCAACCACACGTGGGGCTTCGTGGACAACCCCAACAGAGAGAGTCAACGTCGGGCTTACGCGAGCCAGGCGAGGTATTGTGGTCATCGCCGACGGCCGCATGATGCCGTCTATGGCCGACTCCAAGCTACGATTACTCTCCAACTACGGTCGCCTCGCAGGCCTCTGGGTACGTTTTCGAAACCTCCCTGGCCACAGCCCCGGCAAGCGCAACGAGCTGCTTACCGACACCGACTTCGACCCCATCCGCGACCTTGCCTCCTGGGTGCCGGTGGGCCCCGACACCCTCGCCGCCAGTGAGGCACACGACGACAGAATTAGGGCCAGCCAGGAGGTGGCCAGGAGAAGCGACGAGCACGCCAAGAGCTTCAACGTGCAGTACGACCTCCCCCCGGAGGTCGAACAGCGCTGGGGGGACCTCGGACTTCGGATGGAACCAGCACTCGAGGATCTCCTCACCGACCCCGCCTTCTCCGTCGTCCTCTTTCTGGTGGCAGGGCTGCACCCCCACAAGTACAACATCGAGGGCGTCCCCTCCAACGCTGCGCAGTTCGGCAGGAAAGCCTGGAGCCGCCTGGGCGACTTGTTCGACGTGGAGCTAGGGCTGGACGCAGGCAGCCTGGTTTACAACATGACCTGGGCCACCCTGGTCTGGTCCAGCGGCCTAGGCACCTCCTGGGGCAACCCCCTGTGCCGGATTTCGGACAAAGAGCTGCCCCCCGAGACCGCAGGTCCAAGGCCGTGCTGCTCGGCGACCCCAGAAGAAGAACCGCTGCACCCCCCCGACCTCCAGCACCATGCCCCCTGTGCATGGTCAAGAGACAAGGACCTGCCCGCGCCGCTTTGTGTACCCTGACGTCGAAACGCTCGTCAGCCTCACGCAGGGCCACGACGGAACCACGCAGCACCGCGTCGAGTCGCTTGACCCCAACGACCGCATCATGTCCACCGAGGGGGCCCGGTGCGCCCTCATCATCATGCTGCTCATGAAGCGCGAACCCCGGGCCCACCTCTGGCCCTTCCATGACCCTTCCGGGTCCGGGGACACGCTTGAAGCCATCCTGGGTGGATGCTGCCCTTGGCAGAACGACCACCGCCACATCCGGTCTCAGTTCACGGCTTCCTGGGGGAGACTGGAGAGGCTGATCGCCTTGGTGGGCAAGTTGGTGACTACTGCCCACCATCACCCCACCGCTAAGGCTGCCCACTGCCCCACCACCTACGCTGAGATGGAGAGCTTCCTCTTTAAGCTAAACGCCCCTATGCTGGTCCTGGAGGAGATTGCGAAGCTGGCCAACATCGGTATCCTCTCACAGACGGGATGCAGCATCTGTCTTCTTCACCGGGACCTCGCAGGCAACGACGACGGCCTGGGGCCCGATGCCGCCCCTTAGAGATGTCCTTCCTCAGCGGGGGGTTCTCGTACGGGCTTGCCCCCCTGGACAGAGCGCTACCGCCTGCCCCACTCCCCAACGTGACCGAGACCCCTGGCTACCTGGCCTTTGTCGACACTCGCTTCAGCGCAGACCGGAAGTCGGCCAGGTACAAGTGTGACTACTGCTACAAAACAGGCCTCAAGCACAACGAAGGCACTTGGCTTGACGACAGTATCCTCTCGTATCTTGCACTGAACCGCCAGCAGGCGCACGCCAACGGGTTGAACTGCACGTGGCTGTGCGTTCAGTGCTGGACACATGTGGCCGAGAAGGAAGAACACAAGCTGTCCCCGGACCACTCTTTCACCGAGAAGGCGCAGGCCGTTGCGCTCGCCAGGAACCCCTCCCGGCCCCCTCCCGCGGACACACTACCCCCCGCCGCCTCTCAGCACGCGCTCTCGGCGCTTCCCCCCGAAACAACCCCAGGCGACCTCCGTGTCCCAGAGAATGCCAGCGCCACCTTGCCGCCCACGCGGCTAGAGGACGACAGTTTTGGGTGCACGGCAGCAGAATCCAAGCGCTGCGCGGCCACGTGCGACGGTTGCTCACCCGGTGCCCCCCCGTTCTCCTGGCAGGCAGGTGCGCCTGCGCTCGGCTGTTTTGTATGGAAGGCAGACATAGAGTCGCGGCAAGCAAGCGCGGGGGCCCCCCCGGGGGCCCCCCCGGCGTGGGGGGGCCGTGCCGTCGCCTGGACCAACCGCAGCTGGAACGCCACATGGATGTGCCGCCAGTGCTTCGTTCACGCGTGGGGCGCCGAGCCCAGTGCAGTCAACGGGTTGCTCGACCGGGACACCCGCCTGGTCTGCCCTCGCCCCCCTACCTCCAAACCGCATTCAACTCCGCCAGTCCCCGACTTGCCGTCCCTATCCAGAGAGCTCGTGCCCAATCGCGCCTCTGTTGCCAAGCCTGTCCCGTTCAGCAAGAACGGAGGTGCCCCTGGCCTGGTCGCCCCAGACCAATGCGGGCGCCCCCCCGCGACGCGCGGGACCGAGGAAGTGCGCAGCCTCCTACCCGATGTCGATCCCCCCCAAGGGCCAGCTTTGAAACGCATCGATATCGACCACCTGGAGGCCGCCGAGGAGTCGGAACGGGACCGTCTGGACGCCGGGCCCATCGAGGTCAGGCTGGTCGATTTCTTGCGCGACCTGGACCCGCGTTTGGACGACCAATGGAGAGATTATACAGCAGAGCGTGGCAGGGGCGTGGTAGGCTCCGAAGCCCCCGAAAGTTGGGGCCCGCCCCGTACTGCGCCCCTGCCTGAAGGGGGCATGCGGCAACTTGGCGGCGCAGACTTAAACTCTGTGCTCGCTCGACGGACCCCGCCATGCTGCCCAAGTGGAGCCAGCGCTCACATCAATGGCCCCTGCGCGGCCCCTCCCCCCCTGCGCCGCGCCCTGGATGCCCTTGTCGGTTTCCTGGCGCAGGTCAGTTCAGATAATCTTGCCTCCGGGTCATTCCACGAGCTGGCCAAGGACGTTCCCTTCGGAGTCACGCATGATTTGTGCAGACATACAGACACCACCCCCATCAGGGAGCACAGCGACAACGATTGGTGGGCGCGGCTCGGCGAGCAGCACTCTGAGGCGGCAGACCCACCGGCGCAATGCCACACCTTTGCCCCCCGCGCATTTGAAATCCCCGACTGGGGCAACGAGGTGCCCCCCCCCCCCCCCGCGTCGTCAGTGCGAAGCGGCGCCGGCCCACCCTGCAACCGTAGGGCCAGCTCTCGCTCCCCTGACGACGCCCACCCGCGGCTCGCGAGCCCCGCCGCTGACGCGCCCCCCCGCCCAGCGGCCAATTCGGGTGGCCCCCTTCCCGCCGCGGGAGACGACGACGCAGCCGGCCGCGGGGGCGAGGGCTCGGAAACCTCTGCGGGGGGGCCCCCCCGACGGCCAACCCTCTTCGCGCTGGGGGCGCCAGGGGGCGCCCGCGGCCCTGTCTCCCACCCCGAGCTCGGGGCCCCCGGTCGACGCTCCTCCGGCAGCCCCGAGGCTGCTGACAAGTCCTGCAGCCCCACCTCCCCGGTCGATGGTCCATGCGCCTCAGACGACAGGAATCTCACGCGCCTCCCAGAGCGGGGGGCCCAGCTTCCCCCCGGCATGCCCAGGCAACCCCAGGCTGCCAACGCGACGCGGGGTGAGTTTGACTGGAGCGAAGGATAGCGCGAACGCCGCCCGCGTCGGCGCCGCGAGACCAGTCGCGGCAGCCCTTGCCGTGGCCATTGGGCAGAATGGGCAGGGTGGTCCAGCTGGGGGGCCGACGGCCGCTGGAGCCGGCCCACGTGTGCGCACGCGCCCCCCATTCCCGACGGCCTCCCCGCTCCCCGGTCAGGTCCCTGGCCAGCCTTCAGGAGTGCGCGAGCCGACTGCTCGCAAGGCCTGTGCGACCCAGAGACATGACTCTACATTTACAATGCCCCTCTGTGGCGAGTCGACCTCCTGAACCCTATTGGCGAGGCTCCTGCCGAGACTCCTGCCGAGACCGTGACATGACCGCAGAGAGACCCGGGTGATTATTTCAACGGAGTATGGCGTCAATGGGCGACCAAGGATCCCACGCCGTCGGGCCGCAGCTGTGCTGGCCCTACGCGCCAGCACCCCGATTCCTGCGTGCTTCCTCAAATAATGGCTCAGTCACAAGTGAGATGTCTTCAAGATGGACGCCGCGCTCCATCTGGGGGTCAACTGGGGCGCAGTCCGCGCGCGGTTCAACGACAGAGCTAGGGCCGCGGGCACCCCTGGCAAGGCCAAAGGCAAGTCTTAAGTCCCGCCCAGGCCGCGCAGACGGGCGCACGCAACGGCACTCGTGGACGCCCCGCACCGTGCACCAGTGTGCCTCTCGGAGCCCCACCGCTCCTGGCTAACGGGGCTGGTCGGCTCCTCCTGCGTACCTTCCCGCGTGCGCTAATGCCACCTTGGACGTGCCCAGCTGGGGTTGCCGGCCCGTCCCAGGCCTTCGAGCCCCCTTCCGGGGCGCCACTTTGCGGCCACTCTCCCCCTGGAGGATTGCCGCCCCCCCGGCGCGCTGTAGGCGGCTCGGGGATTGGACCCCCTCCGCGTGGGCCCCCGCTACTGCTGGAGCCACTGCGGCGCCCCGTTTGCAGCCCCGCGCTGCCCCGCACACTGGTGCCTGGCCCTCGCTGGCCATCCGGCCTGACTGCCCGCCCCCCTCAGATTCCCGCCTGGCGGCCTCGCATTATGCTCGCACTGACTTCGGCCGTTGGCCGCCCCCCCTCGCCTCTCGCGCCTTCCTCGCCGCCCCTCCACTGAGGCTCGTTCCATCGTGTCTCTGCTTGCTCTGCGGCTGTTAGTTGCAGACGCAACTCGCACTCTGCCCGCGCCCTCGGCGCCCCCCCCGGGGCGCTTGGGCCTGCGCGCCATGGTCTCATCGGGCAGCCCCGCCTGTCCCCCCTCTGCGGCCCCCCCGCAGGTGGTGCTCAGGTCCGTGCGTCTTCTCATTAACTCCGCGGCTGTTAGCCGCGACCCCCTTCTTCAGTTGGGCTGCTCTCGCCGCGCCCACCAGGGGCGCTTACTCACGCGCGACTGACTCGTTGCGCGCGCCGGCGCCCCCCCGGGGCGTCGAGGCACGCTGGCAAAAATCATCCCAGTTCGACTGTCCCGACCGCCTCCCGCGGCTATCCCCCCGCTGGAGGCTCACGGTCCGCCCTTGACACATTATTCCCGCGGCTGTTAGCTGCGACCCCACTCGCAGTATAGCATCCATTTCTCCGCGGCTGTTAGCCGCGACCCCTCTCGCGGTATTGCAACCATTTCTCCGCGGCTGTTAGCCGCGACCCCATCTGCAGCGCGTCCCTGGCCCTCAGCGCCCCCCCTGAGGCGCCTGGGCTGGTTGGGGGAGCTCACGTGCCCCTCAGTGGCCGAGGCTCCTCTGACGGCCTTTCTGCCGAATTGTGATACCTGGGATGCAGGGGCCTGTTTGCACTTCCAAGTCCGCGCACGCTTACGCGGTGAGCATGCGCTGGGTGGTCTATTGTATATTGATGGACGACGGCCTCGCGGTCTTCGCGGACTCGCGGCCTTGACGGCCTCGCTGTCCTCGCGGTCCTCGAGGATGTTGAGTTCACTGGTGTGCTCGCGCTCGTGATCTTCGGCTTCTGAGCTGAGCCGTGGTTAGTCGCCTGGCAAATTTTCGCTGCCCGTTCGCCGCTCGCGCTCGGTT
This sequence comes from Prorocentrum cordatum, assembly GCA_963575745.1. Lineage (NCBI taxonomy): Eukaryota > Dinophyceae > Prorocentrales > Prorocentraceae > Prorocentrum > Prorocentrum cordatum. The sequence continues at coordinate 50,827 of CAUYUJ010004618.1, forward strand.
TCGGCCCCGCCTTTTTCCGCGCTCGTCTGCTGTAGTGTGGGCATCCGCCCTGCCCCGCGTAGGCCTGGTTTTCGACGACCCCTTGACGCCGCGCGGCTGTCCGCTTGCAGTTGCGAGCATAAAAGTATCCGCACTAGTTCATCTAAAGCTGTTTCCGAGGCGAGTTGCATTGAACAGAGGAGTGGGTGGTCATCATTGGTTTCTTGGTGCGTTTCTTTCCTCTGCCCCTCCCTTCTTCCGTCCTCGTTCCTGTCCACTGCCCCTCTCGAAAGATCTGCTTTGGCAGATCCGTTCTTTGCCTTTGCTGGTGCTCCTCCTCTCTGTCGCAATCCTTTCTTTCACGAGTCACGACGTTTGCGTGTCCCTGGTGATGCCCGTGCCGCGGCAAGTACAAACACATCGACAGCAGTGTGAACATAACATCTCGCAATGGGCATCACGTAGCCGCGCGACATGAAACAGGATAGCGCAGCGAGCGTTGCGCCGGAGGTTGCCAGGAAGGGGCGGTATCGTGCACGCCGGCGCCGTGCGGAGCGGAAAGGTCCCTCGTCGGCTGCGCCGGCGTGGAGCTGCGGCGCGCCGTGGCGGCGGGTCCTGGTGGGGCAGGTTCGCCAGGGCCCAGCTCGCCAGGGGAGCGGAGGAGTGCCCCGAGACGGGCCGCGCCGAGCCGCGTGGGGTCGTGGCGGGCCTTTCGGCAGAGCTCGCCCCAGCGCTCCTTCGAGTGCCCGGCCACTCAGATCCGATGTCGCGATTTTTTTTATTGTGGGGTCCCCGGAAGTGCGGCTTTTTTCCCCAGGGCCGGTTTTTCAACCTCGCCCGTTTTTTACCGTCCCGAATCAACGTGAATCTTTGCACAATCGATCGGTGAGCTTTGTGATTCTGTGCTTCACTGAAGTCATAATTGCCAATCTGTCGAACTACTGTTAGTGGCCTTCGGCTCATCCTGTCACTGCGTTCGTGTTGTGGTTCGGAGTCCTCAGGGATGCTTCTTGGGGCCTCGGAGCGCTCTCGGGGACCTCTTGGGGGCAGTGTTAGGGCTTGGGCTTCTTGGGGGCCTCCTCTTAGGTGGCCTGTCGGGGAGTCTCTTTGGGGGCCTCTTGGGACTTCCGGGAGGCCTCTTGGGGGCCTCTTGGGGCTTGTTGGGTGCCTCTTGGGGCGTCTTGGGGGCTTTTTATTTGACAGCGAAGACTGATAGGTTTCTAGTGGTGTCAAAAGAAAGCATCTGATGACTCAGAAGGGAGGTCTGGGCGGCATCCGGACAGCGAGGGCCGGGCTCAGGGTCGGGCTCGTTTTAAGCAAACAGTCGCACACTTCGTGCTCTCCGACCTCCCAGAACTCCATTCCCGGGCCACATTTTGGATGCCCGGAGCCAACTGTAGGCCACTTCGTGCTATTCGACTTCCCAGAACTCCATTCCCGGGCCACATTTTGGATGCCCGGAGCCAACTATAGGCCACTTCGTGCTCTTCGATTTCCCGGAATTCCATTCCCGGGCCACATTTTGGATGCCCGGAGCCAACTGTAGGCCACTTCGTGCTCTTGGATACACCAGAACACCATTCCCGGGCCACAATTTGAATGCCCGGAGCCAATTGTAGGCCACTTCGTGCTCTTCCACTTCCCAGAAATTCACTCCCGGGCCACATTTTGAATGCCCGGAGCCGACGTTACGCCACTTCGTGCTCTTCCACTTCCCAGACTTCCAAGACTCATCATCTTCATCATCACCATCGTCCCCGTAGCCTTCTTGGCTACAGCCCTGCTTTCGAAGATTTCCTTTCAAAGGAACTGCGCAGCGCCTACTGCGCACCCTAATGCCAGGACGTGCTGATAGTTCTCGGTCTGACGGCGGTGCTCCTGACCCTCCTGCATTGAACAGCGGTGCTCCTCAGCCTGCGGCAGGGAACAGCGCTGCTCCTCAGCGTGCTGCATTGAGCGGTCCTCTGCAAACGCTCGTCGAGCACGTGAAGCAGTTCGGCCGGATACCGAAGCGAAATAGTGGAACGTCCGAACAAGAACGGGCCGAAAACGAGTTGGCCAAACGTTTCTCGGACCATCGCGACCGCATCCCCAAAGACATTTTGCATGAACTGCGGGCCCTGGGCTGTGCTGATCAGCAGACGGAGACCGAGGAGCTCGAGCGGAAGCAGAAGACCGAGGAGCTCATGCAGCAAAAGCGAGACAAGACCGAGGAGCTCATGCAGCAAGTGCGAGACTTCGGCCGCCACCCGAAGGAGTATGCCGGGCGTGGCCTCGCAGAGCGGCAGCTGGCAGAGAAAGTCCGGAAAGCACGGAAGTGGCTACTACTACTGCTACTGCTGTTACTACTACTGCTGCTGCTGCTGTCGCTGCTGCTAGTGTAGCTATTGCTACTGCAACTCCTGGCAGTGCCACTGCGACTGCCGCTGATGTTGCCACTGCGACTGCCGCTGCGAATCCGAATGCGACTGCGAGAACACCAGAATTCTACAACAGCACTCTGACATGAATACCACAGGCAATGTTTCCAGCTATGCTTCTACACATCGCTGTTAGGTTGCTTTGCCTGGATAATTTACTTAAAAGCCTTTGCTGATAGGTTTCTAGTGGGTTCAAAAGAAGCATCATGACGCCTCAGGTGGGTCGGGGCGGGACCCAGACAGGAACCGGGGAGGCATCCGGCGCGCCCAATGACTCCCCAGGGGGTCGGGGCGGGGCCCGGATAGCCATCGGGGAGGCCTCCGGCGGCACCCAAATCGTTTTGGACATCCTCGCAGAATCGCCCAGGGAGGCATCCGGCGCCTCCCAGAACTCCATTCCCGGGCCACATTTTGGATGCCCGGAGCCAACTGTAGGCCACTTCGTGGTCTTCGAGTTCCCAGAACTCCATTCCCGGGCCACATTTTGGATGCTCGGAGCCAACTGTAGGCCACTTCGTGGTCTTCGAGTTCCCAGAACTCCGTTCCCGGGCCACATTTTGGATGCCCGGAGCCAACTGTAGGCCACTTCGTTTTCTTCGAGTTCCCAGAACTGCATTCCCGGGCCACATTTTGCTGACTGGATGTCCCCGTCAGATCTCTCGCCGCCCGATTGCCGTCTTGTTCTGTTCGTCATCGTGCAGGGCAAGACGGCGGACCCAGGCTTCATCGTGCACTGGACGTTTCCGCCAGAATCTAATGGAGCAGGAGGAGCAGGAGGAGCAGGAGGAGCAGGCCGAGAGAGGCTCCTTACTCCTTCCTCCCTCCCCTCTCTCCCTGCAGGCCGAGGCTGAAGGCAGACTGAGGCTGATCGCAGTGTCTCGCTTGAGGCCGCATCCATTGATAGCAGTGTCTCGTTTGGGGCTACATCCATTGATAGCAGTGTCTCGTTTGGACAACAGCGATTGATAGCAGCGTCTTGTTTGGAGATGCAGTTGTCGAAAACAGTGAGTCGTGAGTCGATCGAAGCCTCCCGCCCTCTTTCTGTCAACCCCTTTTTCCCCCTGCATCTGCTCGCAGTCTTTGGCTCAGACCGTGCCTTCCACATTGCCGTGGCCTTCGCCAGAACGTGCCTTTCCTGCGTTCTCCACATTGCAATGTACGCTCCCAACTTCGCCGCGCCTGTCGTGCCTTCGCAAGCCTCTGGTTCTCGCGGTGCTCTTCAGCCTGCGACGGAAGACGGAGGCGCGTCTGGGGCCGCGCCCTCTGGTTCTCGCGGTGCTCTTCAGCCTGCGACGGAAGACGGAGGCGCGTCTGGGGCCGCGCCTGGCCCCCCACGAGGTCTTCAGCTTGCGTCTTTTACGGTCGCCTCCTTCAACTTCGGGTTCGAGCAGGACGTGATGACGGGGAGAAGTCGCCGAGGCACCTCGCAAACTTTCAGCGGTTGTGCGTCAAAATCGTAGTGGAGGCTGATGCTGACTTCTTGTTTGGCTGCGAGGTGGGTGCGCATCGTAAGGGCTTCAGCAGAGCTGGAATCAACGTGGCGGACATCTTGAGACAGCCGTTCGGCGACAACGTTCGCGCCACTGCGGTCCACAACTGCGTGAGCATGTGGGGCTTCGCTGGTGCTCCTCAGCCTGTCGATGTGGCCCCGCGCGGCGACGCAGAGATCTTCTGGCTCCCCGGAATGCAAGATGTGGACGCTGCGACCGCACGGTTCGATGCGCAGATCAAAGGCTATGGCACAGTGCACGTGATCACCGGCAATCTGCACATCGTTTGCGGCGATAACGCCCCCAGTGTGCCAGCGCGACGGCGCGCAGTGAACCTTCTGCGGCAACGCTTGAACAGCCTTCGAGCACCGTCTACCTCTCAGCGGGTCGTGCGCATCATTCTCGGCGACAACAACCTCAAAGCCGAGGACGTGCGTAAGGCTTTGCAGCGCCGGACTGACGACGACGCGCCGCGGGGGGTCTTCTGCTCCCCGGCAGACCTCGTCGGCGACGACGTCGCAGTCAGTGGAGCCGTCGCGACTTTCAAGTCCATCGCTGTTGGCTTTTCGTGCCGGGGCCGTGGCATGCGCAACGACTCACGCGATGCTGTCGCGGTTGTCTTCGCTCTTCCCTGTGCTGCTCAGCCTGTGGTTGGGAGCAAACGGAAGTATGCCTTCGGAGACTGTGAAGGAGACGTTTCCGGCTCCGACTCCGGGGAGGCAGGCGCTCCCGCCCCCGAACGCTCCTTGCCCCTCCAGACGCCCCCGCCTCCAGACGCTCCAGACTGTTCGCGGAGCCCCTCTCCTGCGCGCGCGGAGAGGCCAGAGGCCGACGGCGAGGCCATCGACGAATCCGAGGATGAGGTTAGCCAGCGCGCGCGGGCCCTGCGCCAAGAGATGAGGAAATTCTGGGGCGAAAGGTACGGCGCGCAGTACGACCCCAAACTCCTCGACCACTTGAGCCGTTTGCTGCTCATGAAGAGGAAGTCTGCGGAGAGAGATTCCGCGGAGGGAGACGCTGACACCGCCTGCGCGTCGCAGGAGGAGACAGGCCGAGCCATTCTCTCTGTCCTCCGGGTTCGCCAGCAGTTTCTGCAGAGCAAGGGCGTCGTTGACATGCGGCGCGTCCTCGCCGACGACCAACGCCGGGAACTGGTTCAAAGTGTTCGACAAGAGTGCGAGCAGTCGGACCACCGGCGTGCACTGCAGCAACGAGATGCCGACGAGGGGAAAGCGAGCAAGGGGCGCGAGGAAGCGGGCAAAGGAAGCAAGCAAGGCGAGGAAAGGAAGCAAGGCGAGCACAGGAAGCAAGGCCCAAGAGACAGGCAAGGGGAACGCCAACAGACAGTTCGTCAGGGAGCAGAAGCGCAAGCGGTTTCACCGGCATCTGCAACGCATTGCCGGCACAAGGCAGATCTGAGAGTTGCTGGCCTTCTCCGTCTACTTCGATGCTGAGATGCTCCGCCGAGTCTTGCAACCCGAGCCCGGGGGCGCAGCCGCGCCGCCACCCGCTGGTGAACGAGTCTCGCAGGACGAGCGCCGCCGACTCCAGCGCAACAAATCTGAAGCCGTCGCACTCCACAACGAGGGTGCACGGCTCGCCCAGTATCAGGAGATCTCGCGCCGCGGCGCCGAGGCGGAGACTTTCGCGCGCAGGGAATTGGAGGTGCTCCGGAAATGGGAGAGCGGCGAGTTGCTAGCCAACCGGAACGAGGCGATCGGGGCGCTAGGACATGGCCGCCTCCAGAACGCGGAGGGAGACTACCTGGACATCGGCGGCAGCGCAGGCGGTGGGCCCCGGCGCATCTTCGACAGTTGGCAGCCGCCGGACTGGCGTAGCTTCCTAAGCGGAGAAGATCTTCCGGCTGGCGTCTCCAGCACTGACCACATCGATTCCAAGGATATCTAGGTCTCACATACTGTTTTTGCATGCGCGGTGCTTCTCAGCCTGCGTGCTTGTAATATTAGTTGCAACTGTTGTAGGATTGCATGTCCGCGGTGCTTTTCAGCCTGCGGCTGTCTGCAGTGCTTCTTAGATTCCGGACTGGCGTGACTTCCTGTGCGAAGACAATCTTCCGGCTGACGTTTCCAGCACTGAGGGCGATTACCACAGTGAGATCTGGGTCTCACATTCTTGTTTTCTTTGCGCGGTGCTTCTCAGCTTGCGTGCTTGTACTACTAGTTGCAACAGTTGTAGGATTGCATGGCCGCGGTGCTTCTCAGCCTGTGACTCTGTGCAGTGCTTCTCTGATTGTGCGTTTTGCCGGCTCTCCGCTAGAACAGTTGCTTGGAGGCGCGAAGCGCCGTCCGGGGCGGAAAAAACTGGCCGGCTAGAGAAAGCAAGGGGAGACAGCGGCGACGACGAAGGCAGCGGCGACGAGAACGGGGAGGACGATGACAACGACGGCGATGATGACGATGACAACAGGGTTGATAGCAGAGTCCCGTTTTCATGCAACTCCCACTATTGATAGCAGTGTCTCGTTTTGAAACACTTCCAGTATTGATAGCAGAGTCTCGCTTTTACACACCTCCCACTCGTGATGGCAGTGTCTCGTTTTAACACAGTTTCAGTACTCATAGCAGAGTCTCGTTTTTAGACAACTTCCACGATTGGTAGCAGTGTCTCGTTTTAACACAGTTCGAGTATTGATAGCAGAGTCTCGTTTTAACACAGTTTTCACTATTGATAGCAGTGTCTCGTTTTGACACACTTCCACTATTGATAGCAAAGTCTTGTTTCTACACCTCTCACTATTGATAGCAGTGATACCAGTGTCTCGTTTTTTCAATACAGCTCAGTATTGATAGCAGAGTCTCGTTTTCATACAAATCCCACTATTGATAGCAGTGTGTCGTTTCGACACACTTCCAGTATTGATCGCAAAGTCTCGTTTTTACACCCCCCCCACTATTGATGGCAGTGTCTCGTTTGGACTTCATCGATTGGTCGCAGCGTCTTGTTTGGGAGGAACAAACAAAAAATGTGCTGTTTCGTCGATAGCAGTGCCTGCTTTGCTGACTCATCCACTATTGATAGCAGCGTCTCGTTCCCAGACACATCTGTAGTAGCAAACAGTATTAAATCCATTGATAGCAGTGTCTCGTTTGGACCTACATCCCTGCATAGCAGCGTCTCGTTTGGAATGAACACAACAAGAATGTGCTGATCCGTTGATCGTAGAGCCTTTTTTTGCAGACTCGCCCACTATTGATAGCAGCGTCTCGTTTCCAAATATGCTTCCAGATATGCTTCTACACATAGCTGTTAGGTTGCTGTGCTGGGATAGTTGGGGCGTGTTTCTAATATACTAGATCGCCACGTTGCGCTGATGAGAACTCAGCTGGCCAGTTGGCGGTACATCATCCTCGCAGCCGGCTGGCCCCCCGCACGGTGGTCCGGCGGACAGGGGCGACTGCTTAGGGAGTGCGCCTGCGGTCCCATTGAGGGGGAGGCCAGAGAAGGCAAGGCACGGCTGGAGCTGTCTGGGGGTCTGAGGTGACTCAGCACTGGTTCCGGCCACTAAGCAGGGCGGGCAGGGTCGGAATTCTGGGCTCCTTTTTCTTTGTGGTATGTATGTATGTATGTATGTATGTATGTATGTATGTATGTATGTATATATATATGTATGTATGTATGTATATATATATATATATATATACATGTATATATATATATATACATATATATAGATGATACCAAAGAAAAGCCCAATCATAATCTTTTTAGGGCTGTAAGGCTATAGGGCTACAGGGCTATATGGGCTCTTGGGCTCTATATGGGCTATATGGCTATATGGCTATATGGTTATAGGGCTATAAGGCTATAAGGCTATAGCGCGATAGGGATATAGGGCTGTAAGGCTATAGGGCTACAAGGCACCCGGGCACCCGGCACCCGGCACCCGGGCACCCACCCGGGCACCGGGCACCCGTCACCCGGGCACCCGGGCACCCGGGCATCCAGGCACCCGGGCCCGGCCACCGAGTCGGCGGCGAATCCGGGCACCCAGGCACCCGGGCACCCAGGCACCCGGGCACCGGGGCACCCGGGCACCAGGGCACCCGGGTCCGGCCACCGAATCGGCGGCACACCTCACCTACCCTTAAATCCGCTAGGACCCCTACAGAGGCAAGCCTTGATTGGGGAGAATTGCTATATATATATATATATATATATATATTATATATATATATATATATGTGTGTGTGTGTGTGTGTGTGTGTGTGTGTGTGTGTGTGTGTGTGTGTGTGTGTGTGTGTGTATATATATATATATGTGTGTGTGTGTGTGTGTGTATGTGTGTGTGTGTGTAAGAAGGCCCCCAGGGGCCGTTTGCGGGCCCCGAAACAGGGAGGGGTCCGCGGACCGATCTGGAGCGGGTTTGGCCTCCTTCCTGACCGATTGTCCGGGCCCCCCGGCCGCCTCCCAGGGGCAAGGTGCTCATCTGACGTTGCGCCACCCCCTGCTGGCCCAACGGGGCCCCTGGCATAAAAATCGGCGGCGAGCGGGGGATGGACGCGAGAAGGAGGAGACCCTCTCAGGAGGCGGCGGGGCTTCTCAGTAGCCCCCTCTGTCCTTCTAGGAAGTTGTCTTTGTCTTCGGGGAAGGCTGGGAGAACTTCTCATGAGGCCAGAGGCCTTCTGAGCCTTGTGAGAAGGTCCGCCCCTTCTCCCTCCCCCCTGGGCGCGCCGCCGACAAGAGCCCACAAGAATGCCCCAATTTTGGTCGCGGGTGGCCCCCGAGCCTCCCGCAGAGGAATACTGAGAGGCCAAGCGAGCTCTTTCTGTTTTCAGTGGCCAACGGCGTTCCCTCGCCGTCTCGTGCTCTGGTGGGCCTCCGAGGGTTTGAAGATGGCCCGACGGGACCTCAACTCAGCCACGCGCGGAGAGGGTTTCGGGGAAGGGGGAGCGCTTCTTAGAAGCACCCCTGCTTCTCAGAAGGCGCGGGCCTTATTTATAGATGTAAGTAAGGCCCGCGCCTTCGAAGAAGCCTCCTCCTGGGATGCCTTCTCCTTTTCCCTCCACCTCCTTGTACGCGCTGCTGGTCAGGGACACTGACGACGTCGTCGTCGACGGCGACGACCGCGACGACTGTTTGTATCATGTCAGCTCGCGATGAGGTTGCGAAGGCCCGCCCCTTACTGCGAGGAGAGAGGAGAGAGAGGCCCCAGAGGGCCTCACGAGGCCACGCCAAGACCTCAAAGCCGAGACCTGCCCCTCTTGGGATTTTCGTCGGCGCTCCAGAGTCTCACCAGGACTGCCCCAAAGGCTCAGAGGCCCCGAGAGGCCCATGAGGTCCACAGCAAGGCCCCAAGAGCACTCCAAAACAGTGTCAATCGGTTCAGGATGCCTGCCGAAGCCTCAAATCCGAGGCTCCGCTCGACGAGGGTTGTCACCCGTGGCTCGTCGTGATCTCCGCGGTCTCCCAGGGGCGACCGCGACGCCATCTTGTCGGCCACCTCCTGTCCAAGAGCTCCAGCCGAAGCGGGCCACGGGAGAGCTCCAAGGCGCGGAAAGGGCCAGCAGGACCACCAGCACCTGACGCCACGCCGGCCACCAGGACGGCCGCAGGAGGGCCCCTAAGGGCTCCACGAAGCCCCCAGGACAGAGCCGCGAGCTCAAGCGGGCCCACTCCGAGCCCAGACCAGGGCCTCGGCGCACCCCTCGAGCAGCTTCAGAGAGTGCCCAGCTGTTCCGCGCCCGACCCTGCAGGGTCCGGGGCTCCGCCCCGCAAGGGCTTCCCTCGGTGCTTCAGCCTCCCTCCTCGCTGGGCCAGGGGCGGGCCACACCCAGCCCACGGGCGCGAGGGGAGGGGTGCTGCGACGAGGGGAGAGGCACGAGGGCGAGAGTACTCCGGGGGAGAGTACTCGAGGGGACACGGGAGCTATCGGGCACGATGGGGAGAGGTGTTCGCGTGTGGCCCTAGCTCAAGATATTTGTAAGTTCTCGCGCCCCAAATCCGCCTGTGGGGGATATGCGACAGCCTCGGTGGCTCGAAAATACCGTTGCATGATCATGATGATGATGATGAGGAGGAGGAGGAGGAAGTGGAGGAGGAGGGAGGAGGAGGGAGGAGGACGGAGGGGGGAGGAGGAGGACGAGGAGGAGGGGGAGGAGGAGGAGGAGGAGGAGGAGGAGGAGGAGGAGGAGAAGGAGGAGGACGAGGAGGAGGAGGAGGAGGACGAGGATGACGTGGGACGACGTCCACGGGCACGATGGGGAGAGGTGCCGCGACGAGGAGGGCACTCCGGCGAGAGTGCTCGAGCGGCCCTGGCAGTCGGCTGCGAGCCAGCAGGGAGCCCCCCTTCCGTCCGTGCCGGGCGAGGGCACCGGCGCGCCCGTCCCTCCCAAACGGCCCGGGACTCCCCCAAGACGGCCGAAGACGACCAAGCAGGACAAGGCGGGACCAGACAGGACGAGACGAGACAAGATCAGGCAAGACGAGACCAGGCGGGAGATGACATGCCAAGACTGCCCCCAGATCCCAAGACCACCACCTCACAGACCCCCCAAGGGCCAGAGCCTTTCAAAGTCTTGGGGGCAAATCTAAAGTCGGGCTTGTCCCTCTACAGGAGGAATATTAAAAAATAGTTAAAACATCTACGGACTATTTTAAACATATTTTTTGACCATTACATTGCATTTTTGAAAAATTTATATTTTTCGTCGAAAGTCCCCCTGTATGGGGGACACGCCCGACTTGAGTCTTGGGGCAAGTCGATGATTTGTGCGCCTGATCGTTTTTTCGCATCCGATGGGCTCCCGAGGCTTCACGCTGATCTCCAGGGGGTGCCAAGAGAGCCCCAAGGCGGGCTCAGTAGAGGCCCAGAGCAGCACCAGAGGCCTCAGGGGGGCCCCAAGTTTTTTTTGTGTTTTTAGTATTTTTTTGAAAGACAAAGCAGCGAACAAGGGAAAGCGTGCTTGACGCCAAGATGGCCCCCAAAGGCTCCCAGAGGCCCCAGGAGGCCCCCAAAAGGCCTCCAAGCGCTTCCAGAGGACCCCAAGATGTCCCCAGACGACCCCCGGATGCTCCCGGGAGGCTTCGCTAGGCGGGGGTGGAGGGGAAGACATCTGGCGTGGAGTTGAGGGAGGGTGAGCCCCTCCACGAAATGGAATCCGGAGATGCTTTGGAAGAGTTGGCCCTCGAAAGTATTTGCGCACGGAGGGCAGTTGGGACCCTGAGCTTTTGAGCGAGGCATATCAACAACCAGACGATGCCACAACCACTCCCACCAACAGAACTACGGTACCGACAACCGTTCGATCAAGGCGGCGGCACCACCAGCAGCAACAGGAGGAACGAAAACAACAACAGCAACACCACCAACCAACCGCAGCAGGGCTGATGACGCGAGCGGCCTGGCGGTGACAACGACAAAGGCAGCGCCACCGCTTGCGACAGCGAAGGCCGCAGCAAACCGACCCTCGCAACGACGGCCGACCCACCACGACTCGAGGCTCCCTGGCCTGGCCGGTCTCCTCGGGGCATGGGGCACGACGCGCCCGACCCGCGGGCGCCGTGCGCAGGAGGGCGCCATGATGCTGATGAAGGCGCTGTCGTCCTTCTCCAGCAGCTCCGAGGCTCGAAGGAGAAGAAGAAGAAGCAGAAGAAGAAGGAGAAGAAAAATAATAAGGATGATGATAATAATAATAATAACAATAATAATACTAAAAATACTAATACTAATAATAATAATAATCATAATAATAACAACAATAATACTACTAATATAATAATAATAATCATAGTAGTAATAATAATAAAAATAATAATAATAATAATAAGAGTATTATTAAGAAGAAGAAAAGAACCATAAGAAGAAAAATCAGAAGAAGAAGAAGAAGAATAATAATAATAAGAAAAATAATAATAATAATAAGAAGAAGAAAAAGAAGAAGAAGAAGAAGAAGAAGAAGAAGAAACAGCGGCATAGACATAAACTTTTTGCCGCTCCGCGCCTGGCGCGCTCCGCGCGCCACGGAGGGGGGCCCGGCGCGGATCCCAGAAGTCCGCGCGGCGCGCCAGAAGTTTCTGTTCGCGCCGCTCTCTCTTCTGCTGGAGGTCTCGTCGGAGGGCGCGGCCTCTGTCGAGGTCCGCCAGGCGCTGGTGGTGGATGCCAACGGCCGCCGCATGGTGCGCAAGTCCATCCTGATCGACGGCACGACGTACTCGTCCGAGGAGCGGGCCCTCCCGGGCTGAGCCGGGGCGGGAGCGCGCCCGTCTGAGGGCGGCCTCAGCGATCGAAGCTCTGCCCATGCAGGAGGTTCGATCCGCGTCGGCGCGGCGGCGACGCCAGCGCGGGCGTTCAAGATTGAACTGCGTCGGTGGCCCGGAGTCGGCGGACACCGAGGGATCTGCGCCACCGGACAACCGCGATCGTTCGAGGTTGTCACCGGAAGGTCGGCTAGGCGTAAGAGTGACCTTTCGCCGGAGTGACCTATGGTGCGGGCCCACATGGGTCCCCCAATCGCCGAACGCGTTGCGCCATAAGCGGATTGCGCGCTTGGGTTTGGCTCCCCCGCGCCCCCCTAATGCCGCGCACCAAAGGTCATTCTTACCCAGGGTCACTCTTGCGTATAGCCGAGGCAGCCAATGCGCAAGTTGTCACGGCACGAGCTTGCCGTACCCCTGCGGATACCTCCAGCCGTGGGCGCCAGTAGAGTGGGGCATGTGGATAAAAGGCCGGTCTTCAGACGCAGTCCTCTTGTCCACGCCCCCGCTGGCAGCTCGTGGGGTGGGGCCACGCCAGCTATTCACAAGCGGTCTGCCAGCAGCTGCCTCACAGAAGTTCCTTATGTCCCCATGTCCTTGGGGGCCCGCAGAAGCCCCGCGGCACCTCAGGAAGCTCAGAGCTCGACGACAAGCGTGCCCCCAGATCTCTCAGCGCAAGCGTTCTTATCCGATGTGTCGATCGATCGCCGATCGCGCATGGGCAGGGCGTCGATCGCCCACGGGTGCCCGCGCGCCTGGCCGGCCGATGCATCTGCAGATGCTCACCTGCGGCAGGCTACAGCCGGGGCCCTGAAGAAGGAACCCCTTTCGTTGGGGAGGGGCTCCGCGTTCCTTAAGTGTTTCGCAGCTTGCCTCAGGTTGTCCTTGTGATTTCGATGGGAGCTCGAAGTTTAACTGATGGAAAAAAGGATCCTCGTTCCTTATTTAGGGTTCCTGAGGTCAAGGCCCCGACTGTACGCCTGATGCACGTCTGCCGTCGGCTCCGCTTATTAGACGTGGATCGGCGACGCGCCCTGGGGGGAAGGCAGAGTGTTCGGGCCTGCTCCCACCGAGCGCGTTCCGCTACTCGTAGAGTGCCTACTCGCAAACGCTCGGAAAACACGTGCCAGTTTGGATGTGATTTATCGTAGATCCCCCGCGGCGGATCCAGGCCATTCGCGAGCAGGTCCTTTGCGAGTCGCGGAACGCGCTCGTCGGTTCTCAGAAGGCTCGGAAGGCCACCACCGGCCTTCTGAGAGACTGTCTGAGCCTTCTCCGAAGCCTCGTGGCCTTCTGAGAGTGCCCGCCCCCTTCTCGCTTCCCAGCAGGAGGAGGAGGAGAACGAGGTGGATGATGGTAATGATGATGATGACGATGATGATGCTGATGCTGATGCTGATGCTGATGCTGATGATGATGATGATGATGATGATGAT
>CAUYUJ010004619.1:0-68322 GCA_963575745.1 Prorocentrum cordatum
TCTCCTCCTTCTCCTCCTCCTCCTCCTCCTCGTCCTCTCCTCCTCCTCCTCATCCTCCTCTTCATCGTCTTCCCGCTTCCACCCCTCTCCTTCCTCGTCGCCGCCGCCGCCAACGTCGTCGCATCGTCGTAGTGTCGCCGTCGTGTCGTCGACGCCGTCGTCGTTTCCGCCTCAGGGCTGAGGCGGGCGGCGGCTTGAAGGTCGCCCACTGGCGGAGCTTGGCCTGGGCGACCCATGCGCTGGTCCCCTCGCCATAGAACGTCACGAGATACGGCTTCGTGTCCTCTGGGAGGGCGACGGGGCCCATCTCCCGCCTTCCTCCTCGTCGTCCTCCTCCTCCTCCCCCTGCTTCTCATGTGTTCGTTCTCCCCCTTCCTACCCCTCCCCCCTACCCCTACCCTCCTCCTCCTCCTCCTCCTCCTCCTCCTCCTCCTCCTCCTCCTCCTCCTCCCCCGCGTCCTCCTCCTCAGGTTCCTACCTCAAGTCTTCCCTCTCCTCCCCCTCTTCCTTTTCTCTCTCGGCCCCCCTCTCCACCCTGTCCTCCGCATCCTCCCTCTCGCTCGACCAGCGCACCCCCAGGGGCAGGCCTTCCCAACGCGACCCCGAGAAGTTGGGCTCGGTACGAGGAGGCCCCAGGAAATAAACCCAGGAGGTTGAGAAGCGGGGAGGGGAGGGAGGAAGGCCTGGAGCCCCCAAAGAGGCCCTGGGGGCCTCCAAAACGCCGCCAAGGAGCCCCAAGAGACTCCCAAGAGGTCCCCAAGAGGCCCCCAGGAGGCCCTAAAGAGGGCTCCAGGGCCGGCGGCATGAGCGAAGCGATTAAATAAACCCAGGAGGTTGAGAAGCGGGGAGGGGAGGGAGGAAGGCCTGGTGAGGCGTTGAGGTGATGAGAAGGAGGCATACGTGAGAGTATTTGTTGGGGGGCGGAGGAGGGATGTGGTGGGGGGGAGCGGAAAGAGCAGGGTGAGGGCAAGACGCCAAGGGGATGTCGATGAAGTCTCTGCACGCCCACCTGGATCCGATGAGGAGGGGCATGCGTACAGTCATGGTCCAACCTCACTGTAGAGAGGGGGAGGAGACCACGGTATGAGCGTGGAGAGGAATGTTCCAAGCAAGTTCCAGGAAAGCGACGACGAACGTCCATTAGCCGACTTTACTGCTGTAACCGACTCTGCTCAACCTCGAGGACTGCCTTCGGGGGCCCCGACGGGTGGGGAAAGCGACCCGACTTAATTCTCGCAGGTTCTGCTTGCCCTTGCGGTTTGGGCAACACATGATGATCAAACCGATCTTGCTGCTAAACCTCGCCCAGCCCCATCCCTGTTCCAATCCCACCATAACATCGACCGTCTTGCGTAAGGAACGACCGGCCGACCGACCGAAGCGGAAAGACGAGGACGTACGGAAGGTCCGTGTCGTGCCGACTTCGGAGATGGCCTCGGACACCGCGGGGATCGTTTAACCTTGAATAATCGGCAATTTGCGAAACGTCAGATCGTTCAACATGGACCGATTCTGGGTCGCCAGCGGCGTTCAACGTGGAACGCCAACGGCGGGGTCGCCGCCGGTCGACAGGACGCGAACCTGCCGTGGGAGATGGAGGCACGAGGATGAGAGAAAAGCCTGAGGGGGGATGAGGAGATGAGGAGAGAGCGTGTACGAAGGAATTCAAGCAGGCATCGAGGCTTCGGGTCCGCTCTCGACTCGAAGTTCACGGCCTTGATATGGACAGGCCAGGCGGGCCCATAGCCCAAGCACCACGCCCGCTGCCCTGCGCTGAAGGTGAGACCGCCCTCCACCGACAGGGACCGGTTGCACCTCAGAGTCACAAAACCGCTTCGACCCTAACCTTCGCTGGCAAGACCTGCCTGGTTTGCCATTTTACTGGAGGCCTGGAAATGGGCACCAACACCAACACAGGGGGTTGCCTCCACAGGGGGAAATGATCCTAGGTTTCAGTGTTGGTGGTAATATTTCGGTCACCTTAAAAGCCATGGTACTACCACCATCACCGAGATCAAGATCTTCGTCCCTCGGTGGAGACGCACCGCCGATATTGGTGGTGGTGTCAACCTGTAGGCCTGCAAATATTTCAGGCCCTTTGCGGATCCTCCGAGCCTCTGGATTTAGCCACACCACGCCATGGCACCGACCACCAGCTCTCCTTCATTAGCAGCGCACGCGAGGCGGGTGGGAGGGGCGAAGGGGACTGCCGTCCAAGAGTGCACAGGGGCCTTTCAAGTGCCGCCGTGCCTGAGCGTTCTTTGACCGACCCCTATCCCCATGGACGTGGCCTGGGCCCCACTGGCCGATTATCCCTCTGGATGGGGATGTGGGCCGTTCCCTTCGGACTTCGAGGGGTAGATCCTAAAATTGGGGCAGTAAAGTTGTAGGGCGCATAGGGGATGGGGTTAAGGATCACTTGACGATACTGACGTTCCTCGTGAGTGAACATCTCGGAACCCTCCCCAACACATTCCGCGACATGCACGGTTTCACCCGGGGCCGTAGGAGGAGGAGGGAGAGGTGGAGGAGGAGGGGGAGGAGGAGGAGGAGGAGGAGGAGGAGGAGGAGGAGGAGGAGGAGGAGGAGGAGGAGGAGGAGGAGGAGGAGGAGGAGGGAGGAGGAGGAGGAGGAGGAGGAGGAGCAGGAGGAGGAGGCGGAGGATGGAGGAGGAGGGACGAGGAGGAGGAGGAGGAGGAGGAGGAGGAGAAGGGGAGGAGGAGAAGGAGGGGCAGGAGAAGGAGGAGGATGAGGAGGCGGAGGAGGCGGAGGAGGACGAGGAGGGGGAGGAGGACGGGTCGCCTAACCCCTTCGGAGAAACCCTCCACCATGACACACCCGTGCCTTAACCGAAGGCCACCTTCCGAACGGCGCCCCCCTCATCCTCTCCACCCGGTCGGCTCTGGAAAACCTTATGGGCGCACCCGTGCTCATCTCTCTTGTTAGCGTTTTATCATCCGGCGTTCCGACATTAGGGCGGAACGGGGGGGTGGAGGGGGGAGGTCTGGCTCCAGGCTTCTGCTTAGTGCGACTGTGTGCAAAGAGTGCTGCCTCTGGCGGTGACTCCACCCGCTTGAAACAGGCGCCAAACAACACCCAATATCTACTCCACCTGAGGGGGGGGGAGGGTGGGGGGGCCGCGCTGATTGGCAAAACAAGGAACAAAAAACGATCACCTTGAGGGGGGCACGTTTCGCTTTTCACTTCCCGCCCAACTTGCGCTGGGATTCCGAATGTGTTATGATGGATGCCCAATGATTGGGGGCCCAAATCCAGTGCGGTGACAGACCGTGCGGTGGCCTGGAAATCCCCCACAAATCCCACCGCACGGTCCGTTACCGCACCGTTTGGGAAACTCGGAGGCCCCAGCCGCCCGAGACATTCTCGGTGGTGGACATAAGTCACCCTTTAATGAAAACGGCCTAGGACCGAAACCGACGGACCTGGACCCGCAAAAATGACGGCCGCCGCGACGCCCTCCCGCGAACCGAAAACGGCCAATTCGCTAATCGACGTGTCAGGTTAGGAGGTCTACCAACCTCCGACATTCTCGGAGGGTTACCCGAGTCCCGAACACCTGCGGTCACCTGAAGCTCCACGGACTCACCACACGATGTGGTCACCGCACCGTCCGGGGACCACCGAAATGCCACCGGGGCCTGCCGCCTTCCCTGGTCCTGGATGCCGCACTGTCGGGGCTTTCTGGTGGTCGCTGGGACTCCTGAGGGCTCCTATCAATTTTCGCGGCCTTCCCCCAACGTGTGTTGCCGCTCCCCTCACTGTCCTCCTCCTCCTCCTCCGCCTCCTCCTCCTCCTCCTCGTCCTCGTCCTCGGACGCCTCTTCCTCCTCCTCCTCCTCCTCCTCCTCCTCCTCGTCCTCGTCCTCGTCCGCGTCCTCGTCCTCCTCCTGCTCCTCGTCCTCGTCCTCCTCCTCCTCCTCCTCCTCCTCCTCCTCCTCCTCCTCATCCTCCTCCTCCTCCTCCTCCTCCTCCCCCCCCACTGGCCCAGTGTGCTGCACTCCCTGGTGTCCGCTCGAGCCCCTGGTTTCTCGTGGATTCCCATGGAAGGGTAGATGTGGGTGCGTTGGCTCGGGACTCCATGAACACGAGGTTCCACACGCATCGGTGTCCACACGCACAGACATCCATAGAAATCAAAAAAAACACCCCCATAATAACCACCCCGACACGTGCACTCGTTTAGTAAAGCGCCCAAAGACGGAATCAAGCAAAACAATGCTGTTTATATAGTGAACGCCTAAAACTGTTTAGTAAACGCCAATTGTCTGGTCCGGGTGATTTTTCCTCCCTTGAATCCACGCGCACAAAGTTCTACACATAATGGCCCACGCGCATTGCACAGAAATGTAACAACATGTCGCTTGCGACCCATTGGCTGGCGCCATTTGACCCACCGCTTTCCTCGGATCTTCCCCTGGTTTCCAGCGAGAGAGAGAGAGGTCAACTTCCTTGATGCATCTCGTAGGAAGGGCCCTCGAAGACCCCGGCTTGTGCCCCGGGATCTGGTACTTCACCCCGTGCAGTTGTTTGAGGATCCCAGGGCCCAGAAACTGCGCCTGGACGACAAATCTCGCCCAAGACAAAAGATACGTTGCTTCGGGCGATCCCTGCCAGGGGGTTGCTGCAGATCTGGTTTCGACATCTGTCGTGTAAGACTCTTCAGCGTGATATGTGACATCATTGCTGATGCGTGGTTGTTGCGCATCGTGTGCATGCTTGAAACGTGCGCACGTTTGATACTGTGCTACAGATGCGCGTTCGTTATATGTGTGAGATGCAGTTATGCTACACGATTACTTGTTAATGCAAAGTCCAGGCGCTGGTTTGTTGTGAAAAAGTGTCTGTGTGTCACACATGCCTGTTGAGACGCATGTGGTTCCCATGGTAATATAATGCGTGTCAAATCAGTAGTTTTGTTACGGGCGTGTTTTCGTGAGTGGTATTGAAGCCGCGTCATGCATTGCATCATTGGTATCTGGCGCTTGTGTTGGAAATAGTGTATATACATATACGTATATGATGTTGGTGTATGCTATTGGCGTGCGTTATGTGTATTTGCACTTGTTGCGTGCTGTTGAAGATTATGCAGATGGTCCCTGTTCCCGGTCTGCATTGTGGTTGTTTGTTGCGACTGCATGTGGTTGATGTGTGTTCATGCTTCCTGGGCCAGGTGTTTATTCAAAATGTATGGTTGTGTGTGGTCACTGCTGTGGAATTGATGTTCTGCGTTACCAACGCGCGGTTGAGACATATTACCAATGTACTTGATGGGCGCGTATTAATGATGAGCATGGTTTATGTCGTCAAATATTGCTGGACGTTCGTCATGTGTGATCTTGATGTGCGTTACCGTTGTCTGCTCCTGGTGACTGACATTGACGTCCACAATGTTTACTTGGCCGTGATGTGTGAACTTGTTGGCAATCGTTGGTGACTCCCCACCGTGTCCCTTATGAACGACTGCTCTCTGGTGTGCGCTCTTGGTGTAGAATATGTGTATGCTACTGGCGCCTGTCATCGATGCGTGCTCGTGATGTGTCACTGATGCATGCTCATGCCGCGTGGCACCGATGTCAACCCTTGATCCATGCTCTTCATGTTTGCGGACGGCGCGACGACGTGACGCCTAGACTTGAGCAGGGACCGACCGTACTGGCATAGCCTACCACGAACTGTTCTTGGAAACAAGATGTTCTAAACAACAACAACAACAACAACAACGACAACAACAACAACACCAACAACAACAACAGTGTTCTCATAACAGATGCCCGATGCGTTAAAGCAAGACTGTCTCAGCTAGAAGTGTTCTGGTAACATTCCGTGCAGACCGCAAAAGGTTCTCAGAACATCCTCTGGTGGGCCTATAGTTAGGCGAGCCAACGCGCTTCACCACTGCTTGATGGACGGCTCCCCGGTGGGGCCCGGCGAGGGCGGGATCCCAGGAGACCGCCTGAGACTCCCAGGGACCTCTCTCAAGGGCCTGGCGGCCGCTGCATGCCCTTTTCTGGCGAGGCGGGTCGAGAGCTCGTGCCTCAAGGTTCGGTCGGGCGTGTCGTCCTGCAGGCGGACTTTTGGACAAAAAATGAGAGTTATCCCGGCAAAGCAACCTAACAGCGATATGTAGAAGCATATCTGAAAGCATTCCCCTTAAGATTCAGATGACAATCCAGTTGTAGAATTCTGCTGTTCTCGCAGTCGTAGTCGCATTCGCGATGACAGTCGCAGCGGCAACGGCAGTCGCAGTCACAGCCTCAGCCTCAGCCTGCCTCAGCCTCAGCCTCAGCCTCAGCCTCAGCCTCAGCCTCAGCCTGCTTCAGCCTCAGCCTCAGTCTGCCTTCAGCCTCGGCCTCAGCCTCAGCCTGCCTCAGCCTCAGCCTGCATCAGCCTCAGCCTCAGCCTCAGCCTGCCTCAGCATCAGCCTGCCTCAGCCTCAGCCTCAGCCTGCCTCAGCCTCAGCCTCAGTCTGCTTCAGCCTCAGCCTCAGTCTGCCTTCAGCCTCGGCCTCAGCCTCAGCCTGCCTCAGCCTCAGCCTGCCTCGGCCGCAGCATCAGCCTGCCTCAGCATTCAAAATGTGGCCCAGGAATGGAGTTCTGGGAACTAGAAGAACACGAAGTGGCCTACAGTTGGCTCCGGGCATTCAAAATCATGCCCAGGAATGGAGTTCTGGGAACTTGAAGAGCACGAAGTGGCCTACAGTTGGCTCCGGGCATCCAAAATGTGGCCCGGGAATGGAGTTCTGGGAAATCGAAGAGCACGAAGTGGCCTACAGTTGGCTCCGGGCATCCAAAATGTGGCCCGGGAATGGAGTTCTGGGAACTCGAAGAGCACGAAGTGGCCTACAGTTGGCTCCGGGCACTCAAAATGTAGCCCGGGAATGGAGTTCTGGGAGGTCGAAGAGCACGAAGTGTGTGACTGTTGACGAAAAACGAGCCCGGCTCTGTTCCCGGTTCTCCAGAATGTGGCCCGGGAATGGAGTTCTGGGAGGTCGAAGAGCACGAAGTGTGTGACTGTTGGCGAACAGCGAGCCCGGCTTTGTTCCCGGTTCTCCAGAATGTGGCCCGGGAATGGAGTTCTGGGAGGTCGAAGAGCACGAAGTGTGTGACTGTTGGCGAAAAACGATTCCCGGTTCTCCTCCCCGGCACCCGCCCAGACCCCCCTGAGGAGTCATGATGCTCTCTTTTGACCCCACTAGAAACCTATCAGCAAACGCTGTTAGGTAAATAGTGCCAAAACATATTCGAAAATAATCAAGAAGCAGTACACACATCGTCCCCAGACTATCTTTTGACCATGTTCGGATTTTCCTCCTGTAGGGGGACACGCCCGACTTAATCTCAAGGTCTGGCAGCGCCGACCTGGCGAGGAGGGAAACCACCACTCTGGCGCGATTTGCTCGGTCGTCGGAGGCTCCCCTCGGTGGTGGACAAGCCTCCCTTTAGTAAACCGCCCTGTAGTGAAAACGGCCGAGGGACCGAAACCGACGGACCTGTGGGCCCGCAAAATTGACGGCCGCGGCGCCCTCTCGCGAACCGAAAGCGGCCAATTCGCTAACCGACGTGTCAGGGTAGGAGGGCGATCAACCTCCCAACAATTGCATCAGAGGAACCCTGGGAGGGGTCCGGGGACGACTTCGAGCAGATGTAATCCCGCACCCTCCTCCCGGACAGCTATCCTTGGGGCCGCTCCAGCTCAGACGTGTTCAGACCCCGTGCCGCCTAATCGTGGAGGGAGGGAAGACACGCCAATCGACGTGTCCGGGCAAAAGGTCTGCCCGCCCCCGATCCCGGAGGCCTGTGCCGCCCGACCCCGCCGCCGACCGATCTCGATCGGCCGGATCGGCGGCCCGCCCGAGCCCCGACCGGCACCTCCTGAGGGGCGCGCTCCCGGCACGAAGAGAAGGCGTACCGGCCCGCCTTGCCGGCCAGGCCGGGGGTCCACAGTGAAGGGAAGCCGTCACCAGAACGAGGTCGGGCCTGGCCCTCTACAGGGAGGATCGTCAAACATAGTTTTTACACATTATCTGGGGAGGAGGATTTGTTTTGACTATTTCTGACCATTTGGGAGCATGCTTTGAATTTTTTCATTTTTCGTCCAGAATCCGCCAATAGGGGGACATGCCCGACCTAACGCCAGGATCCACATGCGGTTGAGCTTGATTGGAGAGGGCACGCGAGAGCAAGCGAGACGCTTCCTATGCCAGCGTGCCTCCGGAACGAGAGCTCTGATG
Organism: Prorocentrum cordatum; assembly: GCA_963575745.1. Lineage (NCBI taxonomy): Eukaryota > Dinophyceae > Prorocentrales > Prorocentraceae > Prorocentrum > Prorocentrum cordatum. Next base: position 8,251 of record CAUYUJ010004619.1, read on the forward strand.
CTCCGCGGGTGCAGAAGACACGAGACGCGAGGCGCAGGACATAAGGGTGCCCTTGATTTGGCAGGGTCAGAGTAACTACTGTTCAAATTCTACTGCAGTGGGCGGAGCTCCTCTTTGGCTTAAAAAGAGAGACTTGGCACACGAGGATCGACAGAGGGTACCCTTGATTTGGCAGGGTCGAACTCCTCTCAGGTCGGGCATGTCCCCCTTACAGGCGGATGTTGGACGAATATGTTTGAAACATAGTCAAACACTAATCAACAATAGTCAAACACTGCTGAACAAAGTGTCCCCCATATTACTATTTACCATTTTGGAGATCCCCCCTGTAGAGGGACAGGCCCGACTTAAAACGACTGTACTGAAGGGAGCGGAGCTCCTTCTCGGCCCCCCCAAAAAGCCTGGGCACATGAGGATCGATAGGGGAACAACGACGAAGGACCTGCTGAGCAGCGAACCCCTTCCAAAGCAAGAATGTTCCTTACAGTGCGGACGCGGCCGCAAGAAACCCTCGCAAGAAACCCAGCCCTGAAACCCCGCGCGCAAGATGCTCACGGGGGGAAGCCTGGAGCACCCTGAACGCAGCAGCTTCTCCAACGGCTGCGGGAAGTCATAGCGCAGCGCGCCGAGCGAAGAAATCAGGATACCCTGACGAAAAGCATATGGCTTCTTGATGCGTACCCCCACTGTATGTCCGTCTTGGCTGTAGCCCCTGAAGGGGTTATTGTCCACATCGCATCCTTTTTGGATCTCTGAAGCTGGTTTCGGGCCCTGTGGGCGTCAAAACATGACCCGGGATAAAACCCTTGTCCCCGTGATCGAGTCTTGATGTCTGGGGGCCCACGGCCCGTAACAAGTGTGAAGACGGACGTGAAGGGAGAACGGGCGGACGATGTGGGAGACTGGGGCCTGTTGCGCAAGCCGAGAATAGCTCCTCCGTCATTTTTCCGAGACGACGCCTTCTCAGATTGCAGCTGGGTCCACCCGCCTCCTCCACCCTCCACCTGCCCCCACACCCCCTCCTCCTCCTTATCCTCTTCCTCCTCCTCCTCCTCCTCCTCCTCCACTTCCTCCACTTCCTCCACCTCCTCTTCCGCCGCCTCTGCTGAACCTGCTGCTACTGTTGCTCTTCTCCCCTCCACCACCTCATCTCCTGTGTCCTTCGCTCCCATTCCTCGTTGTCGCTATCGTCGTCCTCCTCCTCCTCCTCCTCCTCCTCCTCCTCCTCCTCATCATCATCATCATCATCATCCAAAACCACTCCGAAGCCTCCTTGCCCTCGTCGCCGTCCGACCTCCTCCTCCTCCTCCTCCTCCTCCGTTTCAACCTCCTCCTGCCCGCCCCCTCTCCGACGACGGCGACGGGGACGGCGGCGACGACGTCGGCGACGAGCGATGGCGAGAAGGTCGAAGACAACGACGGAGACGAGCGACGGCAGCGCTGACGGCGACTGAGCGACGGCAGCGATGACGGCGATGAGCAGCGATGGCGGCGACGGCTGGCGACTGCTTCCGGCCGCTGGCCTTGCCGCAGATGCTGCACTGGGGATCTGGTGACGCCTCGAAGGCGCGCAAGGGGGCCGCGACCCACCCCGCGACGCACCCGCGACCCAGCCCGCGACCCACCCCACGACCCAGCCCGCGACCCACCCGCGACCCACCCCGCGACCCACCCGCAACCTGGCCCGATCCTTCCTCCTCCATGTACATCCTCCTCCTCCTCCCCTCCTCCTCCTTCATCCCCATCCTCCCCTGTCATTGTTCCTCCACCTCCATCCACCTCCCTCCGCGTGCTCCTCCTCCTACTCCTCTTCCTTCGTTTCCCCTTGTCATCCTCCCCAATCGACCCTCTCCCCACCCCTTTCTCAGCCTGTCCCCGCCCCCTCCGGGTCGCGGGATGGGTCGCGGGTGGGTCGTGCGTGGGGCGCGGGTGGGTCGCGGTTGGATTGCGGGGTAGGTTGTGGGTGGGTCGCGGGCTGGGTCGCGGGTGGGTCGCGGGGTGGGACGCGGGTGGGACGACAACAAAACAAAACAAAACAAAAGTACAACAATAATCAACACCGCGGGAACCCACTTCAGCCACGCACCCTGGGACAGTGTAAGACCGTTTGCCCCGCCCACTCTGATTTAGAATAGATGTCACAATGAGCAGTATAACGATGACAAACAGGAGGATAAGGACTTCAGTGAGTTGTGGGCCCGGGCGGCTGAAGGAGGTTCTGACCAGTTTGGGAACGTTCCGGCGGAGGGTGTTTGGGTTGATGTCGTAGCAGGCGTGATGAGGAATCAATGGGGTGAAAGTAAGTTCGGGTTGATCTGGGACGGAGTGAGGGGGGAGAAGGAGGATGGGGATGATGAGTACAGTCCAGCGCATAGGGGGAGTTTTCGAGCAGGCCCACAGCCAAACAGTTTCGCAAAGTTCTCTGGCACGCCTGCGCTCTTGCACATGGAGTCGCAAAAATCAGATTTCGCAGCGCAACATCAAGGCAGTCCTCGGACAAATATAGACTATCATAGATGCGCTGGTCAGCACCAAGAGGAAAGCACGCTGAATACGCTCGGTACGCGGCTCGGGGGCGGCCCACACATGGGCGCGCAAACTGCTTGCATACGTACCAGCGCCCCAAGAATCGAACAACAGCGACAAATTCGGTGTATGGCGGGGTCAAGCTAAATTACGGTTTCTGCACGAGGAACGAGAACAGGAGGATCATGAGCAACCACAAGGACACTGCCCGAGCTTAGGAGCAGCTCTATCTGCACCACTCCTCGATCCCCTCCATTGTACTTATGCTGCTGATGTGCCTTCTCCCCCCCCTGCAGAAAGGAAACAATGATGAGGTGGACGGATGAGGATGAGGGGAGGAAGGGGAAACCTGGCGGGGCGCAGGAGGAGCAGTATCACTTAGGACGACGACCAAGAACTCATGACACAGTGTGCTGCCGCTGAGAGAGACTTCGGAAGGGACGATCAAAGAGCATCAATAACGACGTCGCCCACGAGCAGGTCGAGCACCCAAATTATCAATCATCGCCCCAGGCGCTGCTGCGTGACCCCCCCCACCCCCCAGAGTTACGCGTCGGACGGAAGAAGTGGGCAGACACATAAAGTAGGAAAGCGTTGGAATTAGATTGGGCTTCCGCCCACTCCCTGAGGAGGGAGTAAAAGGTGAAACGGCTCGATCATTGAAGTAGGAAGGCGCCTCGAGTAGATTGGGATCCGAAGTTGCACAAAGACCTGCTTCCAACGACCGGCGAGTACGCGACTGTCACCCTAATCCAAGGAGGGTCTGGAACAACACCTCCTCTCCTCACCTTCCAGATTGCTACTGGGCCGTGCTTCGCCTCCGCCCGCCCGTCCTCCTCCTCCTCCTCCTCCTCCTCCTCCTCCTCCTCCTCCTCCTCCTCCTCCTCTCCTCCTCCTCCTCCTCCTCCTACTCCCCCTCCTCCTCCTCCTCCTCCTCCTCCTCTTCCTCCTCCTCCTCCTGCCCATGTGGACACCACAGAGATGGCCTCCAACATCGCCTCCTCGAGTGCCCAAAGACTGCCCAGGCCAGAGAAGAGTTCACTAGTGAGGAGCTTGGTAGGTTGAAAGACCCGATTCCTGCCACCTCCCCGCTCCCCCTGGCACTGGTCTGGAGGCCGCTAAGTTTTCGTGTCGAAACCCTGATTTAAGGCCTGAGGAAGCGTTCACAGGTGATGTCTACATAAATGGTAGTTGCACGTGTCACGGCCACTATAACTTCAATGCTGCTGGGTTTGCCGTTGTGTGCATGGTGGATGGAGAGGAAAGAGCCACCTTTTATGGCCGCGTTGGGTCCCTGGGGGCCCAAACCTCGGGGGCCGCCGAGCACCTCGCCGCAGTTGCGGCAGGCAGGCTCCCGCCTCACCTCACGTTGACAAGATTTACCCGGATTATAAAGGGGTGTTACAGTTGCACGGCGAGGCTGGATACCCTCGTCGTAACCAATGGTCAGGTTGTAAAGTGCTCGCGGGCGGAGGCTACTTTGACCTCGGCCACAAACTCCAGAAAGTCAAGGCTCACCAAAATCTGGAGTTGCTTTCCCCCGATAGTGACGAATTCCGTCAAGCTAGCGGCAACGATGTCGCAGATAGGATTGCCAAGGCCGCCGCGAACCTTGGCAGTCAACCTAGTCTCGACGAAGTAGAGCAGTATCAGAAAGACACTGCTCTGCTGAAGAAATACCTTCGATATGTGTCCAAAGCCCTTGGAGAGTGGCCCGCGATAGCCCCTCGTCGCAACAAGGCGCTGGCCAAGCCCGTGCAGAACCTCTCCCCTCCCTCGGGGGCTGCCTCGACGTTGGCCTCCTGGGACACTGGGGCCCCGCCTTCCGTCCCTCCTCCCCCTCCGCCTCCTGTGGCCCCTCGCGAGACTCCGAGGCCCACATCTGGGCGATAGTGAATGACCAGCGCCGGTGCACGATTTGCCGCATCCGCGCCCGCACGTTCAAAGCATATGAGGAGCGATGCCGTGCAATGGATTGTCCTGGACACTGCCCCCAGATGTCCATCCAGCCTGGCCTCCAACCCCAGGGGGGCATACTTTGTTCTGTTACGAGCACCTCGAACAGCCAACAAGTTTCCTGCAAGTTTCCTGGTGTGCCACAAGTGTGGTTTGTTTAAGGAGGGCAATTCGAGTGGTTTGCCGGGTGATTGAGATTTGAGACCGCCCCATAATGGAGCTAAGTTGCAGCTTCAGGGAGCACAGTCTGGCCGTCACCCCAAGAGTGCCGCCGCCAGCCCGATTGTGCTCAGTCTCCCTCCCGTGCCGCTGACGCAGTTGCTCAGAGAGACAGCTCAAGCCCATGCGCAGACAGGCCCACACCAGGGATGAGGCTTGCCCACCGTCCTGGCGTTCTCTACACCAGGGGTGGGCAGTGCCGAGTCGTCCTGGCGTCGCCTCATTCTCTGTGTACTTGTGCGTGTGTGCGAGCGCGCCCCCGCACATGTGTCAGGTACCCCGACTCAGGGAGAAGGAGCGCTTCATATCTTTCGCCTGCGGCATTGGCCGCAGCTACGCCTTGGCCCGATGCAGGTCCGACCTGGGGTATTGTTTCTCGCTCCGACTGGCGGTGCTGGTGTCCCGCAGCCAGCCCTGGTACCCGAGCTTTGGGGTACCGCCAGCCAGGCGAGGCATGCCATCCTTTTCACTGCAGAGTGCTGTTTTGGCGCAACCTCTTTGCTGGGAACGCGGGTGGAATTTGGACTGCTTTGTCCACCCTGACTGCTGCCCAGATCCACCTCTCCACCTCCCCGCCACAGGCGGCGGAGGAACGGGGTGAAGTGGCCAGGTGTGCAACGCCACATCAAGGCCCAACTGAGCACTGTGCGTGTGTGCGTGCGTGTGTGGTCCTGCACGCGTGTCAGGCACCCCGCCTCAGGGGGAAGGAGCGCTGCACACTCCGGCAGTGGCTCTGCCCCACTTTCTCTCCCACCCCCCACGATCGTGGGCGGTGACGGTACGGTGCTGCTGAGGCTTGGTGTGCAAAGCTATACCAGGCCCCAGCACCGCATTCAGCGTCGGCAGCGCACTGCCGTCTCAGCGGCACTCATGGCCGCTGTGGAGTACAACTGGTGGCCCAGTGTCACGAGGTTTCGGGTTAGGGTCGGGTCGGCCAACCCTTAGCCTCCCCATTAGCCAAGGGCCCCCTCCTCCTCCTCCCCCTCCTCCTCCTCCTCCTCCTCCCCCGCCGCCTCATTTCCTGTTCCTTATGAGTCACTTCTCCCTGTCGCACCCCGAGGCAAATTTTTATGGCGGGCCGTGCGTTCTGCCTGAGACTTCCTCACCACTAATGACTCTGAAGCTTAAAGCGGCGACAACAGTTTCACAAATGGAGGGCGGGTGGTTTTCAACATGTGGTTCTCGCCCTAACGCCGCGCACATTCGTTCTAAAGCTTTGCAGGATGTTCACGGATTGAGGGCGGGTTCTTTTCAAAATGTGGCTCTCGCCTGAGCGCCGCGCACACTCGTTATAAAACTTTGCAACCGTTTCACGGATTCCTTTGACCAGCGTGCCAGAAATGGTGTTTTGAAACGATTCAGAATTATCCGGGTGCAACTGCTATGTTGATTTGCGGTACCGAAGACCCAAGATTTGCGCTTTGGCAAGATACCGGATCGTCAAGACGCAGCATTCAGGTCGATCCGTGGCGTCAAGATCCCGAGAACAATGCATTTTGGCATGCTTCAGGATCTTCCAACCTTGTCTTCCAACGAAGCAGTTCATTCCCTCAACGGACATGAACCGCTTTAGGGACCTATGACGAGGGAATTTGGAGGGAGGGTTAATTCCAACATCGTTGATGACTCCTGGATTTACACAGGTCCTCCTCCTCCTCCTCCTCCTCCTCCTCCTCCTCCTCCTCCTCCAGCTTTGGCTCAAGCATGTCGGCCCGGGTGGCCGACTCATGAGCAGGCGGCCAGGGGCGCGCGCGCGGCAGACGAGGTGCTCATAGGAACCCCCCACGCCTCGCACCCGGGAAAAGACGTGGTGATTGTGCAGGCCCTGCGCACCACCCACTGCTCGGTGATCCTCCTCCTCCTCCTCCTCGGCGCCGCGGGGCCTCGCCGCCCGCGCCGCCGCGCCTCCCCGCGGCCGCCGAGCCGCCCGCCACGCCGCGGCCCTGCCGCGGCGCCGCGGCCCCGCCGCGGCCGCCGCCGTCGGGCCGCCCCGCCGCCGACGGCTCGGCGCCGCGGCCCCGCCGCCGCGCCGCGCGCGGCGCCCGCGGCGGCGCCTCGGCGGCGGCCGGCGGCGCCGCGCGGGGCCGCTTCGGGGGCGCTGCGGCGCCGCCGGCGCTCCGCCGCGCGGGCTCCTGCGGGAAAGGCGGCGGCGCCCGGCGGCGAGCTTGCGCGGGCGGGGGATTTGCGCGGGCGGCAAAGTGCGTCGGCGGCAGAGTCGGCGACGGCGGCGTCGGCAACGGCGGCGTCGACAACGGCAGCGTCGACGGGGGCGAGGCCAAAGAGAGGACACTGGCGAGAACGAAGAACTCGGCCTCTGTATCCTCGTTCGCCTCCTTCTCCGGCACCGCCTCCTTCTCCTCCGCCGCCTCCCCCTCCGCCTCCGCCTCCGCATCCTCCTTTTTCTTCTCTTTTTTACGCTAAGCGAACCTTAGGTAAGTACAGACTTGTGCGACTTGGCTCAGAAAAAAAAACTCGCAGGCATCGCGGGCTATGTGAGAGAGCGGGGCCAACACAAATACTAGACAATTGAATAGGCGCAAGACGGCACTGACCTTAGCACCTTAAGCCCAAGATCAACGCAGGTTCAACCTGGCACACCCCTTAAGTATTTTTGGTAGCGCCGTCTTGATGGCAAAACTGAGGCTGTGACATTTACTCTGCACGCGAGGCGTGACAGGGCAACTGTTGTAAAGGTCGGGCCTCTGGCGAAATAACATGTGGTATGGCTGGCGTCCCTCGTCTGAGGGTCGAGTAGTGTTCCTCCCCCCCGGTATCCGCTCCCACCAGTCCCAGTTTATTATGACAGTACGTAGCTAGCTGCAAATGCGTATGGAGAAGCTTCAGAATGAGCTGCGCAAGTAGACTCAGCCTGTGTAGATACAGGCTTGCAAGTTGTTGACGTTGAAGCTGCTCGTGAGGTAGAGTAGAGGATAAGAGGAAACATGTTAAGTGAAAGCAGATAAGAGGTGAGGGTACAAGCTGCAGTACGGGGTCAGACCCTGTGGGGACCCATATGTGCACGGGCTTTAAGGTTACACCCTGACCTGCAGAACAAAAATCAAGCAATCCTCGGGCTGCGACCCAGGGTTCTGTAGGATAGCCCCGAACCTGCATATATAGAGAGACAGGGCCGCGCGGAAAAGGGGGGAGGCAACGCGCACCGGTGATGTAGGAGAGAGAAGGTGGCCTCCGAGTGCAACGCGCTGCTAAGGCTGGCCTGTGAGGCTGTCCTGGTGAGATCGTCAGAGATGGCCGCGTTGATAGAGAAACGTATTGCAGCAGTTCTTGGGATGCTGCCCTAGCTGTTGTGAGAGTTCACTGCTGGCAGAGGTGGAGCTGCTGCAAAAGACAATGCGCAGCGAGTACTCCACGCATGTAATGTGGGCAGATTGCTCACGTGTCCAGGGTTGTGGAGCGAACAAAAACTAGACTGCATGCGCATCTCTTCCAAGCCTCGTAGAGAAAGGCTGGGAAAGTCAAAGCTGTAAAGTCCCTTTTGCGAGCAAAAGGCCCGCTCTTCGGTTCCTGAGTGGAGGGGCCACCGTCACCGCAATTGGTGTCAGGATTTCGAGGGATGGGCAACGGGAGGAAAGAGGAAATAATGATCCATAGTGAAAGATGAACCAGCGTTAAAATTATCCGGTGGCGACTGAACAGTCTGGAAGCAGCCTGTACCTCTGTAAGACGAGGCATAGACGGAACCAGAGATTTGATAGAAGCTGCCTCAAGTAGGCACCAGCTGTTGCTAAGGCTGGCTTGCGAGGCTGGCCTGCGAGGTCGTTCAGTTAGGTCGGCCAGGCAAAGAGTCTGTAGCCAGTGTGGTAAGACCAGAACAAATCATGGTAAAGCAATGGAGGTGATGGTTGGGCAAAAACAAAAGTTGGGGGTCAGACCCTGTGGGGGCCCATCTGTGCGCGGTGCGTGCTGCGGTGGGAGACTTAAAGTGACCCTGAACCTACAGGAAAGAAGGCAGGCAATCTTCGGGCTGCGACCCAGAGTTTCGGAGGATAACCCCCAACCTGCGTAGAGAGAGAGAGGTGCCACCGTCGTGCCGGGGTCGCGCGGCAGGGAGGGTGCAGGGCACACCAGAGAAGTGCGCGATAGAAGTACCATGTGGATGTAAAAACGTGGCGTCGTGCCGCCACAGTGCACTTGCTGCCGCCGGGTCCAGTGGGAAAGGACGCTGCCGGCTAAGCTGTGGGCCGAGGCAGCGTGCACGGAGGCGCTGCGAATGTAAAAAGTGGCGTTGCGCCGCCAAAGCGCAGTTGATTCCGAAGGGTATCCATGCGCCACCCAAATCCCGCCACCCGCCTTCCCTGTCTGTGATGAGGGTAACTGCAGTACGGGGTCGGACCCTGTGGGGGCCCCTGAGCACGGCGTGCGCTGCGGTAGTGTTTTTAATGTTAGCCCCGAACCTAAAAAAGAAAGCATACAACCCTCGGGCTTCGACCCAAGGTTTTGTAGGTTTACCCCGAACCTGCAGGGAAAGGGAGAGGTGCCGCCAGCGTGTCAGGTCCGCGCGGAGAGGGGAGGGTTTAACGATCACCAGTGGAGGGAACCATGTATGAGACTCTTCAGGAAGCGTGTATGCCCCTGTGCCTGTGTGAGGTTCAGATGCTGCCCTGCTGCGGTATCTGACTGGGAAGGAGTACTGGACGTGAATGTCGCGGTATCCTCTGAGGTTGTTGATGTCGAGAGTGTGCTGCATGTGGGTGTCGTGGTGGCCGCTATCATACGTTGTGTAGATTGGTCCCTGTCTGTAAACGTCGGCTTGACTCTTGCATCCACTATTGTGATATGATGTCTTCGTCTGGTGGGGGCATGATTGGTAGGTGTAGTACGTGTGACGGTGGGTGTGCTGAAATGACTTGTTTGAATGGTGACCATTTGGTCATGGTGGTGGCCTTGAGTGTGGTCGTGGTTGGCGTCATTGGCGTGGTGCTGCTGTTGGGCGTAGTCGGTTGCTGTTGGGTTGGTTGAGTGGCCTGGTCTATCAGGTGCACAGGTGGTGGCTTGCTGGTCGCTGGCTAGATGAAGTTGTGGTGGTGGCAGGTGGGACAGTCTTGCTCCCTTGGACTTTGGGCATAGGTGTGCTTGGGATGGTGCTTTGTTGTTGTATTGGTTTGGTGTGCTGAGTGATGTGCTGTGTAGCATGTGGCGGGGTCAATTCGGTTAGTGCGTTGTCGGTTTGTGCAGGCGATACCGTTGATGTTGGCATGGTCAGAGCTGTGTCGGCGTGTTGGTTCGTGTTCGTCGGGCTGTCGCGTGTGTTCCATGAAAGTGGTAGAACGGGTGCCTGTGGTTTGAACGATAGGGTCTGCAGCGTTGGTGGTGGTAGCTTGGTCAATGCTGGGCGCGCGCGTGTGTGTGTGTGTTGTAGGGCGTCGGTGGTGGTGCCGTCGCTGGAGTCGTCGCCGTCACTGTCGTTGTGCACGGTCGTGGTGCTACGTCGGGTCGTAGACAGGTTGCAGATTTGCTGGAGCAATGTGACTGTATCACGGATGTTGACTGCGCGATCATATTTCATGATGTCGTCTTCGTCGTGGCAAGCTTTGAGCCGTAAAGCGGCTTTTTGTATGGCCACAATATTGTTACCGTTGAGGGATGCAGCTCCTCCCGTGAGTATTGCCTGCAGGTGCTGGTAGGTCGTGACGACTTGCCTTCGTAGGGCAAAAGTGTCGCGGCAATGTGCTGCAAGTGCCCGTAGGTCGTTCCAGTAGCGTGTAAATGTGGGGTACTGGGGTGGTTTGAGCATCGATTGATGCGTGTCTGCTTGAATGACGTCTTCGAGCTTGAGTGTTGTGGTAGATGTCGTTGGTAGGAGGTTGAAGGTCGATAGTGGTGCAGCTCTAGGATCTGGTCGTAGTGGTGGGTGCGACGGGCACTGCGTCCCATCTTGGTGTACGCACAACTCGTTGTTGTACTTGATCTGTGCCAGTTACGTAGTAAGATGTCGTCGTTCGGAAACCTGTCCGCATATGTGTTGGATGCTTTGTGGTAGCATCCTGCGTAGTGCCAACTGTCGTCTTCGTGGCCGCCTGTGTCCGTGTCGTCGGCAAAGTAGCAGTATGCTGTCCAGCCGCTGGGACAGTGCATGTCGTAGTACTTGCTTGGTTGGAGTGAAGTGAAATAGGACTCGTGAGTGCCTGATGCGCCGCTCATCTTGGCCCATGGGTCGTTTTCGTCGACTTGGTCCTCAGAGGAAGTGGTATCGTAGCATAGCTCGGGGTAATCACTCCATGGGTTACTGGCCTGGGTAGTTGTTCGTCGGTATTGGCCTGGGTGGGTGCAGTTGGTGTTTGGGCTGGAGCTGGTGAAATGTAGTCGTGGCTTGTGTCGATCCTTCGCCTGTCGGGCTTCTCTTCTTTTTCTTAAAACTAGGATGGAAGATGGTTTGGGAATTGTTTGTTCCGTTGGTAGCATTCTCGTGTGTCCGTTTACCTCCTTCTCCTCCTCATCCTCCTCTCTCGCCTCATCCGCTTTCTCATTCTCCTCCTCGTCACCCTCCTCCTCCACATCCTCATGCTCCGCATCTCTCTCACCCTCCTCTGTCTCCCCCTCCACCTCTCCAGGCTCCTCCTCCACAGCCCCCCGAGCGAAGAAAGGAAAGAAGAACGAGTTGGATCGAACATGGAGGAAGAAACGGGAGGACGACGAGGGAGACCAGGACGAGGTGGACGCCGACGACACCTATGACGGCGGCAGCGACGGCGACGACGACCACGATGGTCGCCACGGTGACGACGACCGAGACGGCGACGAACGCCACGACAACACGAGGTCGGCCAAGAGGGGGGCGTCTAAGAGGGGGGGGGGCACAAATCATGGCCGGCGGCACGTGCGCGGCCCAGGACGGGGGCGGGGACGTAATGAAATAAGACGAGGCGCCACGAATCCTGGGGAGATATCATGGCCTCCGCCATGATATCCACACCCCCCTGGTCATCACCCCCCTCTCTGCCGCCCCCGAACAACGACGACGACGTCCACGAGGCGACGGCGACCACCACGACGACGCGCCGACGCCGCCTCGGAGGCGCGCCCGCCGCGGCGCGCCCACTGCGGCTCTCCTGCGGCTCGACCGCGGCTGCTGGCGCGCCCGCGGCCGCCACGGTGACGACGACGACCGAGACGGCGACGACCGCCACGACAACGACGACGACCACGACGACAACGGCGACGGCGACCACCACGACGACGCGCCGACGCCGCCCTCCGAGGCGCGCCCGCCGCCGCGGCCCTCCTGCGGCTCCACCGCGGCTGCGGGCGCGCCCGCGGCCGCCCCTCCGCCGCTCGGCGGGGCGCGCGGGGAGGCCGGGCCCTGTGCGGGCAGCCCGGGCCACCCGGCCGCGCACGGCCATGGTGCCACCAGGAGCTTCCGTAGGCGACGAGCCCAGGGGGGAAATGAGAAGGAGAAGGCCTTCTCAGAAGGCCGCGGGACTTCTTAGAAGTCCGGGGGGCTTCTGAGACGTTTCCTTGGCCTATTTCGAATACAGACAGAACTTCTCAGAAGCCCTCTCAGAAGTCCAGAAACTTCTCAGAAGCCTCGGAAGTCCCGCCCCTTCTCATTTCCCCCCCGCGCCCGCCGCCGATTCCGGGGACGCACGGTCCCAGAGGTCCAACGCATGGGAAGAATCCCGACGGACATTTTTCGCGATTTTCCGGCCTCTATAGAGGGGCCCTCACCGGGCCGCGGGAGGACGAAAACACGATTCCGGATGCAAGACCGGTCCTGCAGGAATGGATCGATCCCTCCGGGGGCCCCGCATTGAAAAAATCACGACGTCGGATCTCTGGGGACCCGGGTCAGTGCAAACCCGGGTCAGTCAAGCTTTGCAAGATCCTGCGAGATGCTGCAGGGTCCTGCGCACCGGCCTGGGTCGGTGCACCCCCCTGGCTCTGCAGGATTCGGCAAGATCGGGCCCTCTGGCTGACCCTTTTTGGCACTGACCCCCGTCCCAAGACTCCCGAAACTTGTGTTTTCTCTCTGATTGCCTGTAACCGTCGTTACCCTGGATGGGGGGTCAACAACATCGTTTAACCACGGTTCCCAGTGCTGCTTCTCGGTGTACGTCTCTGAAAACCCGACGCTCGTGCAGTCCTTCCAGAACGCGTTCTCCATCTCGGGGCTCTGAGGTCATCATGCTTTTGATCACTGCCTATCTGTCCCAGGGCAATGCTCATCTGTCCCGGGAGCGAATGAGGAAGTTTGGGGCCCATCGATCGCTTGAGGAACCCCCGATCGACAGCCTCATTTTTGAAGATACGTCACATGCACAAGCCGATTCCAGCATCTGCATGTGTTCGAGTATGTCGCGAGAGAGAAAGCTTCACCCTTAACAATAATAAATATTTAAGTTACTCCTTCATCATATCATAGTGTGAGGATGTCTCAAGCGAGACTGCCATTTCCCTGAATGCGAACGGTTCCGCGACCGAGCTCAACATTCCAACGTGTTCAAGATGTCTCGGGCGAGAGCTCAACTGTTAGCGATAAGACGTGTTAAAACAACTCCTTCAACTTTTCGTTGTTCGGAAGCTACCTCACGCAACACGGCCAATTTGAAAGGAACCTGACCAAGAAAGAACGGGAAGCGTCGTTTTTGTCCACGAAACTTGTCAGCGAACATCCTGTTGAGAACCTCGAAGAGCCTCGGAAACGACGTACAAACGACCAACGTAACTACTGTCGCTTCATTGTGTTGCGTGATCCTGTGGCCTGCTGTGCTCCTGTGGTCTGCCGTACTCCTCTGGCCTGCCATGCTCTCAGGGTCTGCCGTGCTGGTCTGCGGCGATGCTGTGGTCCGCCGTGCTGGTCTGCCGTGCTCCTGACGCCTGCCCCATGCTCCTGCCTGCCGTGCTGCTACATGATGCTGCTAGCGAAAGCGAAAGAGAGAGAGAGAGAGAGCGAGAGCGAGAGAAACAGAACGGGAGAAAGGCGGGCCCCTGTGGGCCGCGCCCCAGGGAGGAGCCACCACGGGCCCCCCACCCTCCAGATCCCTGGCCGAGGGGCGGCGGGAGAGGGGCACCTTGCCGCCAGGCTGCGCCGACGGGGCCGCTGCCCGCTCCATCCCGAGCTCCCGCCCCACGGGGGGTCGCCGCACGGCGTGACGAACCCCCTCGCGACAGCCGGGGGCCCATACACAGCAGAGCGAAGGCAAACTGCAGGAGGCCACTCCCCCGCAGCCCGACTGGCGGGGGGGCACAAACTGCAGAGCACACACGCCCGACTACAGGAGGCCACTCCGGCAGCCATCACGAGCCTCCCAGGCCCACGTGGGGTCGCCGAGCGCATGACGAGCCCCTCGCGCCTGGCGGTGGCACAAACTGCAAAGCACAATCATACAGGAGGCCACTCCCGTACAGCATACGTGAATCTAGGGTCTGCGCCGCAGCACTCCCCAAGGCCTCCCGCAGGGCCCACTCGTGCACCTTCCGTTTGGGGTTCACGCCGCAGCACTCCCCAAGGCCTCCCGCAGGGCCCACTCAGACGTTCGGTCAAACGAAGAGTGCTCATCCGTCCGTACCGAAGCGCCCAGTCTTCTACACGAAGCGGGAAGTACAGGCTATACTCCCTCCCCACGGCCATCAAGAGCGAGCGCAATCAAACCCCACTCAACAATCCTGCCGCGGGCTGCCCCGGCGTCAGCACGGTCCCACCGAGTGGCCGCGTCCGCGGCGCCTTCGCACTCCTCGCCCCAAGCAGGAAGACCGAAGCCCCTGGATTCTCACCAGCGCACATACGCCGCTCTCCGCTGGCACGTGGCCGAGCCTGCGCGAATCGGCGAGGCAGACCGCAGGCCTCCCCTGCAGGTTTAGGGTTCGCGCCGCAACACTCCCCGAGGCCTCCCGCAGGGCCCGCACCCGACGCGCGTCAAGGGTTTGCGCCGCAGCACTCCCCAAGTCGGGGAGACGTAAGACCCGGGTACGGGGGACTCGGAAATCCCCGACGAGGTCGTCAAAAAAATGACGAGGCCGAGCCTGCATTTTGACGAGGCCTCCCGCTGCAGACATCCCACGAAACTCCTCCTCGTCAAAATCCGAGGCGCGGTCGTCAAAAAACGATGGCGAACCCGAGTCCTGGCAAACCCAGGATTGCGCCGCAGCACTCCCCAAGGCCTCATGCAGGGCCCAACACAAACCTGCGTCAATCGCCCGGCTCGGCAACGGCGCTATCCAGCAGCCGCCTCCTGCCAGATATGGGACCCTGCTCGGGTCAGGCGCGTACCCTTCGCTGCGGATGAGGGCGAGGGCGGCGGCCGAAAGCTAGTAGCCCTCGCCGGCACCGCTGGTCGCTTCGTCCTCGGACACACCGCACGAGTCGCCGCTGCCCGCCGACTCGGAATCCTCGTCGGGCTCATCGCCAAACGGGTCGTACTCGTCGAGCGGCTGGCTGGTCCCATCCACGTCCTCCTCGCTCTCGCCCGAGTCGCGCTCGCCGAGCCAGGCGCTGGCGACGAGCGCCCTCGCCCGCCACCAGGCAGCGCCCGACGCGTCATGAGCGCCGTCGGCCCTCTCTCCACCGCGGAGGAGGGCCGAGGGATGGGCAAAAAGATGCTCCGCGACGGCCTCGCTGCCGATGGGACGGAGCGGCTGCGGCGGAGCAAGCCGTGGCCGAGTCGGTCTCGCCAGCCACGGTGGACCTCCAACCGCTCTCTTGGTCATCATCTTCGGCCTCTCGGCCTGGCGGCGGCGGCGCTCCCGCGCCCGCAACAACGCAACACCGCCCTCGCTCGCCAGAGCGTCACCGGCAGCGGCATCGCGGCCTGGCGGCGGCAGCGTCACGGCGTTGGCAGCACCGCCCATACTCGCGAACCTACCCCCTGCGGATGCGTAGACCACGGCTCCACAGGTGCAGCGGAGGCCTAGTCAGCCCTGCTTCTCCTCGCGCTCCGCGGCCGCCACGCTGAGCACCGTGACGCCCTGGGCGCACAGCAGCACGTCGGATCGACGCAGGCGGCGGGAGGGGCGCAGGACCGAGCGCTGGACCTCAGCGGCGGCCGCCGGCGGGGCCAGGCCACCGCAGGCTCGGCCTCGCAGATGGCAACGATGCACTCGACCGCCGCCGCGCTGGTCTGCCGTGCTGTTGTGGTATGCTGTGATAGTCTGCCGTGCTGCTTTGGCCTGCCGTGCTGCGCACAATGCAGCTTAGGGCCCTGAAGGCAAAAAGACGGAGAGAGCACGTTAGCGTAAGGTCGGGCATGTTCCCCACAGGCGGATTTAGGGGCGGAAATGAAAGACTAGAAACAAATCAAACATACTCGAAGACAGTAATACTCAAAAGAAAGACAATAATACTGGGACTAGAAAGCAAGACTAGATGAAGACAAGGATACTCGAAACATCGTTCCCCGACTTGTTTGAATTATCTCTGTTTCAAAATGATCAAAGGCATGTCCCAAATGCTCCAAACGCCGGAAAAAAACAACTCGATACGCCAAACGTACTCCCAAATGCTCAAAAATAGTCCACACAGATCGTCACAGACTACTTCTTGAACTTCACTTGACCACTCCTCCTGCAGAGGGCCAGGCCCGACTTCACGTCAGCTCTTCCCGCCAAGCCGGGGCCCGGGCGCCCCGTGGGCCCGCAGAGGCGCCGACGCGCCCACGCCGACGCCGCCGCCGACGACGACGACGGCGACGACCACGGCGACGGCGACGGCGACGATGGCGCCGACGCCCGCCGTGACTGATACGTTTCCTAACAACGGGCGCCAGCGAAAGGGACTTCTGAGGCCTCGGCGTTGCATCTGAGACCTCGACGGGCCAGCGCCGACGCCGACGCCGCCGCCGTCGACGACGGCGACGACGACGGCGACGGCGACGACGACGCCGACGACGACGCCGACGCCCGCCGTAACTCAGGAGGGGAAAAAACACATAGGCACAATTCATCGTCGATCCCCTGGAAAAGACGTGCGAACCTATGGGAGGCGGAGGGGAAGACGCAAAAATCCCAAAAGGATGGACAAAAACTAGGGGGAATCCTGGGACTCGTATGTTTTCCTTTGTGTGTCCTCGGGCCCCTTGAATTGAGCAGGGACCGACCGTCCTGGCATTCCCATAGTTCTACCACGAAGTGTTCCTAGAACCCAAAACAATTCTAAGAACAAAAAAATGCTCTTAGAACATTAGCCCGACGTGTTAAACCGAGACAGTCCCAGCCAGAAATGTTCGAAGAACATTTCGTGGAAACCACACAAGGTTCTTAGAACATGGTTTCGTAAGGCTATAGGCGAGCCAGGACGCTTCGCCACTGCTTGATTGAACCATCTCCGCGCCTTGGTGGACCGGCGCCGCCGCACTGCGCGCCCCGCCGGCCCGGCCGTGCACCGCGCCTCCGCTGTCGCGCCGGCGCGCGCGGTGGCCGCCGCGCCGCCCGCGCGCGCGGCGGGGCTGGGGAACCAGAGCCGCCTCGGCGCCGGGCGGCGCCCCGCGCCGCCTCGCCGAGGGGGGCGCAGACCATCGCTTTGCCATCGCTCGGACGTCCATTCCCTGTGCATTTGTCGGTTTCGTGCGTGCTTTTGTTTGCTCGATGATCCAGGATGCTCCTCCAGGGTCCCCGCCGAGAAAAAATGCACACGTCCGAGCGATGCCAGGTCGCCAGGAATTCCGACCGATGTCCCTGGGAAGAGCTGGGGTGCGCTGCGCACTGCAGCTCGCACCCCCAAAAATCCAACTTCTGGAACAAACATCAGCACGGAATAGCTTTCCGCAAGTTTACACTTATTCCAAACATCAACGCGTTGATAAAAATCACGACGGACGTTTTTCTCGATTTTCGGCCTCTAGGTGCCCTCGCCGGGCTTCGGGCCCGTCAAAAAAGGACTCGGGATGAAAAACCGGTCCTGGGGAAATGGGTCGAGACTTCCGGGGACCGCGTATTGAAAAAATCACGACATCGGATCTCTGGGTGCGCAGCGCTCTGCAGCTTGCATCAGAATCGCCCTTCGGCAAAACAGCGCACTGAATGCCGCATGGCTCTGTCCGAGGAGGGGAGGGGGGTGGTACGATTGGGAACTTGTGCTTGGCGTGTCGCCGCGGCGGTCCTGGAGACACGCTAGACCCTACAAGCGGATAGCGTGTCGCTCCGCTCCGTTCCGCGGGGCGGGAGGCCACGAACACTTTGGGACGTTATTGGGACGGCAACGTGGCTAGCGTGTCGCGCCGAAGCGTGGTGGGCCAGAACCGGCGGAGCGACACGCAAACCAAAAGTTCCTCACCGTAGTTGGGCCAAGGGGAGTTTTTCACCCTGGCGTTGGCGAGCTCACTTACATGGTGTATTGCCCCGCCTCCCTCTGCAATCGCAATCGCAACGTAACGGGTCGGTGAGCACAGAGCACGAGGCTAAGACAGCTCAAACCTATACCGTGGAAGTGGGGGGGAGGTACATACGTACACACATACATATAGATATAAGGAGAGAGAGAGAGGGAGAAAGACAGAGAGAGAGAGAGGGAGAGGGAGAGAGACAGAGAGAGAGAGAGAGAAAGAGACAGAGAGAGAGACAGAGAAAGAGAAACATTAAGCCAGCGCGACCCCAATTAGGAGAACGCTTCCTATTGCATGGGCGCAATGCTTGGCATTTCTAAAAACACAAAGCACCAGGGGCGGGGAACCCGAGAAACCCGGGGAACCCGAGGAACCTCCGAGGAACGGACAAATTAACAATAGCAGGCACCCCGGGCGGGGAACGCGAAGAACCTGGGGAACCCGAGGAACCTCCGGGAAACGGGCAGCGTAACATCAGGAGGCACCGGGGGCGGGGAACCCGAGGAACCCGAGGAACCCTCGAGCAACGGTCAAAGTAACAATAGGCGGCACCAGCCTTTAACAAAGTAAGACCCCTCAGACAAGCCTAGTTGGGAAATGGAGCGAGAGAGAGAGAGAAACCGATGCAAAGGCTACGGGGGACCCGCCTTCCTCCTCCTCCTCCTCTTGCTCCTCCTCCTCCTCCTCCTCCTCCTCCCGCCTCCTCCTCCACCTCCTCCTCACCCCTGTCCCGCCTCCTCCACCTCCACCTCAGCCCTCCTCCTCCCTCTTCTCCCTCCCTCCTCCTCCTCCCTCCTCCTCTCCCTCCTCCTCCACCCTCCTCCCTCCACCCTCCACCTCCTCTCTTCCCCTCCCGTCTCCTCCTCCACCTCCTCCTCCCTCCCTTCCCTCCAACTCCCTCATCCGCCTTATCCTCCTCCTCCTGTTCCTCCTCCCTCGTCTCCCTCTTCCTCCAAATCCTCCTCCTCCCCCCTCCCACCTCTTCCTCCCCCCTCCCATTCCCTCCCCACCTCGCCGCCCTTCCAACCAGTACTTTGTCCCAAAGCACGTGCACGTGACTGTCGCCTTGCAGAATTTCCCTTTCTTGTCAGAGCTCGCCGCGGCAAAGAAACCTTATACACCAACTCTGCGTGGTAAGACACATGGTCAGCACGGAACGGCGCGGCAACTTATTGCGTTCTGAGAAAGCAGGACGTGGTTCGACACTGCATCTTTTTCGCAATCTGAGAATCATGCAGGGCAGGCCACGGACACTTTTTCGCGATGTGCAAAACCAGACGCGACGTGGCGGCAACTGTTGCGCATTCGGATGAGTCCGGCGCGACCCCAATTAGAGGTAGGCTCCCTATGGTGGGGGCGCGTTGCATGGCACTGTTTGGTACTTTGCTCGGGAAATGACTTGGCATTGCTTTGCGTTGCGTGAAATTGCTTGGCATTGCTTGGCATTGTGTGGTGTTCCATTGCATTGCGTGGCGATACAGCAGGGAACAAAGACCAAGGAACGAACTAATCAAGTAACCACGACCAGCGTACCGAGGAACTAAGAAGAAGGCACCGAATAGTCAACTGCAAGGAACCAATGAACAAAGGCCACGCAAACAAAGAACCAACACCATGTATAATACTAAACGAACAATAAGGCCGCAGAGGACCAATGCCGAGAAACAAACAGTGAGGAACAAATGAACCAAGACCAAGGAACGAAGGAACCAAGAGCAAGGAACCGAGGAACGGATAAATACTTCGACAACACCCCGCAACCAAGACCAAGTGGCCAAGAAACCAAGACAACGGAACCAACACACCAAGACCCAAAACACTGATAACCATGACCACGGACCCAAGGAGCCAAGACCCAGGAACCAAGGAACCATGAACAATGAATCAAAGGACCAAAAGGAAGCCACCGAGAAACCCGGAGCACAGAACCGAGGAGAGGAACCAAAACCGAGGATCGGAGGAACCAATGCCACGGAACAGCGGGAACAAAACCAACGGAACTAGCAGCAACAACACGAGGAATCGAGCAACTGGACCGAGAATCAAAGACCAAGGAACCAAGATGCGGAGGAACACAAGCCAAGGAACGAAAGAACCAACACCAGGAAACCAGGCAGCCAAGGTCACGAGACCAAGGAACCCAGGAGCCAAGACCAAGGAACCCAGGGACCCAGGGACCGAGACCAGGGAGTCACCGAGGAAACAAGACCAGGAACCAAGGAAATAAGATTAGGTCGGGCGTGTCCCCCTACAGGCGGATTTTGGACGGAAACTTAAACATAGTATTAACATATCCCCAAATGGTCAAAACATCATCTAAAAATCGTCCCCAGACTATGTTTGACTATTTTTGAATTTTCCTCCTGTAGAAGGACATGCCCGACTTAAAACTAAGACCAATGGACCACGGAGCCAGGATCAGGGAACCTAGGAAACCTAGGGAACCCAGGCCACGCTTCGCAAAGAAACAACAACACCAACAAGAAAAAAAACCTGGGGAACCCCCTTGTAGAGCAGGGCGGAGAAATGCCAGGGAAACCCAGCGCGACCGGGTCCAGCACCCACTGCTTTCATCGCAAACAAACGCAACACCTCAACGCAAAACGTTGGGGAAATCTGGCACGCCACGCCATGGCTTGAGCAGGGACTGACCGTCCCGGCATCTCTGTAGGCATATCGCGAAATCTTCTTAGAACCCAGACATGTTCTAAGAACGCAAGCGATGTCCTTAGAACATAACGACGATGTGTTTAAACAAGACGGACTCAACCAAATGTTCTGAAGAATACGTGCAAACCACAATTATTAGAACGTTCTTTGGTGGGCCTATAGGCGAGCCAGGACGCTTCGCCACTGCTTGAATGGCACTGCAACTGCTTCGCACCCTGCAACCCAGGCGCAGCACCGCACGGCATCTGCATGCTGACAGACCAGGCACGGCCCTGCACGCTACTATGGCCGCATTGGGAAAGCCAGCCAAGCACGGCACACCCTGGCACTGCCACTTGTTTCGCACTCTGAAGACATGGAGGAACCAGGCGCGGCACGGAGCGCGTACACGGCACGGCACGGCACCCTTGCCCAGCTTATTTTTGAACACACATGTATGTATGTATGTATGTATGTATGTATGTATGTATGTATGTATGTATATATGTATATATATGTGTGGTCCAGGGCTTGGGCCCCCCCCTCCCCCCCAATGGTGATGCCATTGCCCCCTCCCCCCCTGCGCGATGGTCCCCCCCGCCCCCCCCCTGTGGGCGTGGCGTGGTGCTGCGCTGCGGTGCCCCCCTCCCCCCCCCCCTGTGGATGTGGTGTGGTGCTGTGGTGGTTCAGAGGTGGGCGTGGCGTGGTGCTGCGCTGCGGTGCCCCCCTCCCCCCCCCCTGTGGATGTGGTGTGGTGCTGTTGTGGTTCAGAGGTCGTCGTCATCGTCGTCGTCGTCGTCCGCGTCGTCCGCGTCGTTCTCGTCGTCCTCGTCGTCGTCGTCGTCGTCGTCGTCGCCGTCGTCGTCGTCGTCGTCGTCGTCGTAATCGTCGTCGTCGTCGTCGTGTTCGCCGTCGTCGTCGTCGTCGTCGTCGTCGTCGCCGTCGTCGTCGTCGTCGTCGTCGTCGTCGTCGTCGTCGTCGTTGTCTCTGGGACCACACCATCTGGGGGTGGGGGGCCCGAAGAATCCTGGGACCATACCATCTGGGGTAGGGGGGAGGGGGCCCGTGGGCCCGGAGCCCGGGATCATCTATATATATATATATACACATATTAGATATATACATAATATGTATATCTATTTATGTATATATATATATATGTATATATGTACATATGTATATATATATACATATTAAACAACCCACACAAAAACGATGCACACGGTACGGCAAGCACGGCACGGCAAGCACGGGACGGCACGCGGGCACGGCACGGGACATCCCCCACGCGTCCGGAGCCCCGCGTGGCACGCTGCTCCGGCACGCGGGCGGGACGTGCTTGGGCAGTCTCGACCTGGAGCACGGCACGCACGGCACGGCACGGCACGGGGCTGGGACATGTCTGTGGTACCTTTGAGCACGGCACCAGCGGAACACTGCACGGCAGGGCACGCGGGCCCGACCTGCCGACTTGTCGCGGCACGGCAGCTGGCGAACCCAGCGCAGCACTGCAGGGCTCAAGTCGGGCCTGTCCCTCTGAAGGGGCAGAATTGAAAAATAGTCTGAAAAATAATCTGCACGGCACGCACGGGGCACGCCACGCGGCACACTCCTCAGCATTAATGAGGAGGAGGAGGAGGAGGAGGAGGAGGAGGAGGAGGAGGCGCTTAATTAGGTCGGGCGTCCCCCCACAGGCAGATTTTGAGGGAATAATTAAACACACTCGAAAGATACTCGACCATGATCCAAAAACAATGGCACAATCGTCCCCAGACTATTTTTGTTGCCCATATTTGGATATTCCTCCTGTAGAGGGACACGCCCGACTTAACATGATGCGGAAACGAAGCACGGCACGGTGCGGCACGGCACAGGAGAGGCCAGTCCACAAGAAACCCAACCCTCAGACCCCAGGACGCCCATGTTCTTTCGGTGTGGGCACGTCACGCTTTCCATGGCGTGAAACTTTGGGTGACCCAAAGAGTGGTCCAGCGACCACTCTTTGGGTCACCCAAAGTGCAATAGGATTTGGGTGGTGCAATAGATCTGGTGCAATAGGATTTGTGGGGTTGCAATGCACTTGGAGCGTGCAGTACATGTCGGGGCGCCGATGTATTGCTGGATGTTCGCGTGCAACACATTACTTGCAAAATCATGCACTACTGTTCTCCGACGCAGTACATGTGCAAGACAATGGCCCCACATATATTGCACCACCCCCTTCCAGCTGGATCCCTTCTAGAAGGGAAACGAACTCTATACACCGACGCGTTGTCCGACCCTGCGCTGAAATTCGCACAAGAACACGGATCCTGGTGTATGCGGGACCCTGGTGTAACGGGGCAAAGGTATACACCACACCACCCCGACGTCGCCCCCGACCCTCAAAAAGTCGTGGGATTGAAAAAACAAGCCGCCACTGGTTATGCATGTGTTCCAGTTTCCGATCCAAGCAACCCCGAAGAACCATCGAAACCCCAGGGCGTCTCCTGGCAGGCAGGGCAAAGCAGGCCGCTTCCCGGCACTGGGCCTCCACACTGCACGCCGCGCGGGCACGGCGCAGCACGCTGAACCCGGCACGGCCCGGGCCACAGCGGCGCCGCACTCTGCACACCAAAGAGTTTCGCCACCCTCTGCCATCGCTCCTCCTCCTACCCCTCCTCCTCCTCCTCCTCCTCCTCCCCCTCCTCCTCCTCCTCCTCCCCCTCCTCCTCCCCCTCCTCCTCCTTCCTCCTCCTCCTCCTCCCTCCTCCTCCTCCCCCTCCTCCCCCTCCTCCTCCTCCCCCTCCTCCCGTGCATTCTGTTCGGACGCCCCTTCCCCGTGCATCGGCGATGCGGCGCGATCCTGCAACCCCGCCTGCTCCGCCCACATCTGGGAGGCCCAGAGTGGCCGCCTTCTGAGGCCCAAATTCGCCACCTTCTGCCATCGCTCGGGCCCCCCTTCGCCGTGCCGTTTGTTCGGTGTCGTTCGCTCTTTCCTCTCGCAGGCTGCTCCAGGATCTGCTCCTCGATGGCCCCCGCTGAAAACAAACGCACACGCTCGATCGATGCTCAGAACTGGGGAAGTCGAAAGTTACCGATACCGCTCCTCCCCGGGCCCCTCCCGGGGTGCGTTCTGACCAGGATCTCGACGCGAATCCAGCAGTGGCGACGAGGGCAGAGGTGTGGGTATCTCTCCCTCCTCTGAAGAACACCGAATTCGCCACCTGCCACACTTCTCTCGGCGCGCCACGTCACGGCACGGCGCGGCGCACGGGCACGCCACACGGCACGCAAGCACGGCGCAGCGTGCCCTGCAGTTCCCCAAACACCAGGGAGCACCGCACACGGCGCACGGCGCACGGCACGGCAGGGCGCGGCAACGAGCCTCCGCGCAGGGAGAGTCTCCGAGAGGGCTTGGGCGCACCCGCGGCAGCCAGGTGTGGGCTGGCAGCTCATCCCCCCGACCAAAGACTCAACCTATACGCTATCAAGCTCTCTCGATGTGTTCTGGGTGCACCTGGCCCAGTGGAGCGTGCCTCAGTCGCGGGATCTCCCTGCGGGCTTCGGCAAACTCACGGCAACCAGGTGTGGGGTGGTACGACAGGTTCGCGTCGTGTCGACCCCAGCGTTGGCTCCTGAATGTTCCTGACACCGCGGGGATCGTTCAAACTTGAACGATCGGCCGTTCCGTGAACGCCGGATCGTTCAACGACGGGCCGATTCTGGGCCACAGGCGGCGTTCTACCTTACACGCCTGCGCTGGGGTCGCCGCCGGTCGACACAACGCGAACCTTGTGTAGTTCATTCCACCCCCTTTCTGGGTCGTTCAGAGGCCTCGCAGGTGGGGTCGGAGAAGAGAGAGTCGGGGGATCGCGCCGCAATGCCGATCGGTGCACCAGCGATGCATCGTCGAAGTGGGCGATGCATCGGCGACGAAGACGTGAAGGAAATCGGGCTCCACATCGAGCCGCATCGGCGAAGAATAGGCGATGCGGCGCGATCCTCGGACCCCATCTACTCCGCCCCCCTCTAGGAGGCCTAGATCGTTGGCATCTCGCATCATATTGGCTCTGACCCATCCAGCGGCTCGATTTGACGGACATGTGCCCTCCCCCCCAAACAATATTCTGTGTTGCTTCCCATCCTGGGCCTCTTGATTGCCCACAAGCGTGACGCTGGCCATCTCTGCACCACCCTGAAAGGTGTCCAGTAGACGGGGGGGCTTTTGAGCAGTGGATGCAGGTGCCGCGCCCCTGCCACTACTTTCCTACACCATCCCGCGCGCAGGTGGCACTGTCATGCCACTCTCCTCCGCCGTCCGGCGCAATGCCGAAGCACAGCCGGGGTGGACTGGAGAGGACGCGCGAGAGGACCCAGGACTCCCTTCCGATGTCCACACTGCCAGTGGAACGCAGAGGGCATGGGCCGCGAAACACAGGACACAAGGGCACCCCTGTTTGAGCAGGGTCGGCCTGCTAAGCAAACTTCACTGCATCCGCCCCTGGGTGCCCGCCTCGGTGGGGGTTTGGCCTCCCAGAGACACTGAAAAAGCCTGGCTGCCTCCGTTGCTCGGGCCGCCCGACGTCTGCGACGGCAAGCGGCAGTGGCGGCGGCGCACGCCGGCGGCCTCCAGAAAGCCTAGCGAAGCACTCCGGAAGGGCCTGGAGACAGCTCCCGAAGGACCTCTTGGAGAGTTTCTGGGCACGTGTGTTGGGAAACGCTCGTTTCTGGCTCAAGCAGCCGAGGAGTTTCGAAGGAGTTTCGACGGACCCTCCACCCCAAAGGGGGCCTCTTCGAACAACTGTGCGCGCGCCGGATGCCCCCGTCGGAAATGGCAGCGACAGCGACCACGGCGGCGTCGGAGCGGCAACGGCGGGCGGCGATGGCGGCGACCACGGCGGCCACAACCACGGCGGCACCGGCGGCGGCAGTGAAGGCGGCGACCAGGGCGGGCATGATCTCGACGACGGCGACGGCGGACGGCGACCCTCTGCTGCTGCCTCCGTCGGCGGCGCGCTTGCGAACGCGGGCGCCCGCGGCCTGCGCGCATGCGGCGTCCGCGGCCTGCGGCCGGGCAGGCGGCCGCAGACGATGCGGTCACAGCCCGCAGGAAGGACGCAGGGCCAGGATGCAGGGCCCCTGCAAGCCCCGTGTGCCATCCAGTGCTCCTCGGACGTGAACACTGGCCCAGGGCGGGCCGAAGGAGCAGGGGCGCAGGGGCACGCCAGCCCGGAATCGGACCGCGATGAGTCGGATCGGCGATCGACACGAATCGGACCGGCAGAAATCGGCGGCCGAGTCGGGAAGAGTCGAATCGGCGGAAATCCGCAGATCCTTCGGCGAGTGTGAGAAGCTGTCGTCGTCGTCGTCGCCATTCCCAGGAAAATGGAAGAAGGAACAGAAAACACAAACGTCGTAGTTAAGCCGATTCCCTTCCCTTTTTCCCGTCCATGACCGGGGGGGGGTAGGGGCATGCGATACTAATCCCAACCGACTGGTACATTCTCCAACAAGGTCAAAAACTTGGCACAATTCCAACTGGCCAAATGACATCCACGTATGACTAAAATGTATAGTTGTCAGGCGATGTTCGGATATCCCCAAACCAGATTATATGCGTATGTCTGCACATTTTCTCGAGGAGCTAACGTGGTTGCCCAGATGGGAATGCGTGCCAAGTTGCTGCCCGGGGGTGCTACTGCAAGGATTCAAGTGTCTGACGGTTTCAGGGCTTACGGGTCCACATGGGAGGCGAGGTCGGATTTTAAGACAAGGCACCGCCCTAAACAATTGGGATTCTAGCGCAGGGCACCGCCCTAAAAATCCGACATGGACAAAAAAGGCCATTGTTGGACACTGCCCCCATGGACCCGGGGGTGAATCCCTGCTAAACGGGCCCACGTGTCGCCCTATATGCATTTTGCCTGCATGGGTTCAGGCCGCCACCAACTTTTTCACAAAGAAGGTGGCCTCCCCCAGCGCGAGGGCTTCGGCGAGAAACGATGAAATTGGCATCGATATGAGCGTTCCAAATATTGCTCCTCTTCTATACAGCCGCAAGCCTTCTATCGGGCCGCAAGCTTCCACGACCGAGCCGGCGGCCGAACAACATCCAGCACGCGAACCACCATCTGAACGCACCACCACATTGCAATTGCCGGCGCTGCGTACCGAAGCTGGGAGACCGAGGTGATTTGGCCAGGTTACCCTGGCGTCCATCGCGCGGTAAACAATGAAATATGGCACTACATTATTCCCTCGTCGGCACCAGATGACTGGGTCACCCCACGCCACCGGCGGAACCCAACGTGCACCAAAATGGACACCAAATTTGCACAGACGCCCTCGACACCAACTCGGCGCCAGCATCACGCAGCGGGCCCACGCCTGCGAAGACACGCTGGGCAGGGCGACGATCCACCGCACAAAAACACCTATACCTCGAGCATTCCCAATCAATCGGCGTGTTGCCGACGTCCGCATGCGCCCTCCTCATCCTCATCCCCCGCATCGCCCGCCTCATCCTCCTCCTCCTCCTCCTGCTCCTCCTCCTCCTCCTCCTCCTCCTCCTCCTCCTCCTCCTCATCGTCATCATCAGCATCCGCCTTCTCCTCTTACTCATCGGCATCCTCGTCCTCGGCACGTGCTACGACATCCCTCCTCGCCCTTGGCACGGTCGCGCTCCTCGCGAAGCTTCTCCGCGTGCGCCGCCGCTCCAGCCGTGCGCTTCGTCTCCGACTCCACCATGGCGGACGACAGCGCCCTCTTCGCGGCCGACCGCCCGCCCAGCAGAGACACGTTCTGGATCGCGTCCCGCGGCAGCCTCAGCACAATTCCCCCCCCTTCTCTGTTTTTGCCCACCACAGACGCATGCGCAGCAATGCGCCGTCGACGCCCCCACGCGGCCGGAGAGCGGCCGACGCGCACCTCGGCCATCGCGCCTCAAAGAGGAGGAGCCCGCAGCCTCCCATAGGGGAGCGCGGAGTGCTCGACCCCGAAGGGGGGCGCCGAACGCAATGAGGACACGACCGAAGTCGCGAGAGGAAGCGGGGGAATTGGTAGGAGAGTAGCGAAGCCAGCAAAGGGAAAAGCGAATCAAGAGATGGGGGAGGGGGGGGCAAAAAGCGGGGACAGTGCGCAACGGTAAGACCGCCGGCAATGCCGATCAGAGTCGCGGTGATCATCCCCAGCGAATGCGGCCTTGAAGCCCCGCGTAGACGATGGCCCCCGCGCCCGCTAGACCAGAACAGCGCCAGAACCTGCCAGGGGCATCTCAGGTCACATCCGCCCGCTGTCCACCCGCTCGGCGCGCGTCGACCTGCGCGCGCGACGGCCCGCGCTCCACGCGCGCCCCCGCCGGCCCCCGAAACGCGCTTGCCGGGCGTGCCCGCGCAAGCGATGCACCCGGGAAACATTCTGACAGCGCAAGTCGCCAGACGCTGCGACGCCGAAACCTCGTCCACCACCGCAACTCGCAAAAACGACAACGCAATCGAGATAGTCTGGATACACACCGAAAAGATCACCCCCTGTCGCCCCCACGTTTCTCCTCCTGCCTCCGCCGCCCCCTGCCTGCACCGCGCCTTCCTCCTCCTCCCCCCCCCCCCCGCCGCGCCGAAAGGGCAAAAAACTGAGACGGACCAGCAAATAGAAGCATAAAGATATCGCAAGCGTCCGTCTCATCAAAGCCCGACTGGCCAGCTCTTCGGCTAGCCCAGCCGCGGCGCGCAACTTGCCGTGCAACCCGCGCAAAGCCGACAAAGGCAGGCCGACGAGCAGAACAACGCAGGAACCAACTAGAACAAGTCAAGGATCACGCAGAACGACGAAGAGGGAAGGAAGAGAAAGCGAAAATAAAGACGACGATACCGAGGAACGCTCGCAGAGAAAAAAAACAAAAAAAAAAAAAACAGAGAGCCGAAAGAAACGCACGCCACCACGCAAGGACAAGGCACAGAGGGGAGAATAGGAGAGAGAAAAAGATAGCAGGAACAGGCCAACGCAAGCAGAGGAGCCAAGCAAGGAAAAAAGAGCCAAACAAGAAAACGATTGAAACACAACGGCCGGGACACAAGCCGAAACGACCCCCCGCGGGAACCCAGGGGAACGGCTGAGCCCGCTGAGAAAGAACGGGGAGCCCCGGGAAGGCGGCGGCGGAAACAAGTCCGGATATAGGACGGAGGCGCGAAACGCAGACGGGGGAAAGCGAAGCGCGCCACGCGCGCGGCGCCCCGGCCAGAACTGAAACGCCGGGTCGGCCGAGCAGAAAAGGAAGAGGGAACGCAAAAAACGTCATCCTCCTCCCCCTCCTCCACCTCCTCCTCCTCCTCCTGCTCCTCCTCCTCCCTCCTCCTGCTCCTCCTCCTCCTCCTCCATGCGCCCGTGCCCTTCTCGTCGACCTCCTCCCCCTCATTCTCCGCCTCCTCCTCCGCCCCCCCCCCCCCTCCTCGCGCCGAGAGCGCGCGAGGGGCCGCAGAGGAGGGCGTTCTGGTAGACGCCGCAGGTTGGCGCGGGCATGCCCATGGATCTTGCCCTCTCCCTTCTGGCCCACAACCTGGGCCGAGGGGTCCAGGTTGTGGCGGGGGGGCTCGGGCACTATCCCGTGGCGCGCCCATGCTGGCTTGCGCTGTCTAGTCCGCTCGAAGTGTCCAATCCTATCCTCCTCCTCCTCGCCCTCCTCCCTCGCCCCCCCCCCCCCCCCCCCCCCCCCCCCCCTCCCCCTCCATGCTGTCCTCCGCCCCCCCCTGTTCCCCCCCGCCCCTCCCGCCCCACTTCCCCCGCCCCCTCGTCCTCGTCATCCTCGCCCCCCTCCTCGTCCATCATCCTCGTCGCCCTCCGCCAACACTTTGGCTGGGGGCCCCGCAAGCGCCCCTCCTCCTTCTGCGCCAAGCGCCGCTTGAAGTCCTTCTTCCGCTGTTCTTGCTCCTTCTTCTGCCCCTTCTCCTCGAGCGGGGATGAGAGGGGGGGCGAATGGACTGAGCCGTCGTCGACAATCTCGTCGATGTCGTCGTCGTCGTCGTCGTCGTCGTCTCCATCGTCCTCGTCCTCGTCGTCGTCGTCGTTGTCGCCTTTGTCGTCCTCGTCGTCGTCGTCGTCGTCGTCGTGGCCGTTGACGTCGTCGTCGTCGCTGTCGTCGACGTCGTCGTCGTCTTCGTCGTCGTCGTTGTCGTCGCCGCCGCCGACGTCGTCGTCGTCGTCATCGTCGTCATCGAGATTATCTTGATCGTCCTGATCGTCGTCGTCGCCGTCGACGTCGTCGACGTCGTCTTCGGCGTCGTCATCGTCGTCGTCACCTTCGACTTCGTCGTCGCCAACACTGGCAACGTTGGCATTATCCTCGCAGCTGTCGTCGTCGACGCAGTCGCGGCCGTCGTCGCCGCCGTCGTCGTCACCGCCATCGTCGGCCCAGCTACCTGTCCGTGCATTGCCCGCCCAACTGGCGCATAACAGCCCAAGCACGCAACAAGAACTGCTTGTCGCACTTTCAAGGAGAAGCGATGAACGCAACCCATCTGCCTAACTTCATGAACCCTACCTGGCGCGGTGATCGCGATGCAAATTGGAATCACCAAGAACGCGAAGACAGAGATGCACACATTGCGAGACACCGCAAACGACGTCGCACGCGTGCGCCTGCGACACATCTGCGGGCGGCCTCGCAGAACGAATGCGCTGCCTAACAGACAACATTGCGAACAGCCCGGCGCAGCCCAGTGGACAACGATGGCGGTGAGCACGGGCTTCGATTTGCCGCGCGGCCACGCAAAGACACCATGTACCTCCAACCGAGAAGCAAAGCCGGTAAGCACCGGCTAGATGTCTTCGATGACACGTCGCCGTGGAGGCGGAGTGGCGCGCAACCGTCGGTTACTGAGCGAATGCAGAGAACACGGCGCCGGAACAAAAAAAAAAAAAAAACGTCCAAGACGGCGCAGGAAGCGCCCAACATGTCCTCAGAGAAAATCACACAACAACACTCGCAAGGAAACCCACCCCTACACACACGCACGCACGCTTCTTCCTCAGCGGCGAAGTGGACGCACTGTCGCGTCGCAATGCGGGGGCGATCGCATGAATTGCCGACATGCTCAGAAGAGGCGCACCAAACCAATCCTGACAGCCAGTGACAGAAAAGGAGAGTGCCTATACAGAGCGTGCAAGTGAGTGCGGCTGCAAAAAAATGGAGTGAGCGAAGCGAGCAAAGCGAAAAACACAAACGCACGCACGCACGCGCAAACTTTCCCTCCCCAGCGCGCGCGCAGCAACGAGGCATCGATACATCCCATCGGCCGACGCGGCGGGCGGACACGCGCGCAGCCGCGGGGCCCGCGATCGCACCCCGAAAGGAGACGAGGGGTCTCGACCCCATAGGGGAGCCCGTCAGACGGAGGAGGCGAGGAGAGTGGCGTGGGAGGGGGGGGGGGGGGGGCGGGCATTGAAAAGCATGCAAGCAGAGGGGGCAATGCGCGGCGCAAGACCAGCCGGGGCAGTGCAAGCTGCGTGCGCCGCGGCCGAAGCAGGGGGCCCGCGCGGCCAGGGGGCGCGCCGACAGACGCACGCGCACACGCACAATTTTCCTCAGCGGACGCTCCATGTTCCAGAAGCGAGCGCGGTATCGCAGCACCATGCCATTCGGCGCAGCGCCTCTCCACTCGACGAAAAAGCAGCGAAGCAACTGTGCAACGCGACGCGGCCTGTGCGACAGCAGGCAGCGGGCCAGCCAACTCCACGCGCGCAATACCTTGTGCAACCATGTGCACAACCGCCAAACAAGAAGCGCCTGCGCTGCGGCAGTAACATAGAACACCCGCCACACATGCGCCGTGAACCAGCGAAGCTCAAAAGACCAAGCAGACATGCCAGAACTGCCCGTGACGACGAACGCACAGCTTCCGGCACGCCGCGCACACACGCACACTTGCCCGCAAGAGGCGATGCATGTTCCAGCGCCGTGCGCAAGTCCACCGAGCCCACGGTAACTTTGCCGCAGTGGGTTCCCCCCCCCACTTACAATCAAATACCGGCAGAGCAAAAGAACCCCGACCAAAGCGCGCGCACGAGCAATGGCGAGGAGCACGGCCAATATTTGAGAAACGCTGACAACGGAACCCTGGCGCCGCGCCCCCCTCGTTGCGAGTGATCGGCAAATTTCAAAACATGGGCAGGGCGTCGAACAATCTGCGGCGCGCCCCTCGACGAGCCTTCTTCTTCGCCTTCTTCATTTTCTGTTTCTCTTCCTTCTTCGTCTTTCTGTCCTTCCTACGCTGCCTTCGTGCCTCTCTCTTCTCTTTCATTTCCTCGCGCAAAAACAACGGAGGGACAGAGACAGAGCAGGCCGAAATTATGGGATGAGAAAGAGAAGAAAAAGAGAACCCTAAGAGAGCCCAAGGGAGAAACTACGCACTGGCATTTCGAACCTTTCGCCGAAGATCACCCAAGGAACCCCCCAGGCGCCCCCAAGAGGTCCCGACGGGGCCCCAAAGGAAGGCCCAGACGCACCCAACAGCCCTCCAAAAGACCTGTCAGAGGCATCCCACCAGCCCAAGCACGAGAGCGGGTTAGGCAAAAGTCCACTGACTAACCTCCGCCATCGTCGCAAACTCCAACTTATTCTGGAGGTCGGCGAAATGGCGTAAGCCACTTGAATATGTATCCCCCGCCTCCTCCTCCTCCTCCGCCTTCTCCTCCTCCTCCTCCCCCTGGCCCCCCTCCCGCCCATCCGCGTCGCCCTCTTCCTCCTCCGCCCCCCCCCCCCCCCCTCATCCTCTTCCTCGCCCCCCGCCCCCTCCACCCCCTCATCCCCCCCCTTCCCGCGCCCCCCTGCGCCCTCCAGCGCCTCCTCCTGACGCACTTCTTTCCTCCGCAACCGCATGCGCAGCAATGTGCCGTCGACGACCTTCAAGGCCTAAGAATGGCCGACGCGCGGCGCAGACCTCGCGCCTCCAGGAGGAAACCCGCATCCCCACCCACAGGTAGACGCGCAGCGCTCTACCCCATAAGGGAGCACCGAACGAGGCGGGCGCACAACCAAAGTCGCGCAAGGAAATAAAGCACGCGACAAAGGAGGCAACGAGGAGGCGACGAGGAAGTAGGAAGAAGCGGTAGAGAAGAAAGGAACGTCCTCTCACACACACGCACACGCAGACACACACACACACACACACGCACACACACTCACACCACCCATCCGGCCCGCCTCGAAGGACATTAAAGAACAGACATATAGCTGAGGCGCGGGCTACGACGACGTCGCCATCGTCGCCGTCGTCGCGGCCGTCGTCGTCGCCATCGTCGTCAGCCCATAAGAACGCCGCGAACGCCACCCAAAGGGGCCCCCAAAGGAAGAGCACGAAACAAAAATTCGAGCACTCGGCCCTAAAGAAGCAGCACCCAGGAGGCCACGAGAGACCGCTAAGAGGCCCAATGAAGCCCCGAAGAAGCCCTGAAGAGGCCCCCGAAAAGGCCCACAAACAGCCCCAAAAGACCCCTCAAATGCCCCCCCCCCCCCCCGGCGCGCAAAAGATTGCCGCCGATGCCGCAGAAGTAGTTCACAGCAGACTAACGAATCAATTCAGTACTCCCGGTGCTTCAGTTGTTGCTACCACAAGAACTACCATCGATACAAGATCTGTGATTCCACATCTCCTGATCGATCTGCATTCCAAATCTTTATTATCCGCCATCATCATCATAATCATCAAACTCGTCATCGTCATCACCAACATCTTGAACAGCATCATCGTCGTCGGCGTTGGCGGCGACGCCAACGCCGACGACGCAACGACGACGACCACGACGACGACGACGACACCAACGACAACGACGACGACGACGAAGGCGACGAGGGCGACCACAACGAGACGGCCCCAGCCCCGCTCACAGCCGCACGCACCACCAAAATCGGCCCGAAGGCCAAGCAGAACGCCAAGATAGCCCCCGGGAGGCCCCGGGGAATCCTCTGGCGCCCTCAAAAGTCCGAAGTCTTTCGACATTCGAACTTCGGAGTTCGAAGATGCGTTTCGGCGTTTCAACCCATGCAGGCCGTTTTGAGCCTCGGGGCCACCGAAGATCCATCCAAAGTGAATAGCTCTCGGATAAGGTCCAGAAGGGGTCCCAGGACAGATTGGCATTGGATGCCATCTAGATCTAAAACCGGGGCCCCGAGAAGCGCAAGGAAGGCCCAAGAGGACCCAAGAGAGCCCCAACAAAGCCGCGAAACAGCCCCGAGGGGCTCCAGAAACCGCTCCGCTGGGTGGCTGGCGAACGGCGCAAGCCTCAAGCACCCGCCCGCCTCGCCACAGGCGTTTGAGATTCAACTTCGGAAGCTCTCTTCGGAACTGCAGCCCTCGCTGACGGAGGCGACGACGGCAACGACGACGACGACGTTCCCTCGGCGGGGACCGCGATTCCGTCGACCACTGCAGGCCATGCCATCTGTAGAGCACAGGACAGATTCAAAAGACGGCGTCCGAGACGAGCTCGACCTTGAGATAGTTCCCAACGTACTTTCGAAGCCATCGAAAAGAGGAGGGAGGCGAAAAGAGGAAAGTGGAGGGTAGGAAAATAATGATAGAAACGATGGACAAGTGAAGAGAGAGGAGAGGAGGAAAGAGAGAGAGAGAGAGAGAGAGAGAGAGAGAGCGAGAGAGAGAGAGAGAGAGAGTAAAACAAGAAGAAACGAGGCTAAAAAAAAACAGGAGGGGGGGAAGCGTGGGGGCGAGGAAGGAAGCGGGACAGCAGAGAAGGGGGGAGCGGAGAAACAAGTAGAGGAGACAGGAGGCGATAGGTGGGAGGAGGGCGGAAGGGAGATGAGAAAGGTAAGAGGGCGCAGAATGGAGAGCCAGGTCGGCGTCGTCGTGGTCTTCCTCGTCGTCGTCGTCCTCGTCTTCGTCGTCGTCGTATTCGTCGTCGTCGTATTCGTCGTGGTCGTCGTCGTCGTCGTCGCCGTCATCCTCGTCGTCGTCGTCGTCGTCGTCGTCGCCGCCGCCGTCGTCGTCGTCGTCGTCGTCGTCGTCGTCGTCGTCGTCTTCGTCGTCGTCGTCGTCGTCGTCGTCGTCCGTCGTCATCGTCGTCGTCGTCGTCGAATCCTCCCCCCCCCCCCTCCTCCTCCCTCCTCCTCCTCCTCCTCCTCCCCTCCTCCTCCTCCTCCTCCTCCTCCTCATCCTGCTCTCGTCCTCCTCCTCCCCCTCCTCCTCCTCCTCATCTTCTTCTTCGCCCCCCTCCTCCCTCCTCCTCCCCCCCCCCCCCTGTTCCTCCTCCGCCTTGTCCTCGCCCCCCCCCCCCCGAGGCCCGCGCAGCGCTGCCCGTGTAGGACGGCAAGACCGGAACCTGCGGCGCCCCGGGTCAAGCCCCCCCCCCATCCCCTGCATAACTTTGCCACCGCCTCCTCCCCCCCGCCATCCCCCTCCTCCTAACTCCCCCTGCCTCCTTCCCATCTCCAAAAGCCCGCGCCCGCAATTGCCAAACGCGCAACGAAACCCTCCAGACTACCGCGCACGCCACATGCAGTCGGCCGAGGCCACAACAAAGCGCACGTGAAGCCGCCGACCCTTGAAGAGCATCGAGCCCGTGCAAACCACAGCACGTCTGCAAACCTCAACATCCCCCTCCGCCTCCGCCTCATCCCCCTCGCCCCCTCGTCATCATCATCATCACCATCATCAGCATCATCACCATCATCATCATCAGCATGATCATCATTATCACCACCACCATCACCAGCATCATCATCATCGCCATTTTTGTCACCAGTTTAACCATCACTGCCATCATGTTCGTCACCACCACAATCATCATCACCATCAGCAGCAGCATCGCCCCATCATCATGCTCCTCCTCATCCTCCTGATCATTCGCGTAGTCCACTTAATCCACCTTATTATCCTTTTCCTCCTCCTTCTTCCCCTCCTCCTCCTCCTCTTCTCCTCCCCTCCTCCTCTTCTCCTCCTCCTCCCCCCCCCCCCACCCCCCCTCATCCTTCTCCTCCTCCCGCTCCCCCTCCTCCTCCTCCCCCTCCTCTTCCTCCTCGCCCTCGCCCTCGTGCCCCTTCTTCTCCTCCCCCCCCCCCTCCTCCTCATCCTCGTCCTCCTCCTCCTCCTCCTCCCCCCCCCGCCCCCCCTCCCCCCCCTTCCCCTCTTCATCCTCCCCCGCCCCCCCGCCCCCCTGCCCCCCCCATCAATTCAACCATCCCCTCCTTCTCCCCATCGCGCCTGCTTCCCCAAGACGTCGTTGGGCGTCTTCCTGGCGTCGTCGCCCTCCACCTGAATCCCTGCCGGCAGTATCCCGTATACATGCATGTCCGAATAAATGGAGAGGTCTTCCCACGTGCCTATTGTCGGACAATGCCCATGTCCTCTTCTGCAAGACATGCTGGGGTGAAGTCAGCACATGGCGAGGTGTATATAATGCATGCAGGCTTTACGATTGAAGCGTTTACAAATCTAAGATAATCAGGGTTTCAAGGCGCACTGAATTGAAGGTTGATTTAAACGATGGAGTGTCTGAAGGCTTCATGGCTAAAGGGTTCAAGGGCCTAAGTGTGTAAAAGGTTTTGATGTTTAAAGGCTTGGCCCATGAGCTTCAAGGCTTCTGGGCTTGCGAGCTTCAGGATGTAAGGGTCTTGGTGGTTAAGGTGCTCAAGGGTTTCAGGCCTGAGCGTGGTTGAAAGGTTTAAGCTCGTAACTGTCTCAGGACTTACGGCACTTTGGGGTTAAGGGTTCAGACACGTAAAGGGTTTGAGGGCTCACATATGTATCGTCATTATCGTCATCGTCGTCATCATCATCGCCACTACCACCACCCTCATCACCACACCCACCACCACCACAATCAACACCATCATCAGCATCATCAGCATCATCCTCATCATCAGCATCATCACTATCATCATGGTCATCATCATCGTCATCGTCATCGTCATCATCATCATCATCATCGTCATCACCAGAATCATCGTCAATATCCTCATCCTCTTCCTCATCCTCAACAACCTGGTCATCCCCATTGGCCTCCTCGTCGCCATCATCATCATCTCTATCATCATCCTCATCCTCATCATCATCCCCATCCCCATCCTCATCCTCACCATCATCAGCATCATCATCATCAATATCACATTCATCGTCATCCTCATCACCACCACCATCATCATCCGCATCCTCCTCATCATCATTATTACCAGCAAAAACCACCATCATCATCAGCATCATCATCGGCATCACCACCATTACCATCGTCATCACCATCACCATCACCACCACCAACACCATGACCATGACCACCACCACAATCATCATCCTCAACAACAACAACAACAACTCATCAACCTCAAAGAGATGGGTTGGAATTTCTCCTCGAGTGGTTGGAACTAGAAGCAACGGGGTTGCAATTTGTATTAAGGTGGTTGGATTTGGTTCTACCTCGATGTTACTTGTAGAGGGGGACCAGGCACGGGCCTCCGCCCCAGCTCCCGCCGTGGCCCTGACCCGGGCCCGGCCCAGCCCCAGCCCCGGCCCTGGCCGCAGCCCCGGGGCCCCAAAGGGTGCCCCCAGGTCCTGGGGGAGGTCCCGCTTTCCGTCAGGGTCGGCGGCACCAGAGGCCTCACAATCGGCAAGCTCATAGGCCTCCCTTGAACAATCGAGATCCAAGTCGGAATCCCGAGCCGAATTGGTCGGAATCGGAAGCCATCGACACCGACTCGAGTCGAATCGGAGAAATCGAAATGAGCCTGGAGGGGTGGCCCTGCTGAAGCACGCATCGTTCCTGTGGAAATGTCGACTGCAGGACGACGGCGGCGTATGCCGCGGCGGCCAGCCCTGCCCTCGCGGGGCGGAGGGCCCAGAAAAGGTCGGAACCGCTAGTGCCAGGAGGCAGGGATGTGCTTATCGATGATCCTCAGGACGTGCATGACAGCCGTACACGTCGTTCACTTCTAATCGTGCTCATTTCTAATTGTGCTCATGTCTAATTGTGCTTGTTTCTATGTCTTCCTGGCCCCCTAGTGGCCAGGAAGAGGCCCAGGATAGAACAATGAGACATGAAAGGAACTTGGCCCCCCAAAAATCAAAGAACTTTCGAATAATTAGAAATGAACAATGTGTATCTAGGCCAGAACAAGATCCCTCAAGAACACGATACTTTCCGATGGCCAAAACAAACAGAGCATCCGAGGAACCCTTCCCAGGGATGCACAAGAACATCCATCAGACACGAAGAACACGAGGGTACCCTCCCCGAAACAGCCTCGGTCTTATACCAGACACACACAGACATTCGGCTAGCACGCGTCCTGGGGATCACCGAGCTTAGCGTGCCAAGCTTCAGCGTGGTGGGCCAGGACCGGTGGCGCGACACGCTGAGCCAAACGCTCCCGGTCATGTACGCTGAGACCGACTTGGGCCAGGCGACTCTTCGCCCTAGGATCGGTGTGCGCGACTTCCTGGCCTGGCCCAGAAGGCCAGGCAAAATCGTGCGGCCCATCCGTCGCCATTCTTGGCCCCCAGATGACAAGCCATTCGGGACAGGAAAAACCGGCCCTGGGGAAGGGATCGAGAGGTCCAAAGGGCCCACGCACGGAGCAAATTGAAGCATTGATGCGCCGGAAGTCTGGGCACACCGGTCGTGGACCCAAGGGCGAGCCTGGCCAGAACTGGTGCCACTGTGGACGAGAAGAACCGGCCCCGGGGAGGGGATCGAGAGGTCCTAAGGGCCCACGCACCGAGCGAACTGAGGCGCACCAGACGTGTGGGCGCACCGGTCGTGGGCCCAAGGGCGAGCCTGGGTAGAGCTGGTGCCACTGTACACGTCGTTCATTTCTTATCGCGCTCATGTCTCACTGTGCTTGTTTCGAATGGCTCCTGGCCCCCTTGAGGCGCCAGGAAGAGGCCCAGGGCGGAACACTTCGGAATGAAAGGATCTTGGCTCCCCCCCACGAAGAAAAGGACCTTCGAAGAATTAGGGATGAGCAGGGTGTGCCAGGCCAACATCTGCGAGGGCGGTCGCCTCCGACCGAGCCCGAAGGCCGAGGCGCGAAGGGGCTCCGCCCTCTCGCTGCTGCTGCAGCTGCAGGGCTGGGCTCTTCGCGCGCACCGCCGCTGCTGCCGCCGTCGCTGCGGCTGCTGCTGGCTGCTCCCGCCGCTACTGGCACGTCCTATCGGGCCGGGCGACGAGAGGGGGGGATAACAAAGGGGGGGTTGGAGAAACAGCTCACGTAGCTGATTTCCCATGCGCCTCTCGGCGCCGGGAGGCGCCCATGCATCGAGGAATGGGCCCGGCGGCGGGGCCGAAACCAGCTGCATGCAGCAGACTTCGTACCCCCCGCTTTCCCTATCCCCCCCTTTCGTCTGGCACGTCCTACCGCCGCCACGAGGGCGGCTTCTGCGAGGAGTGCCGCTAGTACCGCTCCTCCTCCTCGCACTGCCGATGCCACGAGCACTACTAATCAGGTCCTGCTTCTGGTGCCACTGAAGACTGTGGCACAGCTAGTGCCAGCACGGCCACAAAAACCATTACCTCGCATAACATGTACAATATGCGGTGGGCAATGTACGTCATCCCCATACACGGGTTGCTCCGCGACGATCGCCTACTGTGAATGCAAAACCACTGTTTGAGATTCACCAGCACCAAGGCAGGCTGTAAGCGTACAGCGCAAGCGAACAGCACGAATACCCTAGAAGCCAGCATGGTGTCCTCCTCGTCTCCCGCCTACTCCAACGAACTTGGGTAGCCACCACCTCCTCCTCGTCCTTCTCCTCCTCTCGATCGTAGCAACAGGTTCCAGGGCCAAAAGGCTTGCCTTGCCAACCTTCGCGGGCACTGCCTTCAAAGATGGGAGGGCATGTGCCCAACGACCGATTCATCAGGGCGATATCGATACTCAAGGGTATGAGCCATTACAGTCCTTCTGCTCTTTGTCGCATGAACGTCACCATGTCGGTGCAAGCCTTGCCGGATGTGGCCGCAAGTCTCCAATTGTGGTGTGCCTCCCTGCGCGTGTCAAGCCGAACGCCGAGCCGTGCAGGCCCACTCTGCCGACTGCGTCTGGAGCCTGCCTCTCCTCCTCCGCCCCTTCCCCGCGTGAGCCTGAGCCCCCTCCACCTCCTCCTCCCCCCTCCTGCTCCTAGCCTTCCCCCCCCCCTGCTCCTCCTTCTCCTCCCCTTGTCCTCTTCCTCCTCCACCGCCCTCCTCCGCCTGCTCCTCCTCCTTCCCCCTCCCTCCCTCCCTCCTTCTCCTCTCCTCCCCCGCTCCTCTTCCCTCGCCTCCTCCCGTCCCCCTACCGCTGCGCAGACACCCGACGATAAAAGTTGTTCAGTCCGCGGTCACAGATCTCCTGACCACTTTCCCGAAAATGGCTCCTCCTCCTCCTCCTCCTCCTCTTTCTCCTCCTCCTCCTTCTCCTCCTCCTCCTCCTCCCTCTCCTCCCTCCTCCTCCCCTCCTCCTCCCCTCCCTCCTCCTCCTCCTTCCTCCTCCTCCTCTCCTCCTCCTCCTCGCTCCTCGCTCCTCGCTCCTCGCTCCTCGCTCCTCGCTCCTCCTCCTCCACCTCTTCCTCCTCCTCCTCCTCCTCCTCCTCCTTCTCTCCTCCTCTCCTCTTCTCCTCCTCCTCTCCTCTTCTGCTCCTCCTCCTCCTTCTCCTCCTCCTCCTCCTCCTCCTCGAGCCTACTCATCCTCCAGCCCCCTGGGGCCGAAACAATCGTGGAAAGACGCGAGAAGGAACAAAACCAATGTTCATGCAGCCTAGGTTCCTTCTCCTCTGGCTTCGCAATCTGATCGCTACTTCTTCCAAGGACGGATTCTTGTCTAGTGCCGTTGTTGAACAACCAGCCGCCGCAAATGTTCTCCGACGCTGGGATCTGTAGGTCGGCCCCCAAGGCTAGGCAAAAGGCGGTTACGAAGAAAGGTGTCGCCAAACACTTCCTCGAGGACACGGACCTCCCTGGATCCCCCCCGAATCCCCCAGGACTCCCAGCGACGTCGAAACACGTCCAAGATTCTCCTCCTCCCCCTCCTCCTCCTCCTCCTCCTCCTAGACCCTCGGTTTCCAGGAGCGGCAGTGGCCATTTTCTGAAGGAGCAAGACGCGACATACACATACACTGTCGAGGGTCCACGCGACGTTCTTCTCTAATCTACGCTGACCCCCCAGCCTGGAGCGGCGCCAAAGGCGCCGTCAGGGGGTCCAGCGCAGATCCTGGGAATGTCCGAACAGTGAGATTCGCGCACCTTCTCCTCCTTGGGCTGATGGTGACTCCCCGTGTCAATTGACTACCTACCAGACCACCCCAACCCAACCCGAAGACCCGAATTTGACCCGAATTTCGGGTTGGGGGGGTACGGATACCATGTGTTTTCTCAACGTTCCCCGACCCCCCCCCACTGGAAATCGAGGATACATTTGGGCCTTCGGGTTGGGTTGGGGTGCTTTGGTGGGTGGTGATCAATGACACGCCGCCGTGGGGCAGTCATCCACGTGCCACCGCTGCAGAAGCACACTGACTTCGGACAAGATCAAAAGGAGTCTGAGGGGCGACGGACATGCCAATGTTATATCGGGGGGACGTAAGACCCGGGTACAGGGGACTCGGAAATCCCCGACGAGGTCGTCAAAAAAATGGCGAGGCCGAGCCTGCATTTTGACGAGGCCTCCCGCTGCAGACATCCCACGAAACTCCTCCTCGTCAAAATCCGAGTCGCGGTCGTCAAAAAACGATGGCGAACCCGAGTCCCGGCAAACCCAGGTCTTACGCTCCCCCGATTTTATGCGAGGTGGAATAGCGAGCTTGCATACGCCGCGGCTTACGCGGCCCATACAGTCGGACTCGATTGGAGAGGACGCGCGAGAGGACACAAGACCCTTCCGAGGGCCACATCGCCACTGGAGTGTGAGAAGGCACGTGTCGCGAGGCACAGGACACAACCGGTACCCTTGTGCTGGCAGGGCCGACCTGCCAATCTGGGCCGACCGTATGCGCGGCACGTTGCATTGGAATCGGGGCCGCCTGCGCGCGACACCACGCGAACAACCCACGCGCGAACGTCGGCGCAGTTGCATCCGCTTTTTGTTTGTCGCTGACGTGCTCTGTAAGAACGGTTTTTTGAAGGCAGATCTGCCTTCAAGGAGGAAAGACTGGTCTACTCTGTAAGAACGGTTTTTTGAAGGCAGATCTGCCTCCAAAAAACCGTTCTTACAGAGTAGACCATTTTTTGAAGGCAGATCTGCCTTCGAAAAACCGCCTGCGCGCGACACCACGCGAACAACCTACGCGCGAACGTCGGCGCAGTGGAATCCGCTTTTTGCTCGTCGCTGACGTGCTCCCGAGCCCCCCAGCAGCGGCGTGCCAGTGGTGCTTCGCTGCGGCAGGACTGGGCGCTGGCCTCCGACGACCCGACACGGGGCGCACTCGGCACGGCACGGTCGGGCGGCCTCCCCGATCGACAGACGGCTCCGCAGAGGCCGACGCCGTGCCACTGCGCGGGGGACCGCGCACGACCACTCGCCATCGCTCGGACGTCCGTTCCCCGTGCATCTCTCGATCTCGTGCGCGCAGTTTCGCTCGAGGGTGAAGAGTGCTCCTCGATGGTCTGTCTTTTAAATACTCAACCCCCTGTCCCATGAGGTCCCCTAGAGTATTCTCAGAGTTTGATGTGTTTCACGAGTTGTGCGACACTGTGTCCAGTGTCGCTGGGGTGGCGTCCCACAGTATGCGAGCATGACTGTACTGACGCCGATGTGGCTCAAGCGCGCAAAACATCCGGGAGGAGAGGGGCCTCCCGCTTGTCGCCCCGCGCGCCCCCAGGCCTCCAGAGTCCCTCGATCCGCCCGCGAACCCGTTTCACATGGTAGCCGGAGCGTGATGGTTGGGCAGGGACAGGGGCCGACGGGCGCCGCCGAGGGAGGCGAGCAGCCCCTCCAGCCCGACGAGGTGGAGCGTGCTGCCAGAGCAGCACTAGCAGCAGCAGCAGCAGCAGTAGCAGCACCAGCGCCCGAGGTTCCCAGCGGAGACCAAGGGGCGCGAGCAGAGACAGCAACGGCAGGGAGCGGGAGCCGAGGGACAGGCCGCGCGGGAGCTCCCTTGCAGGCAACGACAGCAGAGGAGGCAGACCCCTGGCTGCAGGGGGACCCGTGGAGCGACGCGGCTGGGAACAACCATGCCGGCTGGTGGAATTCGTGGAGAGAATGGTGGGGCTCAGCCAGCTGGTGGACCGGCTCGCAGGTGAATGAGTATGCAGACCACTGGTGGACCAGCTCACCGGCGAACGAGGGCGAGGTCTGGGTCACCATCCAGAGGCCGCGGCAGCCGCCGCTCCCCCACGGGCTGATGCGCGGAGCGGCCGGGAGCGATCCCGCCACGGCGCAGGCCCCTCCGTCAGCACCTGCGCCGGCGACGCCGCCGGCACGGCCGCCCGCGGTGACGATGGCCCCAGCGCAGCCGACCCAGCCACTCGCAGCAGCAGCGACGGAGCTGACGGTCGAGGCGACGCAGGTTCCGCCACCGCCACGGCCGTGGGCACCCACTGACGGAGGATCGACGTCCACGTGGCGCCCGTCAGACACGCAGGGCCCTCAGCCGTGGGGAGGCTTCGAGCATCTCGAGACCTACGTAGTGGCCCTGCGGCGATGGAGCAGAAGGACGGGCCTGCCGGCAGAGCAGCAGGCGGGCAAGGTCATCGACGGCTTGCCCGTGGACATGCAGGAGAGGCTCCTGCACTACGCGGAGGAGCTCGACGCCCCCGGCGGCATCGAGGTCCTCATCGACTTCCTGAAGAGGTGCCGGGGCGACCAGGACGGCGACGAGGCCAAGGAGAGCTTCAGGCTGGCACTGGAAGACACCGAGATGAGAGCGGGGGAGTCGTACACCCAGTACGTGATGCGCCGGGACCTGCAGGTGAAGTCGGCGAAGAGGTACGGGCTCGAGCTCCCAGAGCAGGTCCAGGTGCAGCAGCTGAGGAGTGGAGCGAACCTGAGTGAACAGAATGCGATCAACCTGCTCTCGATCACCCAGGGCCGTGAGGATCTGGAGTCGATCAAGCAGGGCTTGAAGAAGATGGACGTGAAAAAGAAGAGCAGTCAGAAAAAGTCGAGGGTGTACGCGGTCGGACACGACGAGGACGAGGACGACGAGGAGGTGTTCGGCAGCAGCGAGGTCTACCTCGAGCTGGAGGAGGACCTCATCCTGGACACCGAGGACGCGCTGGCCTTCTACGAGGCGATCGCCAACCAGGAGTTGGACGAGGACCAGGCGGCGGCCGTCCTGGCCGCGGTGCTGGACGAGAAGAGGACCAAGGAGGGCCGGCCTCGGAAGTGGGCAGAGTCGCGAGAGCTGAAGAAGGCCATTGCCCGGGACCGCGACTTCTTCGACTCCAAGAGAGCCGGAGGCCGGGCGGCGCCACGCCCGCCAGCGGGCAAGCAGCGCCTCAGCATCGCCCGCCTCAAGGAGAGGACGCGGTGCGCCAACTGCGGTCAGAAGGGGCACTGGCGCAAGGAGTGCACCAATCCGTACAAGCCGAAGCAGATCGAGCAGCGGCCCAAGAAGGAGCTCGGGGGGAAGTCGCTCTACGTGGCGGCGGACTTGCTGGACGAGGGCGACGGCACCTTCCTCGTCGGAGGGCCTCGGATTCGGGAGCTGTTTCGGAACGTGCTGATCGGCGAGTCCTGCGATCGAGGCCAGGTGGGCCACGGACGAGTGCTAGCCGACCAGCCTCTGCGAGGCCAGGTGGGACTCGCGGGGGAACGAGGCGATCCCGACGGCGGAGAACTGGGGCCAGGTGGGCCTCGTTCGAGGTCAGAGGGAGCAGCTCCCGATGACAGAGAGCTGGGGCCAGGTGGGCCTCGTTCGAAGTCAGAGGAGGCGATCCTCGGCACGTTCATCCTGGACATCGAGGGCGACGAGCCGGAGGGCATGGTGGACACGGCGGCCGGGCAGGCGCTGGTGGGCGAGAAGCAGCTGAAGGTATTGCAAGAGAAGTACTACAAGAAGGGCTGGCGAATCCCGGTGAGAAAGACCGACGGCAACAGCAGCGCCAAGGGGATCGGCGGCCGCTCCAGGGTCGTCGGGGA
Source organism: Prorocentrum cordatum (assembly GCA_963575745.1). Taxonomy (NCBI): domain Eukaryota; class Dinophyceae; order Prorocentrales; family Prorocentraceae; genus Prorocentrum; species Prorocentrum cordatum. The sequence continues at coordinate 52,912 of CAUYUJ010004619.1, forward strand.
AGCGATGGTGCCGGTGACCAGTGCGGGGATCCGGTGCCTAATCCTCTTCAGAGTGATCGCGGAGGACGTCCCCCTCCTCCTGCCCGTGCGCTGGATGGAGAGCCTGGGGGCCGTCGTGAACCTGGCCGAGGACAAGATCACGCTGCGCTTCGAGGGGCTCGACCGCACCGTCAAGCTCACGAGGCAGAGGTCCGGCCATCGCACCATGGCGCTGCTGGACGAGAGCCTCCCGGGGGACTTCGACATTCCTGAGGGGGCCCGGCGCGACTGGCCGGGCCTCGAGAATGACACGTTTCGAGTGTACAGGCCTTCCTCCTTTGCCATCCTCCCCTCCTCTACGCCCGAGGCCTCAGGAGAGCCCGTATTGGACCCCCTCGAACTCGAAACCCCCGGGATCGTAGAAGGGAAGGGGGGGATCGGCTCGGCAGGATTCCAGGATACCCAATTCAAGGACTCAAGAGGCACTACGGGGAGATCACGAAGTACAAGAGAAGGAGAAGCTGAGGAGGATACAGGTACCAGAGGAGGTGGCACAGGGAGAGGAGGCGGCGGAGAGACCAGGAGGCTACTCTCGGAGCTCACCTCAACCGTCGTACAGACCCGTGGGCTCGAGAGCACGTCCGATTTCCTCGATTCATCTCACGGGCCAAGAGAACAGGAGCCTCTGTCACGAGAAAGCCATGGCGTCCGGGAGAGCTCGCACGCCAGCGGTGAGGAGAAGCTCCAGTCTGAAGCGAGAGGGGGGCTCGAGGAAGAATTCAGCACCAGGGACTCCCCGGCCGACAGTCACCTTCTCGGAGCCGATGGACACCAGCTGGGAGAGGCTGCCGGGGTCCGACCTGGAGTCCGAGGGGAGCGAACAGTCATCCCCGCCGCTGCAGGACGGCGCGGCATCGACCCGTCCCACACCTCCGTCGCCGCCCCAGCCGACGTCAAGGCCCCACATCGGCCTCCAGACGAGCTCCCTGAGGAAGGCCTGGAAGCGGATGACGGTCAAGCTGATGCACGTGGCCGACGTGGGACAGGCGACCAAGATGATACAGGAGATGCGCGACGAGGCGACCGGGAAGATGAACGCTCTGGAGTGCCCTCATCCACCCTGGGCCCACTGGGAGTCAGGCAACCAGCACATGCGCTACGTCAAGTGCCTGAGGTGCTCGAGCATGATCTGGAGAAGGGACCTCACGCACCGCGAGAAGCAGGCCCAGCAGCTCAAGAAGGTCGAGAGGGAGGCCCGGCGGGCGGCGAGGACCAAGCAGCTGGAGACGCCGCCTTGGGAGCCGCCGAAGGTCGAGGGTCGCAGCAAGGAGGGCGTCAAGAGGGCGGCCAGGGCTACTCCAGCGGCGTCGTCCGGTTCGGCCGACACGACGGTAGAGACGAGCAGCTCCGACCTCAACCAGATGATGAAGGCGATCCAGACCAACAGCGAGGTGGTATCGCAGCTGGCGCTGGCGATCCAGCAGCTCGTGCAGAAGGGGACCTGAGGGGCTCAGAGAGCCGAAGGAGGATCAGGGAGGGGGACCAAGGGAGCTCGGGGATCCAGGACGATCGGGACCTCCAGGGACCCACTCCAGGAGGATCTTTCTGTGCGGAACCCGGGGAAGGAGGGGGAATCTGGCGAGCAGCCTCTGTCGCACGATCCCGCTGTCTCGGCAAAAGTCACCGAGACAGCAGCTTTAGAGCCTCGGGCATATGGTGGGACACTAGGGAAGGTCGGACGGTCACGCTTGATGAGGTTTCCAGGGCCCGGGGCTGGGAATCCCACCGGCTCGATCCAGAAGAAAAATGCCGCCTGATGGCCCAAAAGGGCTGCTACTTAGTTCGTCGGCCCGACCCGGGCGACCTAGGCGAGTGGCTTTCGGACTGGGTCAGGATCCGCTGCTCAGGAGCGTCAAGAAACACCCTCTACGACTCCCTCTCCTCAGACTTCTCGGCGCGGCAGTTACAGCTCGCCATCGCCAACGAACCCCTGGACCACACCACCGTAGAGGCGTGGACAGCTTCGGCGTCTACGCACGTACCTCCGCCCGGCTCGAGTTCGAGGACTCCGGCTGGACCGGCGTCTCCGCTGGAAGGTATATACTCCCTTGGCCGGGCCCCCTCGATCTCAGGATTGGTTTTCTCCCAGGAAAGTGAGTGCCTGGTTCCCAGGGAGGTCCGAGACGCCGTGTTGGCCGCAGGAGGGGAGGGACCGGTGAGGAAGCAGCGGAAGCGGCGGAAGAAGCTCGTCCAGGACTGGCTTTTGGGATCCGGCCGCAAACTGATCTTGGAACTCTTTTCGGTCCCACGGGTCGCGGACAGCCTAAAAGGGCAGGGCTATCCCGTTTCCAAGAGCCTGGATTTACGGACCGGCTATGATCTCGGGTCTCCGTCAGGGGAACGTGCGATGTGGAGTATCATAGAGCGAGATCGGCCCGAGGTCATAGTCATGAGCCCTGAGTGTCTGGCCTTCTCCGTTGCCCGTCGTCCCAGTTGGCACCGACTCAAGGGAACCGACCTCACAGACCCCGAGACCGCCGGCCTCAAGTTCATGTCCCTGTGCGTTAGAGTGGCCGAATACCAGATGGGTCGGGGCCGTGGTTTCCTTCTTGAGCACCCCGAGGGTGCCAGCTCCTGGGAAATGGACTCGGTGCGGGAAATCTTGAATCGGCCGAGCGTCGTGTCGGGGGTTGCCGATCTCTGCCAGTACGGTTTGTCCGTGAAGGGAGGAGAGCCCAACAAGAAACCAACCAGGTTCATGACTAACCGTGCGTCTATTTTGCAGCCCCTCCTGCTCAGGTGCGACGGGAGTCATCCGCATCGTCAGCTCTGTGGCAGGGCCCTCACGCGAGCGGCCCAGAACTACCCCCCGGGACTCGTCCAGGCCATGTGCGAGGGAATCCTGGAGTCAGCTCGCATCGTCGCCCTCGGGCACCGGGAGGAAACCCTGTGGTCCGGTGTTTGGGAGGATCCCGAGTGGCTGGCCGAGAGAAGGGTGACAGGGGTCCCATCCCCCAGACCAATCGACCGACAGGTTGCCTCCTTTCCAGCCCAAGAGGACCTTGGCTCGGACGACGAGCCCGAGGAGGGCGAGGGGAGGGAAGGACTCGGGTCTAGTCAGAGAGCGGGGAGGCAGGCCGGGTCAATCAGTCGAAGTCAGCGCCTGGAGGTTTCCCGGACCCACGTGAACCTGGGCCACCCGTCAAGGGACGCCTTCTTGAAAATGCTGCAAGTTGCCCAGGCTCGGCCCGAAGTTATAGAATACGTCAAGCACGAGTTTCGTTGCGAGCAGTGTGACAGCCACACCCGACCGTCGTGGAGGCGTCGAGCCGCCGTTCCCCGAACCTACCGGTTCAATCGGCTCGTTGCTGTGGACTGTCTGTTCGTTACGATTCTCAGCACTAAGATGACGGTTCTGAACATGCTCGATCACGGCACTAACTTTCAGCTGTGCCATCTGCTCGGTCCCGGGGAACCACTGACGTCCGAGAATATCTGGGAGGCTTTTGACAAGAGCTGGATCAGGATCTTTGGCCCCCCCGAGGTCGTCATCAGCGATGGAGGATCAGAATTCCTGGGCGCGTTCGGCCGTGGCTGTGAGCATGCAGGCGTGTTTCAGCATGTCTGTGACGCCACGTCTCCGTGGCAGAACGGCCGGGCGGAGCGACACGGAGGATGGATCAAGAACGCTCTGACGAAGGCCTCCGATCATGTCCAGCCGACGTCTCATGCCGAGGTCGAGTTGTTGCTTCATGAAACAGTGTCCGCCAAGAATCGATACTACCACCGGTCTGGGTACTCTCCGTACCAGCTTGTCTTCGGAGAGAACCCCAGACTGCCAAGGTCTCTTCTCAGCGACGAGGGAGTAGACGATATCGGCCTAGCAGATGTCCAAGCAGAGGCCGCCACGGAAGATAGTGCGGCCAGTGCGTTCGCCAGAAAGCATCAGATCCGTGAGCAGGCCAAGAAGGCCTTGATGGCGGCGGACGCCAAGTCGCGTCTCGCCGAGGCCCGGAGATCTCGACCCCATGTCGATCGCGTCTTTCTGCCTGGCCAGTGGGTGTACGTGTGGCGCAAGGTGACAGGGGTGAAGACTCACGCGCTGCAACGAGATCGGTGGGTCGGCCCCGGGGCCGTCGTCTTTCACAAGGGAACCACAGTTTGGATCGCGATGCGAACCAAGCTATGGAAGTGCTCGGTCGAACAGGTCCGAGAGGCGACGCGTGCCGAGGCGCTCGGAGCCGAACTCGTGGATACCCCGGAGTTTCGGGCCCTTCAGGCCGAAGTTCGCAACCCAGGCAAGAAGGTGGGGGCTCTGGACGTCGAATCCGAGGGTTCCCCCCCGGACGAGGCCTGGGACGGTCAGGACACGATAGGGGCCGAGGCGGGGGGACCGGTCACTACTGGCGGAGGAGGCGGAATGGCGTCGGCTCGTCCCTCGGAGCCCGCGGAAGCCTCGGTGGAAGCCCGGTCCCCTCTTCCGACTATTCCTGAAAGCAGCGAGGTTGTGAGCCTGGGAGACCAGAGCGAGCTTCCCGAGGACCTGCGCCGAGCTTTGGATGCCCCGTACCCCCTCCGTCCCGCTCCTGACCTGGGCCGATTTGTCAGGACCGAACCCCTCGAGGACAAAGAGGACAAGTTGCATCCCCCTCCCGGCCTGGAAGAACCCCCTAGAGCTCGCCCCCGAGTAGAAGGCAGTCCCAGCCCGTCCCCCGCTGCCTCTTCCGCTCCCAGTCTAGTCAGGACCATCGACGGCTGTCGAGGCGATTCGAATCCAGGAGCTTCAGTCGAGCCTGAAAGAGCCAGAGAGAGATCTCCGCGAGCTGCCGCCCGACCAGCTGAGGGATCGACGTCTCGACACACTCGGCGAGCCGGGTCGCCCATGCGCGGGTTGCTCTCTCGCATCCACGTTATCCCCGCGGGTCCCGGGGTGACGCCGGTGGAGCTCCGAGAGTCGGCCTCCGTGGCCGAGAGGGTTCAGGAGTGGGAGGCCCAGAGGAGTTCGGCGGACGACGCCAGAGGCGACCCCGGCACTTTGATCGAACTGGCTTGCGGAGAGGAGGAGGGCCTGATCGAGCTCAGGGAAGAGGACGGGACTGACGAACAGGACCGGATGCTCCTCCAGGAGTTGGCGACCTGGGGTCCGGGTCCCGGGGACGAAGAACACGGTCCGACCTCCTCGTTCGCCACGGCCGGACCGACTCCAGGTGGGTCCCGGCGGGGCCAAGAGGTCGTCTGGAACAAACTCAGTCCAGAAGAACGAGAGGAGTTCAAGAAGGCGGACGCGGCCGAGTGGTCCGCCATGACCGCCACTAAGGCAGTGAGAGTGGTCTCCCCCGCGGAGGCGACCCTGGTCCGTCGGAGGGATCCATCAAGGATTCTCTCGTCGCGCATGGTCCGTCGGTGGAAGCCGCAGGAGGGCACGGGAGCCAGCGAGAAGGCAAAGTCACGCTGGTGCGTGAGGGGGTATGCCGATCCTGACGCGGAGTCTCTGCACGTGTACGCTCCGACTCCTCAGGAGGAGGCTGTGTTGGTTGCTCTCCAGCTGATAGCTGGCAAGAAGTGGAGGCTTCAGATAGCGGACTGTAAGAACGCCTTTTGCCAGGCGGACCCCCTCTCCCGCCCCAACGGGAAGATATATGTCGAGCCATGCGATGGCGTTGACGTCCCCCGGGGGGCCCTCCTGGAACTTGTGGCCCCAGTCTACGGCCTGAACGATGCTCCGATTCGCTGGCACCAGACCTTGACCAATCACCTCAAGTCCCTGGGGTTTCGGCGCTCCCTTTTGGAGCCGTGTCTTTGGGTTGCCCACCATGCCTCGGGTAGTCTCAGGGCTCTTGTGGTGATTGAGGTCGACGATCTTATTGTCTCTTGCGAACCCTCATATGAGAGTGAGCTCAAGAAGGTGTTGACCGGTCGTTTCCGTTTCGGTAAATGGCAGGTCGGTGAGGCCGAGTACGCAGGGAGAAGGATCCGCCAGCAGTCTGATGGGCGCATTCTCGTCGACCAGGAAAAATATATCCTGGAGCAGGTCCGTCCCATGAGACTCGACAAGGAGCGTGTTAAATGTCCCGAGGAGCTGCTCGATGCAAGGGAGCTCCGAGACTATCGCGGCCTGGTGGCGAAGATTCTCTGGGCGGCCCGCCAGTCTCGTCCCGACGTGTCCGGATCCGCCTCGATGCTGAGCGCCGAATGCCCACAGGTCAAGATAGCCTCGGCTCTCATGGCTAACAAGGTAGCTCGCCACCTCCGGTGCACAGCCAGCTCCTGTCTGACGATTTGGCCCCTGGACCTGAGTGCCGTGACCATGGTCACATGCAGTGACGCGGGGGGCCCCGGGTCCGCTAAAAGAGACGGTGCTCAAGGAGGCTGGCTCGTGATGCTAGGAGATTCCAGGATCAAGGATAATCGTCGTTCCCGTGTTTCGTTCTTGTCTTGGAGAAGTCAGAGGCTCCGTCGAGTCGTTTCGTCCACGTTATCGGCGGAGACGTTAAGTCTTTCCGGGGCTCTCGCCGAGGGACAGTGGCTGTGGCTCGTTTTCCGGGATGCCCTGTATGGAGACGTGAGGGGGCCTGAATGGTGGAACTCAGGGACGTCCTGCCCCTTTGCTGTCGCGCTCGTCGACGAGTGTGCCATCGCCGAGGCTTCCGAGGGCGTCGCCGTAGTCGATGCGAAGTCCCTCTTCGATACGCTGTCCAAGAACTGCGGGGGTGCTAAGGCTGACCGCCGCAACGCCATCGAGATGGCGATAGTCCGGGACTCGATGACAGCCGAAGGGACAGTGGTGAGGTGGGTTCCACACTGCAAGATGCCAGCTGACGCTCTGACCAAGGTCGACCCAGGACGAGGGAATTTTGCTCTGACTGATCTCATGCACAAGGGGATGCTGGCGCTAACGGACGAGTCTGGGTCGCTCGATGAGCGATCTCTCAACCTGTCGCTGAAGTCCCGGACTCGGAATGCATCGCGACAGGTTCTACAGAGAGAATCCCAGTCCACCGAGGCTGGCGAAGACGCAGAGGAGGCTGAGGAGGAGAGAGGAGAAGGAGGACGCCCCGCCAGGACGCCGAGGAGGTCACCCTCGCGTCCGCCGGGCCTGCCGGGCCCAGTACCCTCCGACCCGGGCCCGGAACCGAGGGGGGGAGAGGGAAAGGGCGTGGTCCGTGGATCTTAGGGGCCTCACCTCCCTGTCTGCTGCTGTGATGGACCTCATGGGACACTAAAGTAGGGGGTGCTGTCTTTTAAATACTCAACCCCCTGTCCCATGAGGTCCCCTAGAGTATTCTCAGAGTTTGATGCGTTTCACGAGTTGTGCGACACTGTGTCCAGTGTCGCTGGGGTGGCGTCCCACAGTATGCGAGCATGACTGTACTGACGCCGATGTGGCTCAAGCGCGCAAAACATCCGGGAGGAGAGGGGCCTCCCGCTTGTCGCCCCGCGCGCCCCCAGGCCTCCAGAGTCCCTCGATCCGCCCGCGAACCCGTTTCACAGGTCGTCGCCAAGAAGAGTGCACACGTCCGAGCAACGCCAAGACCACGAAGTACCACTGCAACCGGACTTGATTGGAGAGGATACGCGGGAGGACAAAAGACCCTTCCCGAGGGGCACACTGCCATAGGAATGTAGGGGGCATGGGTCGCGAGACACAGGACACAAGGGCACCCTCGACTTGGCAGGGTCGACCTACGAATCAGAGCCGACTCTACTCCCTGGACCTCTCTCGGGGTGCGCCCTGAGCACAGCTTCGGGGCGCATCCGGCGTTGGCGGCGACGAGGAACCTCCAGGAGGCCCAACAAGGGAAACACGAGGCCAGGGTAGAGCGGCATCAATACATACCTTCCTCCTCTGAACCGACGGCGTTGGACTCTTGAACGCCAGCGGCGGGGGCGCAGGTACGTCGACACGCGACACGAACCTGCCGACCTCCCAATCTGGCGCTGACAGACACTTGAACACATTCCTTCTGGAAAAACTGTTTACACAGACCACTCGCCATCGCTCGGACGTCCATTCCCTGTGCATGTATCGATTTCGTGCGTGGCTTTTTCGCCAAATGATCAAGGATGCTCCTCGATGGTCCTCGCCGAAGGAAAGATGGGGACGTAAGACTCGGGTATGGGGGACTCGGCTTGGCCCGACGGGGCCCTCATAAAAATGACGAGGCCCCAGAAGAAACTTGAGACGCGACCTCCCGCTGCAAACATCCCACGAAAACCGGACCGCCGAAATCTACGACGCGCTCGTCAAGAAAGGCCGGTAAACCCGAGTTCCGGCTTACTCCAGTCTTACGTTTCTTGAGCAGGGACCCGCCGTCCCGGCATTGCCTATAGTCCTACCACCGAATGTTCTTAGATCTCCAAGCCGTTATAAGAGCAAACACGGTGTTCTTAGAACATGAACCCGATGTGCTCCAACAAGACAGACTCCGCCAGAAACGTCCTGAGAACATCTCGTGGGAACCGCACAAAGGTTCTTAGAACATGGTTTGGTGGGCCTATGGGCGCGCCAGAACGCTTCGCCACTGCTCGAGTCCTGCGCTTCCCCGACGGAGCCCCCCGACTGAGTTGGGCGCCCGAGTTATCCGGGGTAACTCGGGTCCGGGGTAACTCGGGTTTGGATTCCCGAAAGACGAACCCGAATTAGCCCTGACCCGAGTTACCCCTGATGACTCTGGGGCTCTGGACGCCCGAAATATCCGGGGTAACTCGGGTCCGGGGTAAGTCGGGCTCGGATTCCCGAAAAGCGAACCCGAGTTAGCCCTGACCCGAGTTACCCCTGATGATTCGGGGCTCTGAAGTCCTGCGCTTCCCCGACGGAGCCCCCCGACTGAGCCTGGCCCGCCGCGAGCGCCCGCGCCCGCGCCCCGCGCGGGCGCCAGCCCGCCGGCGCCGCGCGGCGCCGCCCGCGGCGCGGAGCGCCACGCGGCCTCGGCGCGCGCCCGGGCTGTAGCCGCCGAGGGCGGGCCCGAGAGGGGGGTGGAGGGAGGGGTGGAGGGAGGGGGGAGGGAGGGGTGGGGGAGGGGGGGAGGGAGGGGGAGGAGGGAGGGATGGAGGGAGGGGGGGGGGAGGGAGGGGGGGGAGGGAGGGGGGGGGGGGGGAGGGGAGGGGGGGAAGGGAGGGGCGGGAAGGAGGGGGGGGAGGGAGGGCGGAGGGGGGAGGGAGGGGGGGGAGGGCTCTCCGGAGGGCCTCCGAGTCCCCAAGGTTGGGGTTAAGTCGGGCCTGTCCGTCTACAGGGGGAAAATTCAGAAATAGTCAAAAAATAGTCGGGGGGGGCTATCTTTTGGTGTACTTCCGAGCATTCGGGGAGCATTTTTCTAGTATGTTGCATCTTTCGCCCAAAATCCCCCTCTGTAGGGTTGTGGATGCCACGACAATTGACACCCTGACAGTCCTATCCTTGAATTTAAAATGTGTTCGAGATGTCGGAAGAATGTTCGAAAACTGTTTGACACATGTTCTTTACATGCTTAAAACATGTTTAACACGTGTTTTAGACATCTGGAAATTATCTGGCAACATGTTTCCTCTCCATTGATCGTCCTCCCCAAGGGGATGAAGCAACGATGGGACGCACAGAGACATACTAATGCTATGTCCTCCTTGGAGGCCCGCGTCCGACCCGAACGTATAGTATGCCCATCTTGTAGTATGTCGTTTCCCGAGCGGTGTGGCCAGAAAGCGACCTCCACGACGCATATACTGTCAGATTTCTCGGTGCGCGCGTCGCGCCTGGGGTGGCGACGCACACATAGTAGAAGTATGTTGGTGTGACGCCGAAGCGACCCTGCTCTGGGTTACAAGTGCGCGGTCTGCAAACCTCCTGGGAAGCCCCAAAGCCTGGAGAGCCGCAAGGGCGCCGCACACCACGCAGGGTTGACCCCGCCTCGTAGCCCAGGGTAGGGGCGTCTTTGTATGCCCTTGACAAGGAAGCCCCCCCCACGATGGGGAGGGCCTTCGAGACTCGGAGGCCCGACGACGTCGGGGAAGGAAACCAAAAACTGCAATGCAGGAAAACAACAACTGCACCGCAGGTCTTCGCAAACCCGGGTCAGTCAATACGCGCGGCCGTCTCGCGGCCACGAGCAGGTCCCTAACCCGGGTCAGCCAGAGGGGGTCTTCGCAGGATCCTGCAGGATCTGGCGCCCTGGCTGACCCCCGTTTGCATTGACCCCCGTCTCGAGGCTCCCGACGACGACGACGACGACGTCCTCCGGCGACGGTGCTCGCAGACGTCGCTGGCCAGCAGCAAGTGCAACGACGGACTCGGCCCCCGGGGGCCCTCGCTGGATCCCCGGGACCGCCAACAGCGGCTCGGGATGAAGAACTGGTCGTGGGGGAAGGGGTCTGTAGACCTCTGCGGGTGCAGGGTGCACAAGAATCACGACGTCGGAGATCTGGGGAGGCCACCTCACGAGGCCATCCGGAGCCCTCCAGACACCAAAGACCTCTCTGGGGGTCTTCGGAGGCCTTCGGAGAGCCTCTGCCGGGTGACTCCGAGCAAGTCTTCGGAGGCCCTCCGGACGCCACACCATGGCTCCCTTCTGGGCCCGCTCGGCGTCCGAGTCCATGCGCCATGCGGCGGCCGAGTGGGCACGCGAAGACGAGGAGGGGGAGGAGGAGGAGGAGGAGGAGGAGGAGGAGGAGGAGGAGGACGAGGAGGCGGATAGGGGGAGGAGGCGGATAGGGGGAGGATGAGGGGAGGAGGAGGGGGAGGAGGAGGGACGCAGCCCACTCGGCTCCTGGACTGGCCAGCTTCGCACCACTCCGTCGGAACTGAGCCCCTTCGGTGGCCGAGTGGGCTCAGGCGCCGACCGGTCGGGGAGGGGAGCCACGGGACCCCAGGAGGCCATCCAGAGGCCAGGGGCCCAGTCGTTGTCGTCCTCCTCCCCCGTCGCCGCCGAGGGAAGCTTTGAGGCGTCCCGGGGGGAATCTTGCGGCCTCCTGGACCACCTTGGAAGCCATATAAAGCTGTACCATGAGCCACCTGGGCCCTCTTTAGAGGCCTCCTTGATGGGGTCCGAGTAGATGCGATCGGAAGACCTCGCCGCATCGCCGATACATCGGCGATGCATCGCCGATGCATCGGCCATGCATCGGCCATGCACTGGCGACGTCGGCGATACATCCGCGACGTCGGCGTGGAGAAAATTGGGCCCCACATCGATCCGCATCGTCGATGCATCGGCGATGCATCGGCGATGCGGCGCGATCCTCCGACCCCATCTACTCCGACCCCATCTAGGAGGTCTAGACTCTTGGGATCGTGCTGGAGGCTCCAGCGCCTCGTCGCCGTGTCCTCCTCCTGGACCCTCGTCCTCGCTGCCGCCGCGGAGGGGCGAGGCTCGACGAGGCTCGAGGGAGGGTGGCGGCTCCGGGGTAGAGGGCCGCGGATCCAGAACTCGGGGCCGAGGCGCCGCCGCCGCCGCCGCCGCCGGTGTTCGAGGCTCGAGGCTCGAAGCTCGAGGATCAATGCCTTGATCGTTTTGCCCCCCCCCCCCCTGGAGGCCTTGATCAAGGCCTTGAACAATGCCTTGATCGTTCTGCCCCACCCCTCGAGGATCAATGCCTTGATCAAGGCATTGATCAATGCCTTGATCAATGCCTTGATCGTTTTGCATCCTCCTGGGGCCTCCTGAGGCCTCCTCTCTGGAGGCCCACGAAAGCCACCGGAGGCAGTCCTGGTTGTCGTCGTGGCCTATTGCCGTCGTCGTCGTCGTCGTCGTCGTCGTCGTCGTCGTCGTCGTCGTCGTCGTCACGTCGTTGTCGTCGTGGTCGTGGAAGACGGCGTCGTCGACAACACAAATGAAAGGATAAGGCATAAGTCTTAGCTTTCTCGGAAGCTGTTAACCTCCTGAGTCGCTCTCGTCGCCAGGGCTGGGTTCTCCACAGCCTTGGAGGAGGTGGACGCAGACCTCTGCAAACCTCTGCAGACCTCTGTCGATTCAAAAAAGAAGCGCGCTTAGATCTGTTCGCTATTTTGGGCCGCCCTGGGCGCCATCAGAAAAAGGCTCGGGATGAACAGGGCTTTTGGGAAAGGAGTGGCACGCAAGACGCAACACCAGCCCAAAAGACGAAGATGTCCTGCGCTGCGAGTCGGGGGACCGGTGCATGGCGGAACCTGAAAAGCAGGGCGGAGAGACAGGAGGGCGAAGTGAGGACTGCATAATGAGGCGGACGACGCCGAGGCCGAGGGAGCAACATGACACCGATACCGCCACCACACACGGCCCTCTCGAACCCGTGGCGACGAGGGAAGCGCGGTGGCATCGGTACCCAGCGGTCGGAAGAAGTGGGTAAGAACTTGAAGCAAGGAAACGTTGGAAGCATATCTCCGGCCGCCTCCCGGAGACGAAGGACGAGGAAGACCCACCCGACCCCTGAACTGGGAAGGAGCTTGATGTATATATACAAGTGGCGCGTGTGTGCCCAGGCTCATACAAAAAAAACTGAAAGGGCGTTTGAAGCAAGAAGACACCATGACTGCAGGATCGGAGATGGAGAAGGGGAAGCTGGGGCGGCGCCGCCAGGTCGTGCCTAAGAGAAGGGGAAGAAGCAGGAGGTGAACGCAGAAAAATCTAAGATCGAGGTCGCACTCGAGCGCAAATGGGGTTGCCACACCTTGCGATGTGTGTACCAGGGCCCCCAGAAAACCTCAGGAGGCCCGACTTGGATACCGGAAGAGGCTCCAGGAGGCCCCGGGATTGTGAGTGTTGTGTGTGTGCGTGTGTGTGTGTGTGTGTGATGTGTGCTCTGTGTTGTGCGTGTTTTCTGTGCGTTGTCGGTGTTGTGTGTGTGTGTGTGTTATGTTTGTCTAGCGTGTGATCTGTTGGGTGTGATTTGTGTCTCTGTGTGTGCATGTAGTTCTGCGGCCCCAGGAGGCCCCAGGAGGCCCCAGGCGGCCTCAGAAGGCCCCAGAAGACCGCAGGAGGCTCCAGGAGGCCCCAAGAGGCTCCAGGAGACCGCAGGAGGCCCCAGGAGGTTCCAGGAGACCCCTAGGAGGCTCCGAGGCGGGATCTGGGGTACCAGAAGGTACAGAAAGCCCCACAAAAACCCCAGGAGGTTCCAGGAGGCTCCCAAGAGGCTCCGAGGCGGGGTCTGGGGTACCAGGAGGTACGTCGGGGCTCGATTTTGGGAGGATGTCTCGGGCGAAATTGACATCCTCTGAGAATCGGGGTCAAACTCATTAAAATTACAATGCGTGTTTGAAGGTTTTAGGTTAGAATGTTGAAATTCCCATGTGTTTTTGGACCCTGACGTCACGATCTGCGTGAGGGGTGCCACCGATTTTCAGAATTTCGAGGATGTCCTAGCGAAACGGCCAGACAAATCGCGAACGCCGTCAATTAATCGGCTCTGAGCTCTACTCCCTCGGAGAAGTGCGTATGATAATATGTATATATATATATATATATATATATATATATATATGTATGTATGTATGTATATTGGAGCTGGGATAGTTTGGAATGTTTATTTTCCATTACTCAGGGGTATTTGAGATTCCCTTGACTCTTGGAAATGTTGCCTGCTCTATGTTTGGTGGGCTGTTGTTACGTTGAGTCGCCTCTGCCACGGCCCTGGGGCCCCATGTAATGAGGGGCCCCGGAGGCCGACGCCTGCCGAGGAGCTCCCGGCGTGCCTCCTGCTCGACTCGGGAGGGGGCCCTTAGGCAGGACGAGCAGCGGCACGGTCGACCCGTATACGTATCGGGGAGACGTAAGACCCGGGCACGGGGGACTCGGGTTGGCCCGACGAGGTCGTCAAAAAAATGACGAGGCCGAGCCTGCATTTTGACGAGGCCTCCCGCTGCAGACACCCCACGAAACTCCTCCTCGTCAAAGTTCCGAGGCGCGGTCGTCAAAAAACGATGGCGAACCCGAGTCCTGGCAAACCCAGGTCTTACGCTCCCCCGAAAGTAGGATGCGCGGTAAGGATGCAAAGGGCCTTGGATTGTGGATGCCACGACAATGGACATTCGAACAATCCGATCATTGAATTTAAGATGTGTTAAGCATGTGTACAACATCTTCTAACAATGCTTCATCTATGTGTGGTTTCATGTTTAAGCATGGTTGAAACATCTTTTCGGGTCGGAAGAAATATGTGGAAGCAAGACGTGGAAGGCGGATCAAGTCGACTGGGTTCAGGCGCGCCCAGAGAATAACAGAAGACAGCAAGCACGGATCGACGGAAGGCGCTTGGAATAGATTGGGATCTGGGGATTCCCAAAAGACTTATTCCAACGACCGACCTGCACGGTGAGGGCAGTGGATGAGGAATCCTTAGATGAGGGCCCCAGGGTCTGGAAGCCTCTGGAACGCCTATCGAGGCTGGGCCATGGTCATCACCGCCGACCTCATCTCGGGGGCGGCCAAGAGGGGGGCGTCCAAGAGGGGGGGGCGCAAATCATGGCCGGCGGCATGTGCGCGGCCCAATGCGGGGACCAGGGACGTAATAAAGTAAGAAGAGGCGCCATGACATCTGGGGAAGTATCATGGCCCACGCCATGATGTCCACCCCCCCTAGTCATCACCCCCCTCTGTGTCGGCCCTTGTCATCGGATCAGAAATCATCCAGGGGCTGAATCCCTCCCGGGGCACATTCGGAAACCAACGGCCCGCGCCGCATCGCCTCCCCCTCTGCAGCGACGGCGGCCGCGGGCCTCGAACCGCGCGAGCAGCGCGGCGATGGCCCGCCGCGGCAGAGGCGCCACGACCGCGCGAGCGGCGCGGCTGCCGCCCCCCTTGCGGCCGCCCCGCGCCCGCCGCAGCGCCGCGGCGCCGAGGGCGAGGGCGAAGCCGGGCACGCGCCTCGCGGCGCCGCGGCGGCGGGTGCGGCGGCGTCGGCCGCGCGCAAGGTTTGACGATCCGCAACGTCCCCAAAGTTGGTTTTCAAGTGTAGATCTGTTTGAAGCGGATGCGGTAGCACTTCACATGGATGGACGCGGTCACTGTTCGCGGGCTGTCGTTGCAAATCCCAATCGTATCGAGATCAATTCCCTTGAGACCTGAGCGATGCGATTCTTGCACACTGGGCGTTTTCGCCCAGTTGAGAGCCCCGGGCTGGGCGTTGCTTCATGGGGGGCGATCAAAAGGGGGGGCGAGGGGTGGAACCGTACACCTTTCGTGGCCCTCTTGGGCACTACGGGGCCCATTTAGGGAAGAAAGGGTGCAGCTTCTTCACCACCTGATATGAATCAACGCCCGACCAGAACAGTGACAGATCGTTCCGGCTGGAAAAATGCCGCTCGAAAGTAATGATCTTTTGTCATGTTGCGTTCTTTGTTGCGGCAAGGTCAAATCTCGGGGGAGGACCAGCCAGGCGCGCCCCTCGGCGCCACTGCGCGGCGGCGGCGGCAGCGGCTGCGCGACAGCGGCGGCGGCGGCCGTCGTCGCCGCCGTCGCCGTCTCCGCCGTCGTCCCGGGCGGGGGC
>CAUYUJ010004620.1:0-68309 GCA_963575745.1 Prorocentrum cordatum
CGCATTTTTTTGAAAAACCTTATTTTGTCAAAAAATATTATATTTGGTTGCGAATTCCATTGAAATCCTTTCGAAATTGCGAATTCGAACCCGCACGCGCCTGAATGCCACACTGCGTTCGATATTCGGGCAAAAGCGCGTGCGACGCAAATTTCTCATAAATGCGTCGCGTGCTTAAATCTCGAACGCAATGTGGCATTCAAGCGCCTGACGGCTCGATTTCGCAATTTTGAAAGGATTACAATGGAATTCGCAATTAAAAAAAGTTTTTTTTTGTTCAAAATGAAGTTTTTCAAAAAATGCGTATCATTTGCGTGCCGCCGTCTTCCGGGAGAGCTCAGGAGTTGCGATTGACCACTGCCGATGATAAAAAACTGCCGACGATAATAAACCTCAGCCGATGATAAAAAACTGCCGACGATAATAAACCTCAGAGGAGCGCACGGCGGGAGAGAGAGAGAGAGAGAGAGTCTCACCTCTCTCTCTCTCTCTCTCTCTCCCTCCCTCTCTCCTCTTTCTCTCACTATCTCTCTCTGCTCAAGGTGAGCTGCTGAAGCAGAGCTGCTCAAGCAGATGGCTGCTCAGAGAGCAGAACCAGACAATGAGACCTTCGAGAATGTCTCAAGCGAACCCAGTGTTTCTTCGAAGATGTCTCAAGCGAATCAAGCATGTTTTCAAGGATGTCTGAGGCGAAGCGAACAATTCTGCAAGAACGTCTCGAGGGAGGCCAAATGTTGATTCGAGGAAATCTCAAGCAACATGATTATCCTTGATATCTCTCTCTCTCTCTCTCATCTCTCTCTCTCTCTCTCTCCCTCTCTCTCTCTCTCTCTCTCTCTCTCTCTCTCTCTCTCTCTCTCTCTCTCGCTATCTCTCTCTCTCTCTCTCTCTCTCTCTCTCTCTCTGCTCGAGCTGAGCTGCTGAAGCAGAGCTGCTCAGCAGATGGCTGCTCAGAGAGCAGAACCAGACAATGAGACCTTCGAGAATGTCTCAAGCGAACCCAGCGTTTCTTCGAAGATGTCTCAAGCGAATCAAGCATGTTTTCAAGGATGTCTGAGGCGAAGCGAACAATTCTGCAAGAACGTCTCGAGCGAGGCCAAATGTTGATCCGAGGAAATCTCAAGCAACAGCACCAGATGCTTATTTCAAGCAGATCCAGCAGCGATGTCCAAGCATCGACTCGACAAGCATCGACTCGAGAACAACATTCGTGATTAGCCTCTTTGGCTCAAGCCTTTCGAGCAAGGCTTTCGAACCTCTCGAGCAGGCCACCACTCCAGCAAGCCTTTCGAGCCTGTCGCGCCTCACGTACGATGAGCACGCCTGTCAAGCGGCAGTCAAGCTTGTCGAGCTTGTGGGGCCTTTCAAGTCCGAGCCCGGCGGACACTCCGACCTCCCACAAGAAGCTTCGAGCCTCGCCTCACTTGTCCGAGGAGGCCAAGAGCAATTTCTTCAAGGATCTCGAGCACAAGAGGCTCGAGGCGGAGCAGGCCGAGAAGGAACGCCTCGCAGCCGCAGCTGAGCGCCGAGCGAAGGCGAGCGCCGAGGGCAAGGTGCTCGACCCCGCCGACTTCGGCCGAGGCGTCGCCCGAGGACCGACCAAGGGCGGCAGACCCGAGGGCGCGAATCGCAAGTACACGGGGACGCACAAGCCCCGAGCAGCTCCCACCCTGCGCCGAGACCCAGCAGCGCAGTGCAAGCTCCAAGTCGTCCTCGACTGGCGCAAGCAGGCCGAGAAGCACGAGGTCGCGGACATCAGCCAGCTGCCGAACAACGTCAAGGCGCAGCTCATCGAGAAATGGCACTGGCCCTACCTCACGGTCAAGAGCTGGACCGAGAAGAGAGCGGCTTTCGAGAAGCTGGTCGCCTCGGAGAGGCTCGGCAAGAACTGCCTCCGAGCCTGCGGCCGAGCGCGGCCAAACGGGGCCAAGGCAGGCAAGAGCCAAGGCGCGAGGATCCAGAGCTACACTCCTGGCCGAGCATGCCCCAAGCGCCCTCTCGAGGGAGTCATGGGCCGACTCGAGGCCTGGTTCAAACGAGAACGCATGTGCGGCCACGAGGTCCGCCACAAGACGATCCTAACGAGACTCAAGTACGAGCTCGAGTGGGAGAAAGACAAACAAGAGCACCTCGAGGACGTGAGCCACGCCTTCTTCAACTCCCAGATCCTCGCCCGAGTCACCAAGCGGCTCCAGACCTTCAATATCAACAAACCCTGCCGCAAGGACTCCAAGTGGATCGAGGAGACCGTTATCCCGAGGCTCCACGCAGTCGGACGGAAAGGCCAACGCCTCTCCGAGCAGCGCAACAAGGGCCTTTCCGAGTCCACGGCCAAGTTGACGTGGGCCACGAGCGACCGCTTCATCCACTTCGTTTCCATGGGGCACGGCCGAGGAACTCGCCATGTTCGTCGGGGACACCGAGAGCTTCATCGAGAACAGGCAAGCCACGAGCGTCGTCGTGGTCGACGCCACCGCGCTGTGGCTCAAGCTCAGGGGCGAGGAGAAGGTCTACCTCCACGCGAACGAGCTCGAGGGTCCTAGCCACAAGGCTCGAATCGAGAAACTTCGCCGCAAGTTTCGCGAGACGCAGACCGAGGCAGACAAGGCAGCTTGGGAGATGGAGAACACCAAGTTCTACCAGGAGCACGGCGACCAGAAGGAGCAAATAGAGCAAGCGTACTCCAGCGCAGGCGGCAAGTATCGCCTCACGATGATCAACATATGGAGCGTCGCGAATTGGTTCGACCCAACCAAGGACCCCAAGTCGAACAAGAAGCGCTCGATCCTGCTAGTGCCCTGTGCGAGGCGCTGCAAGATCTCCGACCTGGACCTCGAGAGCGGCAAGTGGCTCCGTGACGTCAGTTACGAGCGAAGCGACGGCGAGGCCGAGGTCTTCCGAGCAGGCGAGAACATCGGCCAGATTCTCAAGGGTTGGCGCCAAGCCCTCCTCGAGTTCGACCCCGAGCAGCGCCCCAATATCTTCGAGCAGATTGACATCTGGGGCCAGCCTCGAGCTTGGACCGACGAGCTCATCGTGAGCTGGACGATCGACTTTATCCAAGCCGAGCACGGCCAAGCTCTCGTGTTCGCCGACTGTCTCTCGAGCCAGTGGACCGAGGCCGTCGCGCTCCGAGCGTGGCTCAAGCAGATCGTCTACGCGCCGATGGCCCCAGACGCGACGAGCTTCCTCCAGGAACCCGACACGCACGAGCACTCGCAGCTCAAGGCAACCATTCGCGAGGCGAAGTCCGAGATCCACTGGGCGATCGAGCAAGACTGGATGCAGAAGGTCAAGGCCGAGCCCGAGAAGAACTACAAGTACCCGAGCAATCGGGGGCCATACGAGTGCATCTACTGCATCTCCGAGGCGCACAAGCGCTTCCGCGAGAAGAACGCCGAGACCGTCCCACTGCAAGGCATGCAAGCGAACCAGATGCTCGCAGCGAGGCCGGGAGAGGCGGAGGACGAGGAGGAGGGGGAGGAGGAGAGGAGGAGGAGGAGGAGGAGATGGAGGAGGAGGAGGAGGGACGGAGGAGGAGAAGAGGAAGAGGAGGAGGAGGACGAGGAGGAGGAGAGGGAGTCGCTCGGCGAGGAGGAGGAGGAGGACAAAGAGGAGAACAAGGAAGAGGAAGATCTCGAGCCTTGAGCTTCAACCCCCAGCGAATTCAAGAAAACCCTTCGGGGATTGCCGAGAAGGATCACAGGATGACCCCAAGCATTCCTTCGATGTTGTGTCAAGCGAAATGAGCAATAATCTGAGATGTCTCAAGCGAAATAAATAATAGTTTGAAGATGTCTCACATGAAATAAGCAATAAGATGAGGATACGTCAAGCGAAATAACGATAAATTTAACATGTCTCAAGCAATAGTTTGAGGATACCTCCAGCGAAATAAGCAATAGTTTGAGGGTGTCTCACGCGAAACACAATTAGTCCGAGGATGTCTCAAGCGAAATAAGCAATAATCTGAAGGTGTCTCAAGCGAAATATGTTCTCAAGCGAAATACGCAATAGTTTGAAGATGTCTCAAGCAATAATTTGAGGATGTCTCCAGCAAAATAACGAAGCAATCGTTCTCCTCTCCTCTTCTACTTCTCCTCTTCATTTGTTCTTCTTCCTTTTATTTTCATTTGTCATGTTTATCTTATTTCTCTCTTTTTCTTTTTTATGTCTATATGTTTCTCTTAGTTGTTGTTTCTGTCTGACTCTCTATCTCGTTCTCTCTCTCTCTCTCTCTCTCTCTATCTCCCCCCATGCGCCCCTGAACTTGTTTATCCCCGGGGTTGATTATCCACGGAAAGTGAGGCACATGAGCTACCCCACACGATCACTTAAATAATTTTATTGTCATAGAGCGCTTGTAAATAAAATTTAACGCATTTGAATCTCCAGATTGTTTGTCATCCCCCTTTCCTCTTCTCTTTATCCGTTTCATTTATGATTCTACTCTTCTTTTTAAATATATATTCTCTCTTTAAGTCCTTCCTTTCTTTTTCTTTATGATGTATCTCTCTTTCTCTCTCTCTCTCTCTCTCTCTCTCTCTCTCTCTCTCTCTCCATGCCCCCCCCTCTGAACTTTTTTCCCTGGGGTTGATTATCCATGGAAAATGAAGCACATGAGCTACCCTGCGCGAGCATTTAAACATTTTAATTTTCATAAAGCGTTTGTACATAAATTCTAATACATTTGAACTTGAGATTTTTTCTTCTCTTTCTCCTCCTCCTATGTTTTCTTTCCTTTTTGATGTTTCCTTTTTCTTTTTCATTTCTTATTGTTTCTTTTCAGTTTTGTTTGTGCATATCGCTTTCTCCATTCCTCCGCCCGCCTGAACTTTATTATCGCCGCGGTTGATTATCCAGGGACACCGAGGCGGATGAGCTATTCCGAGGATGTCTCAAGCGAAACAAGCATATACTCGAGGATGTCTCAAGCGAAACAAGCATATACTGAAGGATGTCTCAAGCGAAACGATACGTTTCTTAAGGATGTCTCAAGCGAAAACAGCAATTGCTCGAGGATGTCTCATGCGAACCGAGAGGTTCGACGAGGATGTCTCAAGCGAAACGAGTGATTCGTCGAGGATATCTCAAGCGAAACAAGTAGACGAGGATGTCTCAGAGGATAAGGAGGAGAGAGGAGGAGGGAGGAGCCGCGGCGAGGCCGACCGAGCAGACCGAGCTGAAGGTCGTCACAGGCGAGGAGCCGCGGAGCTACTCCACCGAGCCTGGCCGAGGCATCGAGCCGAGACTGGTCCAGGAGAGACTCGACGCGGTTGCGAGCTGGCCCGAGAACGCCCCCCCGATTCCCGACTGGAGCGCACTGGGCGGCGAGTGCTTCCGAGTCGAGGACTTGCCGAAGGACTACGAGGACGACGAGAACCCCTGCCTCCTCGAGCTTGCAGAGCTACACCTCGAGCTCACAGGCGAGCAGCGAGACGTGCTCAGGCCGCCCGAGGAGCGCATCAAGGAGATCCAGTTCCCGCGCGCCCTCACGGACCGAGCGCGCCACTGGCGAAACAACCGCAATGCCAAGTGGGCGAGCAAGTTCCGAAGCCAGTACGTGGGCAAGCTAGCGGCCAAGTGTAACAAGGCGAAGCGCAACCAGGATGGCCGAGACGCCCTCGACAGCAAGAGCCGAGGCATCGCCAAGGCGAAGCTGTCGGGGCGAGCCCCCTAAGCCGATGGGGAGCTTCGCAGAGAAGTTCAAGCAGGAGGGGAAGGCCAAGCGGAACCAGAGCGCCCAGGACAAGAAGAGAGGCCAAGCGGGCCTCAAGGAGTGCAAGGACTCGCCCTGGCACGGCGAGAGCATCCGCGTCAACGAGGAGTGCGTCCACGAGGGGAGGCGCGAGAGAATCCAAGACGTCTGGAGCGTCATGGACACCGAGGGCGAGTACCAGTTCCGAGTGCTCGAGGTCGAGACGTCGGCGATCTTCCAGATCCGCTCCAGCCAGGCTCGAGGGCCAATGGGGCGCGAGCGGAGGCCGAGCAGAAGGGCCAGCGGAAGCCGAGCGGAAGTTGGCGCAGAAACCGAGCGGAAGGGAACTCGCGCGGAAGCCGAGCGGAAGGGCAGCGGAAACCGAGCGGAGTTCGCCCCCATCCGTCGGTCCTCGAGCCTGGGAGGTCGCGGTCGAGGAGGAGTGGGGGAAGGCCAAGCCCGCCAAGATGGATTACCGAACCCTGAGGAAGGCCAGGCGCACCGAGCTGGCCAAGCACCTAGCCACCACCAACTGCGAGTTCGTCGAGAAGAACAGGACCCTCGAGCTCGGCACGATGAAGGCTCTCATTGGCGAGATCGCGGAACGAGTTGGCCAGCCGCCAGGCGTCGAGCTAATCGAGCCGACGATTGCTGTTCTCTGGGCTCGAGAAGACCATGGCGACGACGCGGCCACTGCCGAGGCGCAAGAGGAGCAGAAGGCCTGGCGCGAGAGGATCGAGAACGCCAAGGTTCTGCTCATCTGCGTCTGGTCCGACAACCCGATGCACTACACGTACCTCAAGGTGACCAAGGAGGAATTCCAGGACGTGGCCATCGAGCACCGAGACTCTCTCAAGGTGCCGTCCGAGTCCGCCAAGGAGGCGGCCACGAGAATCCTGCGCAAGCTCTTTGGGCCTGAGGTGGAGTGCCCCCCTCCGAGCAACTCGAGATACCAAGTGGATGGGTGGTCCTGCGGATTGTGGGTGACGAGGTGGTTCGAGCGCGCCCTGCGCGAGCTTCGCGGCGAGGGCCGCCAGCCGCCAAGCAGCATCGGCGACATCTGCGCCCGAGGTAACGAGTGGATCGAGAAGCTGAAGAACGCGAGCGACGCGAAGCCCGAGGGCAAGGCCAAGGCCAAGGCCAAGGGCAAGGCCCCGGATCCGTTCGTGCCCGAGCCCAAGCACGCCAACCTCGAGGCAGCACTGCAAGCAGCCAAGGAGTGCAAGACATGCTTGCAGCTCAAGGATGGCAGTAAAGGCTGCCGAGCCTGCATGGGCGAGCACTTCGAGCAAGTGCGCCACAAAGGCTTTTTGTCGAGGGCAGCCAAGGACTTCGAGCTCGCGTGCATGAAGTTTTAAACGCGAGAACCATCGAGCGAAAAGAACATATTTTTCGAGGAGGTCTCAAGCGAAAAACACAACTAGCCCGAGGATGTCTCAAGCGAAATAAACAATAGTTTGAGGGTGTCTCAAGCAAAATAAGCCATAGTTTGAGGATGTCTCAAGCGAAATACGCAATAGTTTCAGGATGTCTCGAGCAATAGTTTGAGGACGCCTCCAGCGAACTAAGCAACAGTTTGAGGATGTCTCACGCGAAACATCATTAGTTCGAGGATGTCTCAAGCGAAATAAGCAAGTCAGTTTGAGGGTGTCCCAAGCGAAATATGCAATAGTTGAAGGGTGTCTCAAGCGAAATACGCAATCGTTTGAAGATGTCTCAGCAATAGTTTGAGGATGTCTCAAGCGAAATAAGCAATAGTTTCAGGATGTCTCAAGCGAAATACGCAATAGTTTCAGGATGTTTCAGGCGAAAGCAGCAATAGTTTGAGGATGTTGCAAGCGAAAAACACAATTATTTCGAGGATGTCTCAAGCGAAATAAGCAATAGTTTGACGGTGTCTCAAGCGAAATAAGCAATAGTTTCAGGATGTCCCAAGCGAAATACGCAGTAGTTTCAGGATGTTCATGCGACATCAGCAATAGTTTGATGATGTTTCAAGCGAAAACACAATTATTTTGAGGATGCCTCAAGCGAAATAAGCAATAGTTTGACGGTGTCTCAAGCGAAATAAGCAATAATTTGTGGTTGTCTCAAGCGAAACAAGGGATTTGTCGAGGATGTCTCCAGCGAGATAAGCCATTGTTGAGGATTTTTTAATGAAGACTAAACGCCAAGGATGTCTCAAAACGTGCTCGGTTTGGTCTCCTCTTGATCATCTCTTACTTCGAGATTATGCTGAGGTCTGATGGGATACTTTGATTATCTCCCCCTGAACCCCGAACTTTATTATCCCCTAGTGTTTATTCTCGTGAGCGTGGGGTTATTTCTAGGACATCAGAAGCACACGCGCGGATGGACACGTTTTGTGAAGAAACCAATTCGCAAGGCACGACGCATTATCCGACGGGCACTTTGGGGAAAGGGCAAGGGTCGAGGCAAGGGTAAGGGCAAACGACGGCGATTGCATGGCAGAGGTATGTCAGCGTTCCTGGCATCTCTTACTGGACAACAGTATGAAGAACTATTCCTGGGCGCGGGCAGGGGCCGCAGGCGCGCCTCTGGAAAGGCAAGGGGCGCCGGGGCAACCCGAAAGATGCGAACGGTAAAAAATGGAATGCGGCATCTGCGATAGCGCACAACATTTCCGCCGCGAGTGCCCTCGGGGCGATGGGAGAGGCCGGGGTCCGTCAGTGCGTTGGCTGGAACCGATTCGGACATGCAGCATGTCGATTGGGAAACACTATTGGCCGACCCTGCCGACAATCCTACTGCACCTGTCAATCTCATGGCTGCCAGATATCTATGTGCCAGCATGTCCCTCGATAAATGCGCCGATCAGCCCTTCGAAGAATTATGCGTTGGCCGCGACGAGACCGACTGGGCTTGGCATGCCCATCGCGGGACAACCTGCACATGTCGAGTTTGTTGACGATTTCCATTCACCCGCCGACGTAGGTCATGATATGGCGGGGACACGCGCAGATTGCGACGCCACAGTCCCAGCGACAGAAGAGGAAACACATATGATGTTTCATCCTCAGGCCAGTGGCAATCTGACAAACATGCAATCATTGGATGACGATCATTTGCGGGGAAACCCGCGAGATGCTGGCGACCTTTCAGAACGCATCCAGCACGCACTAGGACATAATGAAGATCAAGATTGCACGTTCGCGGCCATTGGGCGGTCTCCGAGCCGCCATGAGCGATCAACTAGCCGCCAAGTCTGGAGACGCGCGAATCGATCAGATGATGATGACGAAGACGAGTGGGAAGCTGAGGACCAGCGCATGCAGCGTCGCGGTCGCGCCTGCAGCCACCCACGCGGGCGCTCGCGCGCGCGCTCCAGCGGTGCTCGCTCCAGCGGCACCCGGCGCCCTCCCCCTCCTGGCGCGAGGGCTCCGAGGGCCCCGCCGAGGAGGGAGGGGCGCTCGCGAGGAAACCCGCGCCAGAGGGAGATATGTCCAGCCGCGTCCCAAGCAGGGGGCGCGCAGCGCTTTGGCGGCTATAACGGCCGCGAACTAGCGCGCCAGCGTATATATCCCAATGCGATGCAAGATTGGCTCGACCAAGGCTGGACCGAGCACGACATTCGTCACCGGCATGCACTTTGCAATGTTGAGCGGAATGGCAAAGGCAAGATCGCCCGCACCAACAGAGGCAAGGGCACCAAGGCGCCGAACCTTCAAAAACGGAGCTCCAAGAGAGTCGTCATCAATGACCTGAGGGAATACCAGGGTTTTGTCTGCACTTGCGAATATTTTGCCGACCGCAGACCTGGGTGCCCGATGAGGCGTCCGTCAAGGAGCCCTAGCTTCGGAAGAACCCCATGGGCCTGGCCCCATGGCGATGGTCCGGGTCGCAGCGTGGACCCGACCAATCATCCACCTGAAGAGTTTGTCCGAAGCCGACTACCAGCCGGTCGCTGAGAAGGAAAGAAATCTAACCGAATGGGCCCGGGAGCACCTTGCTCCGAATCATTACCTTAAGGTCTAATCGAGAGCATCGCGCAGGGCAACCCGCTTCTTCCAAACAAGGAGGTGCTGACCAGCCAGAAGGTCATGAAGGGGTTGGCAACCTAGTCCTTGCCAACGCAGCGGGCCCCACCGAGGCCGCTGATTCCAGGGCTGACTCGCACTACTCCGACGCGGCCTGCTCCTCCGACACGGGCTACGCCCGCGACGCTGACGCAAAAATAGATGATCGAGACAGGATAACATAATGGATGGGTCTCTCTCCAGGCAGGAAAATCGCCGGCCATTTAAACGGGGTAGGTTGGGTGCAAATCCTTGTGGAAAGAAGGGTTGCAGTTGGTAAGTATGAGTTTAGATACAAAAATAATGTCAATATCACGAACATGGCACTCAGAAAAAGGTCAGCCGGCTGTCCCCGGCGCCGGGGATCAGACCAGACACTCTTCAGCGGGGGCGCCCGCAGCGGAACAGCCAGAAGGACCCCCCAAAACAATTGAAGCCAGGGGGGAAGATAGATCTACCCCCATCGTCGCGCTCTTCAAGCCCGCGCAAGTCGCTCGAACCCGACCAGCTTGCGCCACCGCCCAAGCAGAAGAAGAGGACCAGTCCAGACGATGCCGATCCTGGCAGCAATCAGCGCGCCCACGCCAAAGGATCCCGCATGCCGGCGCGGCCCGACGCCTCGCAGGACTCACGCGACAGGCTGGGCGCCATCATTGGGGGGATCATCCAAGGATGCCTCTTCATCAAAGGACGGCGCTAAGGTCAAGGCGTTGGAAACAACTTCAAAGGCATCAGGTGCGGCCCCCAAGATCAGTGGATGCCAGTGCTTCGACATTCGTGAGAAGGGCATGGCATCTGGGGGCGCCAGCTCATCTGCAGCGACTGCAGTGTCTGAGCCAGCGAGGGCGCATGGCGAACCAGCCGCTGCTCCTGCGGGGCAGCCCGCCGTTATTCTCGTAGCGCCTAAGGAATGCAGGCGATATTGGGTGCGCTGACAACCGAACGAAGATCAACCCAGCGTACAGGCCCTGTACTGACGACGGTTCTAACCGTTCCGTCGCGGCACCGTGCAACACCCGGCGCACTGCTGTGCGCGCTGACAACGCGGCTCGCACACGCCAGGTTGTTCGCCACGTTTTGCGGGGAAAACCTGCCTTCAGTTACGAGTCCGAGAAGAAGTGCCCGATGGGGGGGGGGGGCCCAAAGAGGCGGGCATCAGCACAGCGAAACTGGGCGACCAGGACAAGCGTGAGCGTTCAGAATGGCCCACCACCGCCACCCGTCACAAGCCATTCTGTCTCGACCAGTTTTCTGATAGGTTCGTCGCACCGGTCGCTTCCAACGATGCGTACGACGGCTGGGTAGAGCTCAAAGACTTGCACAACAATTGGCCGCCGGAGGGCTATGAGAGCTGGCATAAACGCCACCTGGGAACTGCCAAGAGGTGCCTTCGCAACCGCCACTGGGCCTATCAGGCACTGGCGGCGATGGGCCTCTGCGGGATGCTCGACCATTCAGGCGTGCAGGAGAACAGGCCCCAGGTAAGGAAGTTCAAATTCACGGGGGAGCTCCATCCTACGTATACTTTGTGCCCAAGCAATGGGCATGGCAGCCCTGGCATACATCGCGCCGAATCCCTGGGCAACGGGGTGACTGACTTGAAATCACCAGGGGCACCTCGCTATTTTATACATTGTACAACATGGGTCCATACCCCGAACATCCTCCGTGTCCAGCTGCCATGCAGCGCCAATGATATTGGAAATGGAAGGGGCGGACTATATACTCATGGATGCCCATACTTCCATGGAGATAACAGAACCCAGTCAGGCCTGCGCATAGATTCCGAAATATTGGTTATCGTAAGCCTCAAAAAGTTAATTCGCGGCAGTATCGCACTTTGGCGTTCCGCCAACGGCATTATGAATATGGAAGACAACAGAGGCAGCATCCCGCCAAGCCACACTGTCCAGCTCATAGGCATGATCGAGTTGGACAGGCGTGGACCAATCCTCCATGCATCGAGGGCAACGAGCGGGGAAACCTGCGTGCTATCAATTTTCCTCCACAGCTTTCATGCGAAATTGCATGCGAAGCATCAGCGCTGAGGAATTTGATAAAACCTCAGACACAACCTGAAGGTGCCCGAGCCGACGCCCATGCAAGGAGCCGAAGTCACTGCCATTTTTATGATGCAAGAGGGATGCCAAGCAGGGACACCTGCAGGGGGGTCAGATGGATCATGGATGCAGGCCCAGAGTGCGGACTTGTCCAGTATGACATCCAATGGGATCACGCCCAACGACGGGCTGCATGCAAACGACCCGTGGCATGCCCAGACGCAGACGCTGCCAGTGCTTGCAGGGCAACCTGCTTCGTTCGCACCCATGAGCAGGGCCACGACTCCATTTGGGACTCCACAGAGTGCTGGGAGTACCAACAGTCTGCAGGCGAGGCTCCAGAGCATTAGAACGGACCCTCAGCCCTACCAGGCCTTGCAAGCGATATCGTCATTTGCATCGCCACGCCCAATTGCGAGGCAACCTGCTTTTTCTGGTTACCGAGCTGCCCAGAGGGCTGAGAGCATGGCAGGTCAGCAGCAATGAATGCACAGGCAGATGCGCGAGGCCATGCAGGGCACGCGCCAGGATGGCATTGAACTCCCGAACGTTGGCTGGCCACCCCCATGGGGGTATATTCTGGATCCGAACCCATCACCGGATAATCCCAATCGACGCGGGTATGTTCCAGCATGTTTCAGCCACCCGACATACGATCCAACGGCTGCTGAACGACCAGCTGCACCGGCTGGATGCCCCTGACTACTGCGCCAAGGAGACGGGCGATCCACGCATGTGTTCTCAGCCGGACAACCCGTATGTTCGGGCAACAGCTGACGACTTCTACCAGTCCCAGCTGACGCGTGGCTCTGGGTACAAGCCCAGAGTACTAGGCCAAGTACCTCACTACGGATACTTGTGCCGCCCCCATGGATCCCGATGCATTGCGCCAAGGCCCTGGGTTAGTGGTGCCATCATCCGTGGGAGAGCTGCGTCCCGAGATTCTGGCCATCCACGAGGCGCGGCAGGCCAACCTCACCGCACAATTGCCTCGCCAACGTCGCAACCAGGAGCGACAAGCACGCCGTGTGATGGGCCGTGCGGGGGAACCCGCTACTCCTGATCTTGCGGGGATGCCTGCTTTCAGTCTGGCGTTGCATGCAGCCGTGCAGCAGCCACCGGCCCCGCCGATCCAGTGCGAGATTGGTGAGTCTACACTAGATCGACAGACGCTCATCAGGCTGTTGGCAACACCCTGTCATCAGCGACGGCGGTTTCAACGAGCGCGCCATTTGCCTGGGCAACTTCGTGCGCCACGACAAGGTGCGGAGGCTTCAGCGTGGCCACATATTTCACGCACAGTGCTGGGATGGAGTTGCTCATGCACATGTGGATCGACAGCTGGCTGGCGCGTTGGGAGGTGCCGCGAGTGAGGCGCCCAGTGTTATTTGCCGGGGTGCGAGCCTCATCACAGCTGAGTTCCATTACGCCCTTGCTGGAGATCAGGATGCAGCAGATCGCCATGAAGAGATACTCCGCGGGACTAACGAGCTCAGAGACCTTCGCGAAGAGCTCAACCGCACCACGGCGGCGATGACAAGCAATGCAGCTGCCGCACCTACACCTGCAGGGCAACCTGCGTCACCATCAAGCGCGGTACAGGAAGCAGCAGCTACCGCGCCTGCCACACATGTGCCTGTACCCCTGGCAGCCGAATCAGCACGCAATACAGGAACACATGCTACTGCAACACCAGTGGGGTTACCTGCCAATGACCAGTGGCTGAGGCGCATAGAAATGGCAACTGAAAGGAGTTCGCATTGGCTCCAAGTGTCACATGGTTACATGCCTTATGGGCGTCCGCTGCGCAACCAGCGTAGAGCTGAAAGCCCAGTGAGCGCTGTCGGCGGCACCAGTGCCATGTCAGAGCGCGATATGCTGCACATAGTGTTGATGGTGAACGCAGACTGGCAGATCGCTATGCGCGCTGATGAAAACACTTTTGAGAACATGCCGCTCTCGTCACAGTACCCCTCCATATGTGCGATGAGTACCCGTCGGCCTGGATCTCAGAGAAACGCCCCACCACAAATGAAGAAACACGAGGGTACATAAACGCCCTCACGCCCTTGACAAGGAAAGATTGGGCGCTGGAACAGAGACGCCGTAGAGGCACGCATGGCACAACACTGTCCGCAGTGCCAGGGAAATTAGGAGATCGCCACGAGCTGGCCCCGGCAGCGAACAGCGGGACCATGGTAGACGGTATGCTGACGATCCTATTGGATGGACATCGGCAGCAACATCAATCTCATTGGTCTGAATGTGCACAGACATTCGAAAGTGCGTCACGCTCGCATGGACACGCACCAAGAGGCTGAACTTGACGAAGAGGCTGTGCGTGTCTGGCGTGTCATGGCGCCGCCATCTGTGACAAGTCATCGCGCTGCAAAGTTGCATGCATGGAGGAGAGAAATTTTGCGGGGAAATACGCCATAGATAGCGAGGCTGGGCACCTATTCGGCCAACGTAGCTGAAGGTTCCGAAGAGAATATTCCTGCCATCCTGGGTCTAATGAGGATGTCGAATATGAGGACCATCCTGATCTTGGAGCAGGGACACGAGAAGATGACCGTTCCAGGCTCTGAGATGTATAAGTTTTTCCTTGGAGAAGGGGCCAGGGTATTTGATTTGATGCAAACGCCTTCAGGGCACTTGGCGATCAAAGTCGACGAGTACGTGGCCGCAACGGAGGATAAAGGCTCAATGGCATTCACTACAGCAGCCAATTCTCATTGCGAAGATGCACCTCGACTCGTCAAGGAGGCAGCTGATGCAGGGCCAACAGCAGGGCAACCTGCATCGAGCAGCGCGGCTACACACGTCACCAACAATGCCCATGCGTACATGATGTCTCTGGACACCAAGGGCATTTGTTTCTCCATCAATGAGGAGACGCTTGCTTTCACGATCCAGTCTTTGGTGAACACCACCTTGAAGACTTGGCACCATAGGAACACGACCTATGGGAATGTTCCTACACCGGTCGATCAGGATTTCGCCTTGCGCAATTTGCAGGCGAAGGTGTATCAGGCCATGCACGAGGGGGACAGCAAGTGGATGCCGCCCGACTCTGCGGCAGGGACACCTGCTGGAGTGAATGCAGGGATACCTGCAGGAGCAGATGAGAAGTTTGATATCTTCACTTCGAGCAGTGGTTCAGCAGCGCATGGCACGGGCATTTGGACGCCCCCGTCGCTTGAAAATGATTGACGGGGACAGTCGCGCGCCACGGCCACTCGCGCTTGCTCAGACAAGACAGGCCGAACGCTGAGGTTCTGTCGTCAGGCGCGGGGAAACCTGCATACTTTTCGCAGGCGTCGGCTGCGCGCGCCAGGGACATTGGCGAGCCCGGCTGCGAGGCCGCCAGAGACAGCGGTGGACCCGGCTGCGTGGCCGCCGCAGCAAATTACGCTCATCGCACCATTATTACCATTCTTGTGCACTCGTTATCGAAGACATGCGAATAGCTTGCGCTGAACTCCGAGCTCGTGGATACATGTGTGACCGCGTCGCGCATGCAGAGGCCATTTGGGTGGATTACCCTCGGGGGATTAACAATTACTCCGGGTGGCAACGCCCGCTGACTGGAGAGTCTTGACGACAATATTGTTATAAAAGAGATCAAGGTTCAGGACCAACCTACCGGGTGCAATCGCAATGCGTCGTTACCGAATGTGTGTCAAATGTTCGCACTCGACCGGTGGGAAACGCCAGCACCGGTTCGTATCGGACAAGAGAACCAGCGACCACGCACAAGGCGGGTTGCGTTCGTCGATGACGATCGCCCCCCCCCCCCCCCCCATCGATCGAGCGCGGCCGCGTGCCCCCCCCTATTCCTGAATTTCCGACACGCAGTTCACCCGGCACAGAGCAGCAGACAGCACGACCGACAGTTGCCCGGATCAAGCAAAAGGAAAAGCAGAAAGCCGACAAAGAAGCGGGCATCAAGCCACGCAAGTTACCCAAAGTCGAAGACGCTCTGATGATTGCGGTGGCGACTTAGAAGGTCTCGGATGTGGCGCTTACTACACCGATGTTCCCCCTGACTCCGACACCGAGAGTGATGTCGAAGAAGAAACCTTCACCTCGTTGCTTGAAGGGTTACCTGCGGATGCACATGCCGATGTTTTCTCCATAACCCCGACTTTGTGTTACGGACGAAACAACAAGGTATATGTGTTGGAACAGTGTGGAGGAAGCGGGGGAATATCGCAACGAGCTTTCAGCCGACGCTTATCATCAGGAGGAAACCTAGACAATTTTTCATATGTTGACATTGGAAACAAGGGCGTCCAGGATGCAGTGATGCATTATTTAGATGCGTGTTTCGTCAATGTTGCTATGTTACAACCCAATTGCAGGACGACCAGACTACCTTCTCACTTCAATTTCCATGTCAATTATGATACGTTACATGAACACCATAATGAAGATCTTCCGCATATCAAGTGTTGAGGGAAAGTCGCCATGCATCAAATTGGCTTGCGACGTTCTATGTGCTAAACAACCGGTGGGTACTTGGGTGGACAAAATACCACCATGGAAAACAATAGCTACATGCAAGGGCACTTGCAAAGTAACGATGGATCAATGCACTACTGGTCTACGTGGCCCCCATTGGGTATTGATACGAAAACACATTGGGACAATGGCGAATTACCGTCCCTTACTTGCACCTTTTGAACGGAAGCGGTGTTCAGGCCATCGTCAGCATGGCTCGGTGCGCAATGCAGAATGATCTTTGGCTGCACAATATACTTTGAAGATGCAGTCTCTTCTTGTCGATGCAGTCCAGATCGCGCGCGATCTATTCCTAGTAAACCGCGATCCTTTCCATGGTCATCCTTGCTTTTTCTCCGCCCTTGTTACCAACGCACAAGGATTTGATTTTGATGGCCCAAGTATCCCTCGACAACCCGACGTGTCGATCACGCGGCCACCCTCGGGAGGATTAGGACGTTTTGCATGTGCGGATAAAGTAAACATGCATTCCCCCTCACATGACAGAGATCCTAAACATTGCAGGTGGCATGGCAAGGAGGATCTTCACTCGGAATGTCCTAGCTGCGAGAAGAATTACGGCCAGAACAAGCCTGGTCATCTACGGGCACCAGGCGCATGAAAGTTTGCCAATCCGTGGAAGCTGCCCGACAACCACGGGCAGGCACCACAGGCTCCTGCGGAGCCAGCAGCACCACCACCCGAGGCACAGGCCGCACCACACTTTGTGCGGCTACGCGCATCAAGACCTGGGCCCAGGGGTTGGCCCCGCAGCTGGCGCCAGCCAGCCGCCACATTACAGTGGGCAGACATGCCGCTGAACCTGCCGCGGGGCAACGTGCCTCGAGCGGGGCCGGCAGCTCGGACGATCACAGACGATTGCCACAGATCAGAGCACCCACCTCCACCACCACCTGCGGGTAACCCTGCTGCACGCCCGAGACTCCCAGACTGGTCAAGGTTCGATGTTTAAATCAGCTTACAGAACTCCACGAAGCCTTGACCCAAGCTTGGTAACATGCGAGTTCCGGAAGCTACACTTGCGATGGCCCCATGCTAAAGAGCCGAAAATGAGACTCGTCTTGACCAAAGCTGGCCCGGACAGCGTCAGGCTTAACCTGATCGAAGGCGTCTGCGACGCATGTCGGGGGCGCAGGGCTCGGGATAAGCCGGGGCATGCCGTTGTGCCATCTACTGCGCGACCTGTCAAGTTCAACGAAGAAGTTGAATCCGACCTGATGTTCTACAAACAGGAACACAATAGATTTCACATCATTGATCGATGCATTCAATATGCTACTGGAGTGGAAATACTAGATAAACAATGACCAGTATCCTAGATGCGTATCATCAGTGCTGGATGCAGTTCGGACCCGCTAAGGCACCCTACTCCGATGGGGGGGGGGGGGGGGGCGCCCTCAATAACGACGCTGCACAGGCGGTCCTCAAAGCAAAAAACACTGAGCTGAGGACGCGCGCGCGTGGACAACACGCTACGACAATTGAAGCCAGAACCGGCACGTTACGCCATCTACTTCGCGTCATGGAAACTGAATTCAAAATGTTGGAGGTACCTCTTGTATTTACACGACTACTGCGCGAAGCCTTGTTTGCCGCCAGCGCGTTCACCTTCTGCAATGAAGTGTCTCCATATAACGCCCTGTTTGGACGGCAACCGGCAATGCTTCCTGACCTGCCTGTTCTGGACCACGAACAGCCGACAGAGAAATCGAATCTGATCATTCTCGAGAACAGGTTACACGCCAGGCATGTATTGAAGCCATCACACAAGCTATTGCTGTAGCCAAGACCAATCGTGCATTACGTTCCAAGACAACCATTACCAGTCAGCATGACATTCGGTCGACTATCATCGCCCCGCAACTACGCGGGGCGACTGGGGAGGCTGGAATGGCCCGCCCCCAGTTGCACGGAATGATCCCGACAGGGGTCAAGTCATTATTCGAGTGGGAAACCGCGATGT
The DNA here is from genome assembly GCA_963575745.1 of Prorocentrum cordatum. Classification (NCBI taxonomy): domain Eukaryota; class Dinophyceae; order Prorocentrales; family Prorocentraceae; genus Prorocentrum; species Prorocentrum cordatum. The sequence continues at coordinate 18,283 of CAUYUJ010004620.1, forward strand.
ACAAGCCCAATGCGGCGACACGCGAGATTCACAATACATCGAAGCTTTGATAGCCCGAGAGATTGGCTCTGACAACACTGCGTTGCGGACAGTGTTGGCATTTGTTGCCAGTCTTTCTGCGGGGAGACCTGCTATGACGTTCGGCTATGTTCCGATCAAAAAGGGATCGATTCAGATGGCCAGTGCGAGCCGACAATCTTCCAAAGCACACTTAGCTCTACAATACCTTATCAGAAACTTCTTCCGTATCGAGTTCCTGTTAGGTCAGCTAAGAGTACTCATGAGCTACATCTGGTGACTTTCGCTGACAGGTGCACATTGGTACATTATAACCACGACGTGAATCCAGGCTCCCACTATTACGAAGCAGAAGGCACTGCCCTGAATATGCATGATATAGCTGGATCAGCACCTTCGAGGATCACCCAGTGCCTAAAGTTCACTAAACCGCAAGCGGGCTTCGTCCAAGACATGACAGGGTTTGAGGAACTGGCGGACATACCGGCGCAAGACGATAGCGCCAGAGAGGCCCCAGAAGCCGAATCACCACAGGAGGATGGACGGCCCCCTACGATCTCTGAGGAATCAGAAGCGGACTTTTGTGCACATAGCATGGAAGTGCGGTGCGCAGAATTACGTGAAGAAAGGGAACTATTACAGGCAACTCCATTCGATGACCTTTACACTGTACCCACACATATGATCACTGACAACAGTGCGCTTGTCACGGTAGCTGAAGAAAAGCGGGGGCCTTGCTTACGTGGGGTCATCCACGCGACTCCGACATCGAGGAGACGCATCGTGCCCCATTATGCCCCACGGACGAAGACCATAGTTACGGTTTGGGCTGGGACGAAAAGTGTCAATATGTAGAACTGTCGCTTCACTGGAGAAATGTCAGAGGTGGTCCCATCCGAAGAACAGCATAGGATATTAGACTTCGACCGCGCGACCACCATGCGAGCGCATGTCACCGCCGCCGCAAAACGAGCCGCGGTCGTCGAGGAAGACGATATGCTCGCGAAGGCCGACATTCAGGCGAATCCCGTGAAGGTATCAAAGGCCCTATATACCAAACTCAAGACATGGTTTGACAACAAGTGTTTGAATATGCAAGATATCTAAAGCGTCAAACATCACGACATCGAGGTAAGTATATAAGTGTAAGTTCGTAAAGAACGAGAAGGGCGAGATGGAACGCACCATCAGATTACGCCTGGCACTTCGGGGGTTCATGGACCTCGAGGCTTTCGACGCGGACGCATTCTCCGGAACAGCACGGCGGCCGAGGGCGGCCGAGCCAGAGATTGCTCGCAAGCGCGGCAGCGTGCAAGAAGCAACGGACCAGCGCTTCCCTCGACATCAGCATGGCTTTCCCTGAAAGGGTTTTCCCGCGAGGAACTTGCTGAGGCAACCGGTGAAAAGGAACGCGCGGCGTGCTTTACCTTGCCGCCTGGAGCAGCAACGGTGCTTCGATCCCTTCCAGGATTCGAGCACTGCGACGAGTCGAAGCACTGCCTGCAGCGCCTCACGCCAGGCACCGGCACCAAGGATGCACCCAGAGCCTTCTCACTGAAGCTCAGAAGGACCACGAGAGGCTTTGGTTTCAGACCCACCCACGTCCTACGACGAGGAGTTCGAGACAAGCAGCAACCTGCTCACAGCCAAACATGTTGATGTTATCTGAGTGGCCGGCACTGAGGATACCATCGACATGCGCATCAGGTGCGTCGAGGACACTTTCGGAAAGTGCAAACTCATCAAACATACGCATACAAATTGCGATGTGACACGAAGGATGGGGGCGGCAATGTTACACTGGACCAACATGCATACACCAAACAGCTCCGTCCTATACAACACCCTGAACTCACAGGCGCAAGCGCCGACGCCAAAGCATCCAGGATGGTTGCTAACATGTTCGTCAGCCTCAGAGGCGCGTTGGCTTACGCATTAATCGCACAAGTGTGGCTGATGGTGTATGTGGTTTCTGTACAACGTGTCCAAGAACCGACATATACAAGTGCGACGACCTGAACGCGATTATCAAGAAGCTGCAAGCCCGCCCTAAGAGGATCATCTATCGATCGATGACTCCAAGCGAAGTTGACCTGCGCAGCGAGTCCGGCTATCGACGCCTGAGTGGAGATGCCGATGACGATGTCAAAGGCTACGGCATTCGCAGGGAAAACCTGCTACGGCGCGGAAGCACGCCATCCGGCAAGCCTGTCGTCCACTTGATCGATGCGCACTGCAAGTCTCATCGCTTGCAGGTCCGCTCAAGCTACTCCGCAGAAGCATCAGCCCACAAATTGGAGGACTGCTATCCCATGATCGTGACTCTGAAAGAACTCCATGCAGAGCCACTGGCACCCACTCAGTTGAAATATATACTGGAGCTGGGAGGCCGGAGCATTCAGGTCACCTTGACCATAGTTGCTGAATGTGCTTTCAAGTTTTTGCCCAGCCAAGACTTGAAGAAGCCCACTGAGTGCACTCTTTTGGAACACATCAGTTGGATACGACAGATGATGGAGCGCGGAATCGCGTATAGTATCCAGTTGTGTGACACTCGCGACATGACCGCGGACGGTCACACAAACGGGACCATTGACAGAGATACGCTCCTACAGGTCATGGGAAGCACGCCATCCTTCAAGCGTGACTTCAAACGTCATACTCCTTATCGGGCTGGCCAGACAGCATCGTCTGAGACCGCCTGAGGATTAGCCGTTTGCACAGCAACGTGCTCGCAAGGCAACTTGCTTGCGGGTTCACCTTCCTTACGAACCGCCTTTTGCTGCCTTCTGTGTAGATAGCGTTTGCTGTACAGAGACGGCGGACTCACGCTTCGTCTCCGCCCCCCCCGAATTTAAAGTAAGCTGGGGCAACGGCGAGAGATAGCTAGCGTTTGTCCGCGGCCGTTTGGGTTCAAGCGGCCGGCCGCCAGCATGCGATTGTGCCTCATTGCAAGGCATACTACTTGCCATCGAGACCGAAAACATCCTTCGCTTGAGATGGCCCGTCGCTCCCGCGACGACCTCCTCCGGTTGGGACTATGGCTAATACGATACAACTGAGCTGGAGCTTGCGGTTTGCCTATTGCGAATCTTCTGGGCGGGCCCCCCCGGCCCCCTTTTCAAACTCGGCGCGCCATTTCAGGAGAACCTCCGGGATTGGGGGGGAAGGAATTCGAATTAAAGACCGATTCTGGACTCTCTCTCACACACGCCGACAGTGTCGGCGGATGTAGGTACACACACACACATTTATGATTGTTTTGTTTTGCGCGCCTCATGCCGACTGTACAGTCATTCGAGTGTGCAGCAGACGTTCCTACTTAAATACATAAGCTCGATATGTACGAGCCTCGGCATACACAATCTCCGGGTCAACCGCAGAGCGGCAAAGTATAAACATCTGCGGTCCCAGCAGGATACGTCCACGATCCTCAGGAAACTCGCCGACGAACACCTCGGGAGCTGCAACCCGACGTTGAACCACAAAGAATTCGAGCTTTTCTACCTTAAGATGTTGCAGTCGCTCAAGCCGCCCCTGCTTGTTGCTGGGCATATTGACGCATCCTCTACAACGAATGACGAACAGGAGGAATACCGCAGGAGGTTACAGACGTGCCGACTGGACCCGGGCAGGCTGCGCGCGCAAGCTGGGAAACATTTTTCAATTTTCGGTAAGGGCAACGACCGCGTTGGCATATCCGAGGTCTGGGATACCCTCACTGGGCCCCGTTGTTTTGCTCCCCCCTCCCTCCCTCCTGGTGTCCTGGGGACGAGGGGCCAGGGGGATGTGGAAGGGAGAGGGAGCAGTCTGATGCGTGCGGTGGGGGCCGCCCGAGGTCAGGCAGAGCATAAAGCAGATGTGGTCGCGAGTCATGCCCAACAGCGACCAGGTGCCCGGGGAACTGGACCGCCAGGTGGTCGAGCTTCTCACCAGCCACGCCGATGGCCGACACTCCCGTTTCGACAAAGACTCGTGGGAGTTGTTCTATTGGAAGATGTTGTCCACGACCTTCCACCACCTCCTGCCCCTGGAGATTCCAGGCTGCGCGGACTCACCCGACAGCACCAAGGAGTTTGCAGAGGAGTCGATGTCCGGCGCCTTCGGCGACCAGGCCCGAGCGAATCCAAGATTACAGTACCCCCATCTGCAGGAGGCTGCGAGCATGTCTTGATGCCCCCCAGCAGCAATTGAACGCGGAGCGCCCCCAATTGGGGCGTATCCCTGTTATGATGAAATGCGCCTCGGCAAGCTAAACTCAAGCCGAAGGGGAAGGCCAAGCAAGTTACAAGTGCGCTACAGGAAGGCCGAAGCACGCTTAAAGGGAGTAACAGGCACAGCGCATGGCATGCTCAACGCATTTAATTGCAAGAGGCCCCAAAAGGGGACTTCCAAGAGGCACAAATCGTCCCAATTTACATGCTTAGCATACTCGCCTCTTTGGTATCAACAGCATCCAGAACAGCCCGGGAAGCCCCCAAGACCGCCCCAAAACGGCCCCAGAGGGCCCCCAAGACGGCCCAAGTTGGCGTCAAGACAGCCCAAAAGAGCCCCAGGGTCCCAAAAGGTTCCCAACGGGGCCACAGGAGATCCCAATGGGAACCCAGGAAGGCCTTCAGAGGGCCCCAAGACGGCCCAAGCCCGCCAAGACGGCCCGACAGGGCGACGGCCAAAAAGGGCCCCAAGACGGGCCAAGCGAGCCCAAAAGGACCCCCAGGAAGGCTTGGAAATGCAATATCTATATTGATTTTCGCAAGGTCGGTTGCTAGATTTTTGTTATGTCGTGCCGAAGCTTTAACACCAACAGGGCTCCAAGAGACACTAAGCCAGCCACCTCGCGCCCTCACAAAATGAGTGCGCTGTCCGTCCCCATGCCAAGCAGGTAACGGAGAGAGCAAGGTACGAGTGATGACGTTCTGGTGTGGGCGAAGCCCTTAAAGGGGGGGGTCCAGGGGGGGGGGGAAAGGGGGAGTGCAGTGGTCTAATGTCCGTTTTTGGTAGTTGTCCCACGGGTTTTAACGGAAAGAGCGAGGTACGAGTGATGACGTTGTTGTGGGGCGAAGCCCTCTAGGGAGGGGTTCCAGGGGAGGGGCGAGGGCTGGGCGCAAAAGTCGAATGGCCGTTTTCGGATTAACGGAAAGAGCGAGGTACGAGTGATGACGTTGTGTTTTGGGCGAAGCCTCTCAAGGGGGGGTTCCAGGGGGGGGCGTAGCGGGGACGGATTGGCTCTAATGGCCGTGTTGGGGGTTTTCCTTTGAGTTTTTGCATGTTTTTCCCCACATGCTTCGTGGGGTTCTGGTTTTCTTCCCTGCCGCGCCGCACCCGCGTCTCCTCACACCTCCCCTCCTCTCTCTTTCTTCCTCCCCTCACACACACACACACACACTTCACTCTTCCCCCCCTCGTCACAGCACTGCTCAACTCACCTCAGCACAGCTCAGCTCAGCTCAGCACAGCACAGCTCGGCTCAGCTCGGCACAGATCAGCACAGCCCAGCACGGCTCAGCTCAGCACAGCACAGCACAGCTCGTGGCACTTTCTCGACACCACAGGGGGTGCGCAGGGGTTGGTCTCTCAGCTCGGCCGCTATCCACGACACTGGCGCAAAGCCTAGCAGGCGTGGCACTTCTCGACACCAAAGGGGGTGGGCAGGGGGTGGTCTCTCAGCTCGGCCGCTATCCACGACACTGGCGCAAAGCCTAGCAGGCGTGGCACTTTCTCGACACCAAGGGGGTGCGCAGGGGGTGGTCTCTCACCGCGGTCCCTATCCACGACACTGGCGCAAAGCCTAGCAGGCGTGGCACTTTCTCGACACCAAGGGGGTGGCAGGGGGTGGTCTCTCAGCTCGGCCGCTATCCACGACACTGGCGCAAAGCCTAGCAGGCGTGGCACTTTCTCGACACCACAGGGGGTGCGCAGGGGGTGGTCTCTCAGCTCGGCCGCTATCCACGACACTGGCGCAAAGCCTAGCAGGCGTGGCACTTTCTCGACACCACAGGGGGTGCGCAGGGGGTGGTCTCTCAGCTCGGCCGCTATCCACGACACTGGCGCAAAGCCTAGCAGGCGTGGCACTTTCTCGACACCACAGGGGGTGCGCAGGGGGTGGTCTCTCAGCTCGGCCGCTATCCACGACACTGGCGCAAAGCCTAGCAGGCGTGGCACTTTCTCGACACCAAAGGGGGTGGGCAGGGGGTGGTCTCTCAGCTCGGCCGCTATCCACGACACTGGCGCAAAGCCTAGCAGGCGTGGCACTTTCTCGACACCACAGGGGGTGCGCAGGGGGTGGTCTCTCAGCTCGGCCGCTATCCACGACACTGGCGCAAAGCCTAGCAGGCGTGGCACTTTCTCGACACCACAGGGGGTGCGCAGGGGGTGGTCTCTCAGCTCGGCCGCTATCCACGACACTGGCGCAAAGCCTAGCAGGCGTGGCACTTTCTCGACACCACAGGGGGTGCGCAGGGGGTGGTCTCTCAGCTCGGCCGCTATCCACGACACTGGCGCAAAGGCTAGCAGGCGTGGCACTTTCTCGACACCACAGGGGGTGCGCAGGGGGTGGTCTCTCAGCTCGGCCGCTATCCACGACACTGGCGCAAAGCCTAGCAGGCGTGGCACTTTCTCGACACCACAGGGGGTGCGCAGGGGGTGGTCTCTCAGCTCGGCCGCTATCCACGACACTGGCGCAAAGCCTAGCAGGCGTGGCACTTTCTCGACACCAAAGGGGGTGGGCAGGGGGTGGTCTCTCAGCTCGGCCGCTATCCACGACACTGGCGCAAAGCCTAGCAGGCGTGGCACTTTCTCGACACCACAGGGGGTGCGCAGGGGGTGGTCTCTCAGCTCGGCCGCTATCCACGACACTGGCGCAAAGCCTAGCAGGCGTGGCACTTTCTCGACACCACAGGGGGTGCGCAGGGGGTGGTCTCTCAGCTCGGCCGCTATCCACGACACTGGCGCAAAGCCTAGCAGCGTGGCACTTTCTCGACACCACAGGGGGTGCGCAGGGGGTGGTCTCTCAGCTCGGTCGCTATCCACGACACTGTCGCAAAGCTTAGTAGGCGTGGCACTTTCTCGACACCACAGGGGGTGCGCAGGGGGTGGTCTCTCAGCTCGGCCGCTATCCACGACACTGGCGCAAAGCCTAGCAGGCGTGGCACTTTCTCGACACCACAGGGGGTGGGCAGGGGGTGGTCTCTCAGCTCGGCCGCTATCCACGACACTGGCGCAAAGCCTAGCAGGCGTGGCACTTTCTCGACACCACAGGGGGTGCGCAGGGGGTGGTCTCTCAGCTCGGCCGCTATCCACGACACTGGCGCAAAGCCTAGCAGGCGTGGCACTTTCTCGACACCACAGGGGGTGCGCAGGGGGTGGTCTCTCAGCTCGGCCGCTATCCACGACACTGGCGCAAAGCCTAGCAGGCGTGGCACTTTCTCGACACCAAAGGGGGTGGGCAGGGGGTGGTCTCTCAGCTCGGCCGCTATCCACGACACTGGCGCAAAGCCTAGCAGGCGTGGCACTTTCTCGACACCACAGGGGGTGCGCAGGGGGTGGTCTCTCAGCTCGGTCGCTATCCACGACACTGGCGCAAAGCCTAGCAGGCGTGGCACTTTCTCGACACCACAGGGGGTGCGCAGGGGGTGGTCTCTCAGCTCGGCCGCTATCCACGACACTGTCGCAAAACCGAGCAGGCGTGGCACTTTCGCGACACCACAGGGGGTGCGCAGGGGGTGGTCTCTCAGCTCGGCCGCCATCCACGACATTGGCGCAAAGCCTAGCAGGCGTGGCACTTTCTCGACACCAAAGGGGGTGGGCAGAGGGTGGTCTCTCAGCTCGGCCGCTATCCACGACACTGGCGCAAAGGCTAGCAGGCGTGGCACTTTCTCGACACCACAGGGGGTGCGCAGGGGGTGGTCTCTCAGCTCGGCCGCTATCCACGACACTGGCGCAAAGCCTAGCAGGGAACACTCGCGACGAGGGCTCAGAACGCAGGATTGTGCATATACATTATATACATAAGCAAACACATAATATTTAAATTAAGTATGTGGGGTTCCTCGGTAGCGTAATCTGATTTCACTTCTTTTCCGTCCCAAAAGAGCCCAAGACCGCCCAAGACAGCCACTAAGACGTCCCAAGAGGCCCCCAAGACGCCCTAAGAGGCGCCCAAGGGGCGTCCCAGGAGGGCCACAGGAGGCCAAAATCATAGATGTTCCTTAGGAAAACGTGCATTTTTAGCATATACTGTTTTTCGCTTTTCACGGCGTTGACGACGGCCCAAGAGGCCCCCAAGACCGCCCCAAGACGGCCCAAGAGGATCCCAAGATGCCCCCAAAACGGCCCGGCCCAAGAGGGCCCCCAGACGGCCCAAGAGATGCCCAAGGCGGCCCAAGAGGGCCCCAAGACGGCCCCGAGAGGGGGACCACGAACCGAAAAGTCTAGTGTGTCGCCCCAAGACTCTCCCGGGAGGTCCCCACAGCCCCCCAAGAAGCCCCAAGAGGCCCCCAAGAGGCGTGCCAGGAGGCCAACAGGAGGCCCAAATCATATATGTTCCTTAGGAACGTGCATTTTTAGCATATACGGCTTGTCGGCTTTCACCGCGTTGACGACGGCCCAAGAGGCCCCCAAGACCGCCCCAAGACGGCCCAAGAGGCCCCCAAAACAACCCAAGAGGGCCCGTAGACGGCCCAAGAGGCGCCCAACACAGCCCAAGAGGGCCCCAAGACGGCCCCAAGAGGGGGACCACGAACCCGAAAGTCTAGCCTTTCGCCCCAAGACGCTCCCGGAAGGCCCCCACAAACCTCCAAGAAGCCCCAAGAGGCCCCCGAGAGGCCCCCAAGAGGCCACCAGGAGGGCCTGAAAAGGGCCCCAATTGGACTCCCACGAAGGCCCAGAGACGCCAAGAGCGATCGGTAAGGCAAAAAGCTCTTCCCCAGTAGGACTCACACGAAGGCCCAGAGACGCCAAGAGCGATCGGTAATGCAAAAAACTCTTCAAGGCTCCCCAGAGCGAACGGTGACGTAAACAAGCTGATAAGACCAAGGCTCCCAGCAGAGAGCGGTGACGTGACAAGTTCCTGACACCAAGCCCCAGCCAAGGCTCAGGAACGGGCGGCCACCAACAACCTCTGAACGCCACGGCTCCCAAGAGCGAGGGGTGACGTAACCAGCTCTCAACGCCCAGGCTCTCGGTACGCACGGAGGTGTGAGTCGTTTCGGTTTCTGTTGCTGCAGCGCTCTTTCCGTTTCTGTGCCGGGCAAGGGTTCCCTATGGTTTTTGCATGTTTTTGGAGTTTACCTCCAAGACAGCCCAAGATCGCTCCGAGAGAGCCCAAGACCGCCCAAGACGGCCCAAGAGGCCTCCAAGACGCCCCAAGAGGCCCCCAAGAGGCGTCCCAAGAGGGCCTCAAGAGGCTAAAATCATTTATTTTCCTTGGGAAACGTGCATTTTGAGTATACGCGACCTTTCGGCCTCCACGGCGTCGACGACGGCCCAAGAGGCCTCCAAGACCGCCCCAAGACGGCCCAAGAGGCTCCCAAGAGGCCCCCAAAACGGCCCAAGAGGGCCCCAAGACAGGCCAAGAGGCGCCCAAGACGGCCCAAGAGGGCCCCAAGACGGTCCCAAGAGGGGGACCACGAACCGAAAAATCTAGCCTTTCGCCCCAAGATGCTCCCAGGAGGCCCCAGGAGCTCCCCAAGAAGCCCCAAGAGGCGTCCCAAGAGGCCACCAAGAGGCCAAAAGCATTGATCCCATAGGAAAAGGTACATTTTAAGCATACACGGCTTTTCGGCTTTCACTGCGTTGAAGACGCTCCAACCCAAGACCGCCCCCAGACGGCCCAAGAGGCTCCCAAGAGGCCCCCAAATCGCCCCCAAGACGGCCCAAGAGGCGCCCAAGACGGCCCAAGAGGGCCCCAAGACGGCCCGAAGAGGGGGACCACGAACCGAAAAGTCGAGCCTTTCGCCCCAAGACGCTCCCGGGAGGCCCCCAGAGCCCCCGAAGAAGCCCCAAGAGGCCCCCAAGAGGTTCCCAAGAGGCCTCCAAAAGGGCTCCAAAAGGGCCCAAATAGGACTCCTAAGAAGGCCCAGAGACGCCAAATAGAGAGCGATCGGTAACGCAAAAAGCTCTTCACACCAAGGCTCCCAAGAGCGAACAGTTACGTAAACAAGCTGATACGACCAAGGCTCCCAGCAGAGAGCTGTGACGTAACAAGTTGCTGACACCAAGGCCCAGCCAAGGCTCAGGAACGGGCGGCCACGCAACAATCTCTGAACGCCACGGCTCCCAAGAGCGAGGGGTGACGTAACAAGCTCTCAACGCCAAGGCTCCCGGTACAAGCGGTGGTGTGAGTAATTTCGGTTTCTGTTTCTGCAGCAGTCTTTCCGTTTCTGTGCCGGGCCAGGTTTTGTATGTTCTTCGTGTTTCTCCCCCTTTTCCATCCCAGAAGGGCCCTAGACGGCCCAAGAGGCCCCAAATATTGGCCCAAGAGGCTTCCGAGACGCCCCGAGAAGCGTCCAAGAGGCGCCCCAAGAGGGCCCCAAGTGGCCAAAATCATAGATTTTCCATCGGGAAACGTACATTTTTAGCATATACGGCTTTTCGGTTTTCACGGCGTTCACGACGGCCCAAGAAACCCCAAAGACCGCCCCGAAACTGCCCAAGAGGTTCCCAAGAGGCCCCCAAAACGGCCCAAGAGGGCCCAAGACGGCCCAAGAGGCGCCCAAGACGGCCCAAGAGGGCCCGAAGACGGCTCCAAGAGGGGGACCACGAACCGAAAAGTCGAGCCTTTCGGCCCAAGATGCTCCCAGGAGGCCCCAAGAGCTCCCCAAGAAGCCCCAAGAGGCGTCCCAAGAGGCCACCAAGAGGCCAAAAGCATTGATCTCCCATAGGAAATTGTACATTTTAAGCATACACCCCCCACCCAAAACGGCCCACGAGGGCGCCAAGACGGTCCAAGAGGCGCCCACGACGGCCTAAGAGGGCCCCAAGACGGCCCCAAGAGGGGGACCACGAACCGAAAAGTCGAGCCTTTCGCCCCAAGACGCTCCCAGGAGGCCCCAAGAGCCTCCCAAGAAGCCCCACGAGGCCCCCAAGAGGCGTCCCAAGAGGCCACCAGGAGGCCAAAATCACTGATATCCGATTGGAAAATGTACATCTTTGGCATACAAGGCCTTTCGGCTTTCACGGCGTTGACGACGGTCCAAGAGGCCCCAAAGACCGCCCAAAGACGGCCCAAGAGGCTCCCAAGAGGCCCCCAAAACGGCCCAAGAGGGCGCCAAGACGGCCCAGGAGGCGCCCAAGACGGCCCAAGAGGACCCCAAGACGGCCCTAAGAGGGGGACCACGAACCGAAAAGTCTAGCCTTTCGCCCCAAGCAGCTCCCAGGAGGCCCCCAGAGCCCCCGAAGAAGCCCCAAGAGGCCCCCAAGAGGTTCCCAAGAGGCCTCCAAAAGGGCCCGCAAAGGGCCCCAATAGGACTCCCAAGAAGGCCCAGAGACGCCAAACAACGAGCGATCGGTAGCGCAATAAGCTCTTCACACCAAGGCTCCCAAGAGCTAACGATGCGTCATCAAGCTGATAAGACCAAGGCTCCCAGCCGAGAGCGGTAACGTAACAAGTTCCTGACACCAAGGCCCAGCCAAGGCTCAGGAACGGGCGGCCACGCAACAATCTCTGAACACCAAGGCTCCCAAGAGCGAGGGGTGACGTAACAAGCTCTCAACGCCAAGGGTCCCGGTACGAACGGTGGTGTGAGTAATGTCGGTTTCTGTTTCTGAAGCGCTCTTTCCGTTTCTGTGCCGGGCAAGGTCTAGTGGCATTCGGCCCATCCCGCAACTTCACCGGGGTTGAAGGTCAGAGGCCTCCTGGATGCCTGTGAGGATCTTTGGGGATGCATCTCGGATGCCTGGAGGCGGTGTTGTGGGGGTCGTGGGGCGTCCTGGGGGGCCTCCTGGGGCATTCGGGCCTCTGGGGGGCCTCTTGGGGCCTCGCGCGCGTACCTCGGGGGCGTGTGGGGGGATCTTGGGGGCATCTTGGGGCCATCTTGGGGTGGAGGGCTCGAAACCTCAGTTCGTGTTCCCCATCTTGGGGCCGTCTTGGGAGCCTCTTGGGCCTCTCTTGGGGGCGCTTGGGCAGTCTTAGCGCGATCTCGGGCGCTTCTTGGGCCGTTACGGAGGCCCTGAAGACCGAACAGGCGGTAATGCGAAAACCCTTCAAAAACGAATTAGGTTTTGCCGATCTGGGCCTCGAGGGCCGCGCCCCAGGGGTTCCAAGGCGACCGAGAGGGGCCCAAGAGGGCTCCAGGACAGTTCCCCGGGCCACCCGAAATCACGTTGGACGCGCACGTTCCGAACAGCCCGTTCCTGGCCCCTCGACGAGCCACGCGGGGATCCCCCAGGAGCACCCTGGGGTAGCGCCCAAGGGCGCCCGAGAACGCTGTGGGCCTTCTCCAGAACGTCCCCAGACCCCCTCGGGCAATGAAAAAAACATGAGGGGAGGTTTTTCCATATTTGCAGCATCTGGGGGCCCTTGCAGGGCCCAGACCCCCTCGGGCAACGTGAAAATCATGAGGGGAGGTTTTTCCATATTTGCAGCATCTGGGGGCCCTTGCAGGGCCTCGGGACCGTCAAGAAACGACTCGGGATGAAAACCGGTCCAGGGGAATGGGTTGAGACCCTTGAGGGTCGACGTTATGAGCAAATCATGACATCGGGGGTCTGGGAAGAACGTCTACAGAACTCAGCGCAGAGAGTCCGAATGGACCTGCGGATACTCCATCTCGTGCCTCGGGGCACGGTGGCGGATACGTGCATACTTCAGGATTTCCTGAGTGATAGCGAAGGGAAATCCGGGAGGGAGAGCCTCGAGAAATCTGGAGGGGGCATGCACGTCATCGTGCCACGCAGAGGGCGTGTCGGGCACAGCCCACTTGGGGATCAGACAGCTCCGTCCGACGGTCGAAGAAGAAGGCACGCGCCGCGTGGGCAGCGCACTGGGCGTCAAGGGGGGGGGGCTGGAGGGACATCCCCGAGCTCTCGAGCACGGGGCCCGCTCGCGGTCGCCCGAGGCCACGGACCCCTCGCCGACCACGAAGCTCGGCTGCGGCGGCACGGCGGCGTCCCAGGCCTCGCGGCCGCGTGGCCCACCACCCGACGAGCTGGCGAGGGGCCTCGGGTGCAGTCGGGCGGACCCTCCGAGCTCTGGGTCGGGCGAGTCCTCCAACAGGGGGGTTTGGGGCAAGACTTTCGAGACGCCGTCAAGACATGCTCAAACACGTGCAGGAAGTATCCGACGAGCATCGCCCCCAAAACCATGTTTGGTTACCTTTGGACCTGCCTCCTGCAGGGGGACATGGCCGACCCAATCCGAGCTCGAGTGCCCCGGGGCTCCCTCCCCCGGCTCGCGCACGATGGGGCCCCGCGGCCGCGGCACTCAGGCGCTGCAGGGCGCGGCGGGGCTGGTCCCGCCCAGCCGGAGAGCCTGAAGAGTGGCGAGTTGGCCACCCCTGACCTCAGCGGGTCTCGCTTCGATCGGTATCGTTTCACCGATACACGTCCCCATCCCCGTCCCCTTCGAGACCCCCACCACCCTCGAGACCCGAAGGGAACGGCCTATATCCCCATCTAGGAGGGTAAATCGGCCAGTGGGGTCCAGGCCAAGCCGCTGGGGATGGGGATCGGACAAACGATACTCATTCGATCTGGCCCAGGGCGGTTTTGATCCTGGGTGTTCGAGTCTATGGGCGAAGCGGTCGCCCCTGGCTGAAGAGTGGCGAGTTGATGGTCACCCCTGACTCGACGAAGAAAAAACGCCATAGACATAAACTGTTGGCGCTCCGCACGGGTCTCGTGGATCCGCGCTGGGCCCCCCCAGGCAGCGCCGCCTCTGGCGCGCCACGCGCGCCAGGGAGGGGGGTCCAGCGCGGATCTAAGAAATCCGCGTGGAGCGCCAACAGTTTATGTTTATGGCGTTTGTTTCTTATTCTAATGACCTCAGCGGGTCTCGCTTCGATCTGACCCAGTACGTTGTTGCTCCTGGGTGTTCGGATCTATTGGCGATCCGATTCCTCTTGGGCTCCTGGGCCCCGAGCCATCGCAGCCCCATCCTCGGTTGCTCACCGAGATACCGGCGCCCCCTCCATGTCAAGATCCCCGGGGAAGGGCAGTTAGGGGTTTTGATGTCCCTTCCCGAGGGGGAAGGAGGGGTCGTCTTCGCAGGCCTCGCGGTAGACACCAACACCAATATCGGCGGTGTGCCTCCACCGAGGGAAGACGATCCCGATCTCGGTGATGGTGGTAATATTTCTGGCTTCCAAGGTGGCCGAAATATTACCACCAACGCCGAAATCTAGGATCATCTTCCCACTGTGGAGGCAACCCCCTTTGTTGGTGTTGGTGCCCATTTCCAGGCCTCCAACGTCTTGGAAGAGTTTCCTTGTACTTTGGACCGCCCACGGCCAGACGGCTGGCAGGATTGTAGGGTTCGGATGGGCCGGCCACATTTTGCTACTTAGAGAAAATCGCGATTGCGAAGGATATGCATCTGTCTTGATTTTTGCATTGATTGATTTGACCACCATGTCTGGGGCGGATTTGTGGTGTTTCTTTTGGCACGCGCTGAGAATTCCTTAGCACCGTGGAATATTGTTCTAGGAAATGGCACGCGTCCACAATATGCTAGACTAGCTGACAGATTCAGCTCAACTGTAGAGGTCCAGTAAGGGGTGGATTGCCGTGGCTAAGTGGCAGGCGCAATTGTCATAAATGCTGTCATGGACAATTGCAGCGTCGGGGCCTTCATCGCCGACATCGGATTAGCGATGGTTACTTCATACTATCTGATGTTTCCCAGTTGGCACTAATCGCCGACGTGTCTGCCTGGCCCCATTGCCTGCGTGCAACGATTCTCTTCTCTTGGGGTCCGACTGATTCCTAGTTCTCATCCGCACTTGCCCTGGAAACCCTACCACCAACCAGGATGAAACTCCTTGGATGTCACATTCAGCATCGTCGCTAGCATATCCGTGGTCGAGAACTGGCGTAATCCGGCGCAGACCATTTACATTCCGTTGATCCCGTTTGATGTGGGCCAATCCCGGGCTTGATCGGGTCTAATCCAGGTCAAATCCCCTTGATCGGAACTGTTCTCCTTGAATCGTTCTCACGAAGACCTCCTAGGAGTTGCCTCCCAACTCCACCTCCCCTCCGGTTTCGTGGGCGAAAGACATATCCGTATCCGCAGTCTCGCGGGCTGGCCCCCTGGGCCACGACCCTGCGGATACTGGCAGTTTTTTGAAGGATGCATTTCGCGGAACTTATCCGTCCGCGGGAACGCGACCGCGAGAGCGCGGATACGGTAATGTTCGCCGCTGGTGAAGTCCCCACTCGCTCGACGCGTTTGTTCCCCGAGGGGCGGATCGGGCGGGCGCTATTCTTGGGCTCCCTGTCGTCATGCCCTTCTCCCTGCCCCAGGCGCCCCACACCGCCCCGCTCGCGGGGCACGGGGGCATGTGGCGGGTGATGCCCCCGGACCCCGTCATGGCACCAGCGGCTAGGGCGGCGGGGCCGCCCGTTTCAGCCGCGGCTCGCCCGCAGGCCCCACTGCCCTCGAGCCTTGACAACGGGCGTTTCGTCGTGGAGACTCGCGGGCTCAAAACCGCCCTGCGGGTCAGGAGGAGAAAAGATAACCGATGCCCGATGCCACTACTCTTCCCTCGTCGCCACGGCTGGATTCTCCTCGAAATGGTCGGGACGCACCCCACGAGAGATCAGGGGAACGCGGTATGGGTTCAGTTTCCCGCCCTCCCCTCCCGCCTGGGGAGGCCGATGCCCATGGAGGCCTTGCTACACCAAGGGTCCCAGAATCCAAGGCGCGCTCAAAAACGCTTGCCAAGGCCATGGGCAGTACCGCCGAACGTGGAGTTGTATCTCCCCTGTGCCTTCCACTGGCGATCGCTGGCAGGTTCTCCTTCCCTCCAGCATCGACTACTGTAGGGCCCCCGAGTATGTTTTGAAATGGGGCGGTCCTGGATGTTCGGTGGCGTGCCCCGTGGCCCGCGGTCTGGTTCCTTGCAGCGCAGAAGTTTGGAACGGAAGTCTCATTCCAGCCTGTGGGCCCCGGACGGTAGATTCGTCCGCGGGTTGTGGAGACGAGCCCTGCGTGCTTAAGTTCTTGCGCGCGTGTGCGTGCACAGTTGTACGCCTGGCGCCCCATGCGTAAGGAACCCTGTGTGCGTGTAGTTCCTCGTGTGAGTTCGTGGCCACTTATGCGTAGGTGAGTCCTGTGACACGCAGAGCATGAAGCTGGATGCGGGTGCACGATCGGGGGGAGGAGCGGCATCGCGTCCGCGAGTTCGTGCGGCGGGCACTCGACATGTTCTGGAAATGCTACCAAACGAGTCCTTCGTGACGCGCATTCCAAAATCGTTCGAACGTCCATGCGCGCACGTTGTCGCAAGATTGTTTGATGGGGCGAAGCGCATGCGCGCGTCGTCGCGCGCGCATGCCGATTTGTTTTTAGCACGGAAAACGATGGAGTGTCGTGTGAATTTCAAAATCGAACGTTCCGAAACAATTTCAAAAACACATGGTTTGCACCACCCGTCTTCCAAATCCAAAAAATGCCCTCCTGCGAATTCTTAAGAACATTGTATGGTTTTGTTTTCAACATGCGCATGACATTCTGCCAAACGGGTCTCTTGCGCCGCACGCCGAAATCATTCGAATTCCCTTGCGCGCGTGCTGGTGGGGGCACGACGCGCGTCAAATAGCACCATGCGGGCCGCTCTCACCCGCCGGCCGCGCCCGCATGTCGGACCGCCCCCAAAACCTTCATCACCGACGCGAGAACGTCATCGTCGCTGGCGTGGTCAGCACCTCTGCCGTCACACTCGCCTTGCCGTCGTCGCTGTCACCATCGTCACCAGCATCGTTATCATCATCACCAGCGTGTCTAATTTTGTCGATGTTGCCGCGATACCGCGCCCGCCCAACTCGTCGACTCGCATTGAAGCGCCCGCGGGGAAGTGCCCAGCGGTCAGCGCCACCGCGGCCGCGTCGGTCGCGCCAGACTAGCTGGCCGCTGCGTGCGCGAGCATGCGTGGGCTGGCGCGGCCGCAGCGATGCGCCAGCCTTCGCCAAACAGACATCGCAATCGCCGCCGCATGTGTTTTGCAAACCAAATTGCGGGTGGGCGGGCGGGATGGTTGCGCGAGCAGTGGAGTTGTCAATCTTATGTTCGGTAGGGCGAATTGCACAGCACAGGTTCTTTTCTCTCCGTGACTAAGTCTCCGAGACCGACCCAGCCCTACTCCGCGCCGAGCAATTTTTCATGCATTGAAAAGCCGAGTATATAAAAAGCACGCACGCTCGATGTTTCCAGAACTCTGAAGCTGTTCGCCTAGCATTGTCGGGCCACGCGCGTCGCGCACCTGCGCGGGAGTCGGCCACTGAGGATACCGCCGTTCGCTACGCGACGTTCCGGCACCCCACTCCCTCCGACGCAACGGCGCACAGCGTCGAGCGCAAAGTGACGCGACGGCGCCGCGCGCCAAGCGGGCACGCGCCACGCGGGCGCGCCACGCCGCGCCCCCCAGGAGCGCGCGACAGCGGCCCACGGTCGCGCAGCTCGCAGCCCCCAAGGGAGCTGCGAGGTTTCAAATAATCCGCGCTGCCCTTCCCTCCGCCGCGCCTCCCAAAAGCCCGCGAAAAAATCGACAACTGCGCAGTTCGCAGCCACCCACCGGGCCGCGAGGTCTAGAAGTGACTGCCCCCCACCCCGCTGGACCTCTCCAGGGGCCCAAAGAAAAAGCGGCGACAGTTGCGCAATTCGCAGCAGCCCAAGGAGCCGCGAGGTCCGTCTGGATGCGCGTGCGCCCCCACCGCTGAACCTCCCAGAAACTCACGAAAGCGGAGACGGTTTCGAAGATCGGAGTCCCCCGAATAAGCCGCAAAACTCGTCTGGATGCGCGTGCGCCTCCACCCGCTGGACCTCCAAGCAGCCCGCGAGAGCGGCAACGGCTGCCGATTCGCAGCCGCCGGGGGAACCGCGAAATCTTATTTGGACGCGCGTGCAGTCTCACTCCGCCGGACCTCCCGGGTGCCCGCGGACGCGGCGACAGTGGCGCGGTTCGCAGCCGTCAAGGGAGCAGCGAGGTCTCATTTGGATGCGCATGCGCCCCCGCGCCGCAGGCCTGCCCTGGGGCCCGCGCGGGCGGCGACGGCTGCGCAGTTGGCAACTTCCCAGGGAGCGGCGCAGGAGCAAGGGGAGAAAGAGAAGGAGGGCCTCATTTAGAAGGAGGAACCAACGCGGGAGGGCCGGGAAGTGGGAGCGCCCGCCCACACCGCCCCTGAATTCTCCACGCCCCGCTGGATAGTGCAACTTACACGCTATCCTGCCCGAGTTGTTTTCAAGCATGAGTTCGCACCGACCCACGGGAGCCAAGCATCGCCCCAACTCATTCTCCCCTTTTTAACCCCTGTCATATCAGAGCATGCGCGCGCACCCTGTTCTTCAAATTGCTCGACGACGCGCCCGACCCTTGCGCAACGCGCGGCCGAAAGAACAGGTGGGAATTTACCGGGGGGACCGTGGCAAAGACTTAGGTTTGTTGCGAACGCCCCCCCGAGCTGCGCGACTCGCCAGGCATCGATCGATAGACAAGGGTTCGATGGAGGTGACTAGTTATTTCCCTCGCCCGAAGGAAAGAGCTGCCCACCCCAGCACCCCTCGAAAGTGGCAGCTCTTTCCCATATCGCACCCCCCGAAGGGCAACGCGAGGTCCGATCTAGGTCCGCGGCGGGACCCCGCTGCGCTGCCCCCCCCCCCCCGGCAGCCCGCGATCTGAGTATGGGTAAGAAGTGGGTGGGGCCCCCAGCGTAGCGCCCCGCCTACCCCGCCTACCCCTCCTCTTCCTCCTCCCCCGCCTACCCCTCCTCTTCCTCCTCTTCCTCCATGTCCTCTTCTTCCTCGTCATCATCATCCTCTTCTTCGTCCTCCTCCTCCTCATTCTCATTATCCCCCCTCTTCCTGCTCCACTTCCTCGTGTTATGCGTGGCCTTGTTGGTATTAATATGAGTATCGTTGTTCGGATTCTTAGTTCGTATTTTTAGTAGTAGTGGTACTGCATCTGTTCCTATTATTACTACCCCCCAGCAAGCCTTCGAAAGGGACGGCAATTTCGCATATCGCAGCCCCCCAAGGATGGGGCAAATCAGAATCAGGGCGAGGTCAAATCTGAATCAGGGCAGGCACCCCCTAGGCCGGCCCCCCCGCAGCCGTCGAATGCGTCGACAGTTTCGCAGACCGCAGCACCCCCCAGGGATGGCGAGGTTCCGCGCGGATCACCCACAACTGGCAAGAGTTTCGCAGACAGCAGCCCCTCCAGGGATGGCGAGGTCTAGTCTGGATCTGGGTAGGCCCCCCCGCCATCACTATAGAGCGATTCTCGCCCACCGGCACCGGCACCGGCACCGGCACCGGCATGGGCTTGAGGGGCGGTCTGGTTTTTCCGTCCTTGCCGTCGCCCCCCCTTGCTGCGTCGTCGCCGCCCGTCGTCTTGGCCTGAGGGTCGGTCTGGCGGTTCCTTGCTCGTTGCCGTCGCCGTCCCGTCGCCGCCTCCTCGTCGCTGCCCTGTGCGCCCCCCCAGCGGTTGCAATCCAATCGGTTGCAAGCCAATCAAGTGCAAACCCAGTGCAATCGATTGCAGTCCAATCAATTGTAAAATTATGCAAACGCAGTTCCCCACATAAAAAAAATAAAGGAGAAGCTCATCGAACGAGTAAGTACGCACGAAAGGGCAGACGAAAGAAAGGAGGAGGGAGGACAGGTGCTCAGGAAACGAAGCCTTGTAAATAGCACGGGTTGTTGATACCCTCTTCGCTCTGGCGGGGCCCCGCTGGAAGGGGGGAGGCCTACGAAACCTGGTAAAGAGTAATGCTGTCCGCGACCCTCCTCGTTCAAGCGAGTCCTCCTCCTCCTTCTCCTCCTCCTCGTCGTCCTGCTCCTCCTCGTCCTCCTCATCCTCGGCATCATCATCATCATCATCATCATCACCAGCATCATCATCGTCGTCATCATCAGCATCATCAGCAGCATCGTCGTCACCCCGTCGTCGTCGTCGTCATCATCAGCATCATCGTCATCATCATCATCAGTATCAACATCATCAACATCATCATCCTCATCGTCAGCATCATCGGCATCATCATAACCATCATCATCATCATCATCATCAGCATCATCATCATCGCCAGCGTCATCGTCATCATCATCGTCGTCGTCGCCACCATCGTCATCAGCATCATCATCATCATCATCATCAGCATCGTCATCATCATCATCACCATTACCGTCCTTGGCATCATCATCGTCCGCATCATCGTGGACGTCATGATCATCATCATCGTCGTCATCATCATCAACAGCACCAGCAACGTCAGCATCAGCAGCAGCATCGTCATCATCACCAGTATCTGCATCATCATCCTCGTCGTCGTCGCCATCGTTGTCATCATCGCCATCGTCATCATCATCATCGTCATCATCATCAGCATCATCATCATAATCACCGTTATCGCCATCGTCATCGTCCATCACCATTATCGCCATCGTCATCGTCATCGTGAACAGCAGTATAAACATCGTCATCACCATCATCATGATGAAGCCTTGCTCATCGCAGAAGTCCCCCTCCTCCTCACCCTCCTCAGTGGAAGGAGTAGGACGTGAGATGGATAGGTAATGTTCTCCCCTCCTCCTCACCCATGTCAGTGGGAGGGGCACGAAACCATTTAAATAGTATGGGTTTCCGATACCCTCCTCGCTCAGACGGGGCCTCCCTGGAGAGGTGGTAGGGGCACGAAACCATGTAAATAGCATGGGTTTCCGATGCCCTCCTCGCTCAGGCGGGGCCTCCCTGGAGGGGTGGGAGGGGCGCGAAACCATGTAAATAGCATGGGTTTCCGATGCCCTCCTCGCTCAGGCGGGGCGTCCTTGGAGAGGTGGGAAGGGCGCGAAACCATGTAAATAGTATTGGTTTCCGATACCCTCCTCGCTCAGGCGGATGGAAAGGGCACGAAACCATGTAAATAGCATGGGTTTCCGATGCCCTCCTCGCTCAGGCGGGGCCTGCCTGGAGGGGT
Source organism: Prorocentrum cordatum (assembly GCA_963575745.1). Taxonomy (NCBI): domain Eukaryota; class Dinophyceae; order Prorocentrales; family Prorocentraceae; genus Prorocentrum; species Prorocentrum cordatum. Next base: position 39,430 of record CAUYUJ010004620.1, read on the forward strand.
GGGAGGAGCACGAAACCATGTAATCTGTATTAATTTCCGATGCCCTCCTCGCTCAGGCAGGGCCTCCATGGAGAGGTGGGAAGGGCACAAAACCATGTAAATAGTACGGGTTCCCGATTCCCTCCTCGCTCAGGCGGGGCCTCCCTGGAGGGGAGGGAGGGGCACGAAGCCATGTAAATAGTATGGGTTTCCGATACTGTCCTCGCTCAGTCAGGCGGGGCCTCCTTGCTGGAGGGGTGGGATGCCCTCCTCGCTCAGGCGGGGCCTCCCTGGAGAGGTGGGAAGGGCGCGAAACCATGTAAATAGTATGGGTTTCCGTTGCCCTCCTCGCTCAGGCGGGGCTTCCCTGGAGGGGCGGAAGTGGCAATGCTGGGAGGCGGGAGGCGGGAGGGAAAAGGAGAGGATGTTCTGGGAAAGCAAGAACCCGCGCCAGCACCGGCCACCGGCACCAGCACCGGCACCGGCACCGGCACCGGCACTGGCACCAGCACCGGCTACGGGCCACCGGCACCGGCCACCAGCACCGGCACCGGCACCGGCACCGGCACCGGCACCGGCACCGGCACCGGCACCGGCACCGGCACCGGCACCGGCACCGGCACCGGCACCGGCACCGGCACCGGCACCGGCACCGGCACCGGCACCGGCACCGGCACCCACCGGCACCGGGCACCGGCACCGGCACCGGCACCGGGCACCGGCACCGGCACCGGCACCGGCACCGGCACCGGCACCGGCACCGGCACCGGCACCGGCACCGGCACCGGCACCGGCAGCAGCACCGGCACCGGCACCGGCACCGGCACCGGCACCGGCACCGGCACCGGCACCGGCACCGGCACCGGGGCAAGAATCGTTCATGCCTTCCCGCCATGCCATCCCCCGCCCTCGGCAGCCCTCGAGAGCGGCGGCAGCTTCGCCGATCGCAGCCCCGAGGAATGGCGAGGTATAGCCAGCGTCTGGGCCACTCTCCCCCGCCGCGCTGCCCCCCGCCCCCCCTCCCCAAAGCGCCCCTCGACCGCGGCGACAGTGCTGCGGATCGCAACCCCTTGAGGACGGCGAGGATGAGTCTGAGCTCGCACGCGGCGTCGCCGCGCGCCCCCGCCCCCCCCCCCCGAGCAGCCGTCGAAGCCGTCGAAAGCCGCCCCCAGGGACGGCGAGGTGGAATCCGGGCCCGCGCACGGGCGCCCCTGCGCGCCCCCCCCCCCCCCCGCCCACCCGGCAGCCTCCGCAGCTGCGACCGTTCCGCAGGTCGTTCAGGAGGGAAAAAACACACAGACACAATTAACTGTCCACTCCCAGGAAAATATAGGAAAATATGGGAATAGGGCGGGAAGACAAAAACCCGGAAAATATAGGAAAAGATGGGGGATATCTTTATTTGTGTGTATTTATTTGTGTGTCCCAGGGCCCCTTCAGACGTGCCCCCTGAATCTGCACGGGGCGCCGCTGCGTCGGCCCCCCCTCCCCGCAGACCCCGAAAAGTGGCTGCCGTCTCGCGGATCGCAGCCCCGCGGAGGCTGCGAGGCCCCACCTGCGCCCGCGCGCGGCGCCTCTGCGCCGGCCCCCCAGCGGCCCTCGTGAGCGGCGATAGCTCCGCAGGCCGCAGTCCCCCATGGAGGTGCACGAGACAAGAGGAGGAAGAGGAAGAGAGAGAGAGAGAAAAAAAAGAGAGAGAGAGAGAGGGAGAGATAATAACATATATATATAGAGAGAGAGAGAGAAAGAAAGCGCGATAGAGAGAGAGAGTTCTAGAGAGAGGTAGATATAGAGAGAGGGAGAGCGAGCGAGAGAGAGAGAGAGAGCGAGGGAGAGAGTGAGAGAGAGAAAGAGAGAGAGAGAAGGAGCAATACAGAAATAAAGGAATAAGAAAGGGAGGGAGGGAGGGAGAGAGAGGAAAGACAAAGGAATGAAGGAGGGAGGCGGGAAGGAGGAGTGAGACGCGACCAAAGCGCTTTTAAACAACGAGAACCCAACGACGGAGAGTTGGGAACAAATCGTCAATTGTCAAGGACCCCATCGCGGAGAGAGAGAGAGAGAGAGAGAGAGAACAAAAAAACAAGAATTAGGAACATGAAAAGAAGAAGAAGAAGAAAAAGGACAAAACATACGCGACGAAATCCACGCGCGCGCGTACCCAGGTCGAAATCATTCAAAAACACAGGGTTTCGCAAGGATTGCAAGAGCGAGTGCCCCTTCAATCAAGGGAGGAAAAACCACCCGGACCGGACAATTGGCGTTTGCTAGACGGCCCTGGGCGTTTACTAAACAGCCCTGCCCTGTTTGATTATTTTTTTGGCTGCGTTTACTAAACGGTTTCGCGTGTCGGGGTGGATACTATCGGGGTGGATTGTCTGCCTTCTATACAATCTGTGGAAACAAACAGATGGCGTTGCAACACGACCGTAAAAACCTCGCGACCACCCAACCCATCCGCACCACGTGACAAGAAGAGTTGGTCTGGAATAGCTCGGCCCGCGACAACAGAGGATCCGTCGCTGGTTGCGCAAGCTACATAGGAAACGCGCGCATCGCAAGACTCACAGGACAGGACAAGGCAGGACAAGGACGGAAGAGGGTCGAACGGTTAACGCGACACCAGCAGCGAGACAGCGAACCAAGAAGAGGACGGCAACAAAAGACGCAGGACGAGGAAAGGGCGCGGCGGTCATCTTCCAGCGGCACGCTGGACAGGCTGCGCGGCCGGCTCGGCGTCGCCCCAGCGCCCCAAAGGACCAGCTGTTCATAGCCAGCGCAAGAGAGAAGTGGGGCCGACCTCGCCCGCCGAGCTCCCCGCTGCAGCTCTGCACCGTGCAGCGCAGGAGCTGGACGCCCGCGGGCGCGCCGCCAGCTTTCCAGGGCCCGCGGGGCGTCGCTTGGCCGGACCCCCCCTCAGTGGCTGCAGCTTCGCAGGTCGCAGGCCTCGCAGGCATGGCGAGACTCAATTCAGGTCTGCAAGCGGCACCGTTCCACTGGCCGCCCTGCCAGCCTTCGGAAGCGACCGCAGCTTTCGCAGATCGCAGCCCCCCAGGGACAGCGAGATCAAATTCCGGCTCGCGCGGAGTACCTCTTCGCCGGCCCCCCCGGCAGCCCTCCGAAGCGGCGACGGTTTCGTCGACCGCAGCCCCCCATGGACGGCGAGGTCCAATTTCGGTCCGCGTGGGGCGTCGCTCCGATGGGCCCCCCGACAGCTCGCCAAAGCCGCGACGGCTCGGGAGATCTCGCCCCTGGGGACGGCGAGGTCGAATTTAGGCCCCGAGCCCGCGCGGGGCGCCACTCCGCCGGGCCCCCGGCCGCCCGCGAAAATGGTGACAGTTTCGCATGCCGCAGCTAGGGGGCCACATGCTCGGGAGCGAAAGAAGGACGTACACGTACATGAATCCACGCTGGTTTCGAGAGTTCGTTTTGCGTGAATGTTTGTATCACGCGGCCGGTCTCGCTGGTCGAGGGGCCGTGCTCATGTACATAGTTGGGCGCGTACGTCCTTTTGTGGGCTCCCTACATGCGAACTCTATCCCTACAGTGAGCGGCTTGAATAAGGAACACTTACTTTTCAAAAGGGGCTCGGTCGTTCCTTAGGCTTGCATGCGTTATTTACAGTTCCTTATGCGTTATTTGTTATTTATCGTTCCTTATGCGTTATTCCTTGGGATAGAAAGGGGCGTCGTTTCTTATTTATCGTTCCTTAGGTCAGGCCGATGACTGTACCCCCCACGACTTCTGAGGGCGAGGGTGGGGTTCACTTCGCTCGGGAGCTCCCGAAGCTCCCGAGCGAAGTGAACCCCACCCTCCCCCTCGGAAATCGTGTGGGGTATGGGGTAGGGTTCGCATGTGGCCCCCTAGCAGCCCGACGTGGGCGGCGAGGTTCAAATTAGGCTTGCCGCCGGCCCTCCCTGCAGCCTTCGAAAGCGGCGACAGTTCCGCAGATCGCAGCCCCCAAGGGATGGCGAGGTGCAGTTCAGGTCCGCGTGGGGCGCCACTCCGATGGGCCCCCCAGTAGCCCTCGACGGCGGCGACAGTTTCGCAGATCGCAGACCCACAGGGGAGGCGAGGTTTGATTTAGGTCTGCGCGTGATACCATTCCGCTGGACCCCCCCCGGCTCCCGAAAGCGGCGACGGCCTCGCAGATCGCAGCCCCCCAGGGACGGCGAGGTGCAATTCAGGCCCGCGCGTGGCGTCATTCCGCCGAACCCCCCCGGCAGCCCTCGACAGCGGCGATATTAGTTTTGCAGACCGCAGCCTCACCAGGGATGGCGACGTTTACTCCAGATGTCGTAATAAAAGGGAGGGGGTCTGGACCCTCCAAGACAAGCCATTTCAGACCCCCCCCCCGTGGAAGAACCCTCCAAAACATCGTCCCCAACCCCCCCCAGGCCCTCCAAGATAGCTTGGAAGAGACCCCCCCCGAAATGAGACCCCCCTCCCTTTATTACGAAATCTGGAGTAATCTACGCCAGATGGGGCGCCAGTCCGCCCGGCCCCCCAGCCGCCCTCGGCAGCCAGCGGCGATAGCTTCGCAGATCGCAGCCCCCCCCCTGGCGATGCCATGCAGGGCGACAGCGCAGGAAGCAAGGAAGGTGGCAGGCAGGACAGAAGGCAGGATGGCAGACAGGATAGGTGACAGAAAAGAAGAAGGGAGGCGGAAAGGGAACGCGCGGCTGCAGTGCTCTGTGCAGAACGAGAACCCAACGCGGGAGGGTCGGGCAAAAGTACGCGCGGGTTTTCTCGCGGATTCTTAACAGAACATGGGCTGTCACGAACATGCTAGTTTGCACCTGATCGTCAGATGCGGCAAAGCGGATCTCCGCGCATGCCGAAATCCTTCGGACGCCGTTGCGCGCTCGTTTTGTTTGAAGGGGGGAGGGGGGCGCGATCCCTGACCACGCGGACCACTCGCGCCGCCGGTCGCGCGCGCATGTCGAACACCTTACAACATTTTCAGTGCTGACGGCGTGATCAGCATCGGCACCGTCGTTGGCCTTGTCGCTCGCCAACGTGATCGTCGCCACCAGCATCGCTATTAGTATCATCGCGTCTGCCGCTGCCAACGTCGCCACGATGCCGCGCCCGCCCGAGTCATTGACTCGCACTGACGCGCCCGCGCCTCAGCGCGGTCTGGGAGACGCGTCGGGAACTCTCCAGCGGTCACCGCCACCGCGACCGCGTCGGTCGCGCCAGACCAGCTGGCCGCTCTGCGCGCGAGCTTTCGCGCGCTATCGCGGCCGCAGCGATGCGCCAGCCTTCGCCAAGCAGCTATCGCAATCGCCGCCGCATGCGTTGTGCAAACCAAGCTGCGGGCAGGCGGGCGGGATGATTGCGCGAACAGTGGAGTTGACATCTCATTGCGAACACAGTTCAACTGCACCACATACAGCGCTCCACCTAGATGGTACCGCGCAGATAGCATCACAGAGAACGCACCCCGTTTTGTTCACAACGTAGATTGCACAAAATAGATTGTTCCACATATGTTGCGCCACGCGGGTTGCACGGCATATATTGCACAACATCGTTTGCACAACGTTTGCACAACGTATATTGACCACGAAGTTTGCACAACATATGTTCCACCACACATCGTGCGCATCATACATTGAACAATGTAGACTGCACCGCGTATTTTTCGATCGCCCAAGGGCTTAAAGTCCACCACCCCCACCAGGTTGGGGTTATCGATTTCCGCTGATGGGTATGCCCGGACGTTCGTCCCAGATATGAGTATGACGACGGAGTCCCGGACGATCGATTTCTGCAATTGACATATGAGTATGCCCGGACGTTCGTCCCAGATATGAACGCGTCCATCAACAGCCAGGCCGGCATCGACATTTTCCGCGTCCTCAGCAAATGACATTGCGCGCCCTTTTCTATTACACAGTAGAAGTTGGCAAGGGTCTTTGCGAATGTGGGACGCAATACTCGCGCGCGTCGTGGCGCGCGCATGCTCGTATCTCTCAAGAAGCTTGGGTATCGTATGATGCCCCGAGAAAAAACAAAAACAAAACAATGATTCTACAGCATGTTTTCAACATGATCGACCCACGAACCCGGAAAGGGATGTTGAAATATGAAGCATGGGAACGTTTCGCAGCACCTCAATTGGGCAGCGCTGAAGATATCGATGGTGGCGATACTGTGCCAGGGGCTGTGTTGTGCTGCGCTGCGCTGTGCCGTGCCGCACAGGGGACGCGCCAAGAGCCTTTTTTGTTGGGAGTCAGGCAAGTTTAGTTGCATGGCGTTCGCCCCCCCCCCCCCCCCCCTCGCCCCTCTTCAAGCGAATACTAGCGTGCAAGTGCCTTTCGACTTGCGTGATTTCCGCGCCCCCTCCCCCCCAGGCTTGCTTCAGGCTCAGCCCCCCCCCCCCCCGTCCATGCAAGTAAACTTGCCAGAGTCTAAAAAAAACAGGCTCCCACGCGGAAACTGCCGCCGGGGAAGGGGAACCCCCGAAGGCCCCACAACACGCGAAAACTCTTGCCCTGGGAAGCCCCAGAGGCCCGGCACCACGCGAAAACTCCCGCCCCGGGAAGGCCCCCTCTGAGGCCCGACACTGCGCGATCTGTTTGCTCCCAACAGGAGTTCACATGTTTCTGCGCTGGGACATGTACTCGGGGGGGCGCTTTCCGGCCTCCCCTCCAGCTCCTGAAAATCCTGCGCTGGACCCGGAACCGCGAATCCTCGCGAAGCACATTGCATCCGCGTGCCACGGCCGCGATCCCTTGTAATTTTACGCCGGAGTCGCGCTCTCCAGGCCACAATCCCTGAACATTACGCTGGGTTCGTGCTCACAGGGCCGCGATCCCTTGCAGAATCAATTTCGTGGGACGCACGCTCCCAGGGCCACGATCCTTTTGCTTTACGCTGCGTGCACGCTCCCAAGGCCACGATTCCCTAGTATATTACACGGGTTTCGCGCTCCCAGTGCCAAGACCCATCGTCAGAGCCCCGAATCATCATGGGTAACTCGGGTCAGGATTAATTCGGGTTCGTTTTTCGGGAATCCGAACCCGAGTTACCCCGGACCTTAGTTACCCCGGATAATTCGGGCGTCCAAAGCCCCGAATCATCAGGGGTAACTCGGGTCAGGGCTAACTCGGGTTCCTTTTTTCGGGAATCCAAACCCGAGTTACCCCGGACCCGAGTTACCCCGGATAACTCGGGCGCCCAACATCGGAAGCTACTGGATTCGCGCTCCCAGGGCCAAGATCCTTTGTAAATTGCACTGTGTCCGCTCTCCCTGGCCCACGATCCCTCGCAAACCACACTCCGTCCGCGCTCCCGGGGTCACGATCCCTTGCAAATTACGCTGGGCTCGCGCTCACAGGGCCGCGCGCGATCCTCCGCAAAGTATACGGGATGCACGCTCCCAGGGCCAGCATCCTTTGTAAATTACGCGGATGTGTTCGCGCTCCCAGTGCCAAAGTCCCTTGTGAATTACGCTGGGTTCGCGCTCTCAGGGCGAGGATCCTCCGTAAAGCACGCGGGATTCAGGCTCTCAGGGCCACGATGCCTCGTAAGTTACGCTTCGCCCGCGCTCCCATAGCCACGATCCCTCGTAAATTACGCTGCGTCCGCAGTCCCGGAGCCCACTGGGGCATCCTTAGGCGTCCAGGTTTTTGGAAGTCTCCGAAACAAGCATTTCGCTTGAGACATTCTCCACAAATTCTGCAAAACAAGCGTTTCGCTCGAGACATCCGCAACAAGCGGAAAATCTGATGTTAATTTGTTATTTATCAAGCGGAAGTTCAGAAACACGCGTTTTGCTCAAGACATCCTCAAAACAAATCCGCCTCCCCACCTCGACATAGTTTTTTTTATCTGGATTAATTCCGCCGGCCCACCTCAAGTCGATTCCGGAGGTAAATAGCAGAGAGGGAACCTTTGGCCTACGCCCTTTCCGGGAACATGATCGACCCACGAACCCAGAAAAGGATTGAGATTTGCGAGGCATGGAGCCGTTTCGAAGGACCTCAATTCCATATGCCCTTGGGCGATGCCAGGGGGACATGCCAGGGGGGCGCGAGCGGAACGTCCCAAGGGGCGCGCCAGGGAACGTGCCAGGGGACGTGCCATGGGGACGCACCGCGGGACGTGCCAAGGGGACGCGCTACTGAACGTGCTTGTCCCGATGGATGTCCTTATGGGTCTGCAAAGTTGTAATACCACGGATTGCGTTTCGTGAGGCCAGCAATAACAAATACAGTTTGTGAGGCTATTGTATAACAAAATATTCCCTTGCGGGGAATAACATGTGTTGACAAACTGCAGATGCATTGACAGATGCACACACGTATACGTAGAGATATATACATACATACATATATATATATATATAGAGAGAGAGAGAGAGAGAGAGAGAGATGTGTGTGTGTGTATATATAAAATGTATATATAATCCCCGTGCACGAGGCCCGGGCGCCCGGGGCCTGGGGCACGGGGGGGCATGGGAGGACCAGGGTTTCGCAGACCGTTCCCAGAGCACCCCCGAGCGGCCCTGGAGCTCCCAGATTGCCCCAGAGAGCTCCCAGAAGCCGGTTGAAGTCCTCGGGGACTTCGACAAGCCCCTCCAAGACAGCCAAGATAGCCCCAACGTGCCCCAATATGGGTTCCAGACCGCAAATCCACAGCCCAAGAGGCCTCCAAGAGGCCTTCCGAGAGGCGTCCCCGGAGAGCCCGAAGAGGCCCAAATCATTGAGCTGCATTGTTTATTTCGATGTTTTTCGGTGTCTCGCGTTGTCGAGCTTCCAGCGTTCCACGGCAGCCGACGACGCCCCCAAGACTGCCCCAAGACCGCCGAGAAGGCCCACAACAGAGCCCCAAGACTGCCCCAGGGAGCCCGAAAACTGCGCGGGACGAGCCTCAGACGGCCCAGAAGTGCCCCAGGACAGGCTCAAGTTGGGCCCCAGAGCGGGAGCGGGAGGCCCCAAGGCGCTTCAAGACTGCCCTCGTGGCCCCAACGTGGCCCCAGATGGGCCCGACACGCCCAACACACAGCCTTAGAGCCCTCCAAGAGGCCGCAGGAGAGCTCCCCCGAGAGAGCCCGAAGAGGCCCATATGGCCCATATCCTTGGTTTCCGGTCTTTGTTTCATATGTTTTTCGCTTTCTCGCGTCCTCAATTTTCCAACGACCCAACACGGCCGAAGACGCCCCGAAGATCGCCCCGAGACCGCCGAAGAGGCCCCAAAAAGAGCTCCAAGACGGCCCAGGAGAGCCGGAAGATTACCCAAGAGAAGCCCAAGATTGCCCAAGAGAGCCCCAGGACAGGCCCAAGTTGGGCCACAGAGCGGGAGCGGGAGGCCCCAAGGCGTTCCAGGACGGCCCAGATGGCCCGGGCCTCCCCAATCCGTCCCTGTTTCCCTCGCGCCCCCTCGTCTTGCCTCCATTCCCTCCTCTCTCCTCTTCCTCCCCTCACCCCTCGGTTTCCGTGTTCCTCCCTCCTCTCCTGGGACGGCCCCGCCAAAGCGCCAGACAGGCCCTGCCAGAGCTTGTAAATCGCATCGCTAACACTTAATTAAATCAGAGAATCACGGGGTTTTTGACCTGCCCAAAAGGCTACCCAAAATATGTGCGAAGTGGTATGTGTGCAATGGCTTGACATCAAGAGGGTGTCATAACATTTGGAAGTCTCCGATGGCACAACGCGCGGCCCTCATCACGCAATTCGTTTTGGATATCCTCAACAGTCTTAAGTGTCGGTATCCGATACACATGGCGCAAACCCAGAGTGAACCGACACAGTACGCTACACGCATCAAGCGGCAATGCTCTTTCGGGGTCAGACGCTCGATCATATTGATATCGCATCCCCCCCGCCCGTCTACACCGCGCCACAGCCACGTGGCGCGTAAGGACCTAGGCTTCCACGGCACGCGCCCCCCAACCAAAAAACTTCAGCATCATCTTTCAACGCACTTCCCTTCCCAATTTCTAACCCAACGCAATGTTTTGCAAAGGTTTTCTTGTAGCCCCTCCCCCCCGCCCGGCAACCCGCCACCAAAGAGATGGCTTCCCATTCTAAGCATCATAGGATGCATTTGTTCCATGGCGTTGGGGGGAGCCCGTGCCAATTCTTGGGTGTCTCTCCCGTTCCGCCCTCGAGGCTGGATCTGTTCGGAATCTCGGGGCCCGAAAGAGGTGAGGATGACAACATCAAGACGACAAAGAGAAGATGCATCATGAAAGGGGCGCGAGGAGTCAGGAGGTCATGGTGACATGAACATGGAAAGAAGGAGGAAGGGGGGAGGGGAGGGGAGACGGGGTATATTTTGTTTTTTCGGCACCAGGCAGGTCACATAACAACAGACAACACCAACAATCCGCCCCCAAATGGTGAAGGCCGTCGCCCTTAATCCAGCTGGTATGCCGCGGCGCTGAATCCATGACGATGAGCAAGCTAAACATCAATAGGTTCTTCCGTAACAATTCTTGGTTCAAATATGTGCGTTTGTTTTCTTTTTTTTGGGGGGGGGGGGCATCTTGCGATGTCTGATGTTCGCATATGTGGTGGCCGAACATGAGGCCGCAGCTCCCGTCGGTGGGCCAGCACCTGCGCCGCCTGCTGCTGCCGCCCCAGTTGCTGGTCCTGGCCGCGGGCGTGGCCGAGGACCCGGAGCCGCCGCGCGCGGCCGTGGCGGGCGTCGCGGTGGCGGCCGCGGCCACCACCCAGGCTTTTCCCATTCGGACCTCACGACAACGAGAATGCAGCTTGCACGTCGCTCCATGTTTGCGGCAGTTGCAACAACGAAGCTCGGGAACTGAGCTCGGCATCGCGCTGATATGATGGTTGCGGATATCATGACTGGTGGTCAGAATTTCCCTCATGAGATGGCGAAATCATGTGCTGTGTCCGCCCACGCTCGTAGTGGCTGGCAATGTGGCTCCAATGGTGTTTAGTAGGGGCGAGTCTCAGAGATCAGATTTGCCCACATCGTTGGTGAGCCACGTTGCCTTCAAGCATCTGGACTGCAGCGCTGGCTCCATGGAGCTGGTGAATGCGCTAGCCATGTGCTTCAATGTGTGAATGCGTTTGATGATGCACTGAAGCGGTTTTCGCGCCGTCGGAATGATTCACAGCGCATCTTAGCATCAGCACCAGTTGGAGCCCGCGCACAGCTGGAGAGCTCAATGCTCCTGTCTTGAACCTGATCGTTTATGTGTTCAAACTATGGGGCTCAGTTGCAGTGCCTCCTGCAGCAGCCGTATCCGTAATATCACCTGCGCAAGTAATGTCAGCAGCAAATTACAGCACGGTGCTCGACAGACGGCGCCGATGCACTGTCTGTAACAATGCGTTACGCCCAGGGACTAGTCAGATTTAATGTTCAGAGACTCGATGAAAACCCCTGCTTGGACAAATTTAACCATGGCCGGGGATGCATTGATCGTGAATTGCAATATGGCATCTAAATGCGAGGTAGGTTTCGATCAGCAGCGGCAGGACTTCACACGCCATGGAGAGTTTGCCTTGGCGGATGGTGCGCCCGCAGCTATCAGTTTGAACTGCTCAGCCCATGGTTGCGTTTTGAGTCCCAAGCCAATGTTGCACAATTTTCCTGGGCTGTCTTCCTCCGTTGTTCGGTGTGGGCATATGTGCCAATCGTGGCGATCATTTGCCAAGTTGGAGAGGGCTCTGGAAGTCGTCATCGAGTCGAGTTGTGGGCCCAGTGGTCACCTTCCCGACGGTTTCGATGGATGGCGTTCTTTTGCGAAGGGAGTCCTGGACCTATCCAGCCATGGGCTGACAGCTGAGCAGAAGCTGGAGATATTGCGATACGACAACGGTGATTGGTCCAGCGAGACGATATAGCACTGGTGTACTACAGAATGTTTGCGCGGACGGTCTCGCGATGCAGCCCTTTTCTGCAGCTACCGAGGCCGCCAGATAGTCTGTCGGCACGTCTTCCCCCCTTGCTCTGGAGCACCGTTGGAAGCGCATGGAAAAGCGAATGCGCGGTGCTGGAGAGGTCGCGTTCAACGCGATGTTTGGTTCAGGGGCCTCAGGATGGCATGATCCAGTAAGGACACTCGAGACGCCGAGGCTGCCCTTCCTGCAGCTGGCGGCGGCGCTCGCAACGACGTCGGCAGCGCTGCGAAGCAGGCCGCCACGGCACGGTTGGCACCCTCTTAACCTACATGGCGAAATATCCCCCTCTCCCCCCGCCTGGCACTGTTGCGCCTCCCCCGCCCTCCTTGGGCGGGGGGCGGGGGAACGGCTACTCCTCCAGAGGCCCCCGGGCGCTGTGGGTCCGCGGGTTTAGCGCGTGCTTCTGGCTGGTCGCCCAAAGGCTGCCGCGATGCTTGCCTGCGCGGAGAATGGCGCAGGCGGCGCGTCCCATCGCAGAGTGCTGGCCTTGCAGCAGCCACGACGCCCGCTTCTCAACTTCGCGTTTTCCCGCGAGAAGGCGGCGCCCCAATTCCACCGCGCAGCGGGTAGCATGCCTGGAGCTGGAGCGACCGTGGACGCCGACGCCGCCGTCATTGGTTCGCACGCGCCAAAATGATGGAAGCGCGTGTCAGAAACTGTCAGCGTTGTCAGGTGATCGGGGCGGTCACGTCGCGCGCTCCCAAGCTGCAATGTCGCTGGGCTTTTCGCGCGCGGAATGGGATGGCGCATGTGATACCAGAGGTGGCCAATGCATTATTGCATGTTAGCTTTTGCGGCCCATGGGCAACTGCCGGCGCCGTTTGGTGCATTATTTCGACCAGCCGAAGTATCAGATATTGCCAGTTGGGCTGAGCACGCGCGCGCGTGCATGCGCGCGCGCGCGCGGGGGGGGGGGGGCATCGGCCTGGTCGTTTCGCAGCTTCGCGAAATACGTGGACAGTGCACTTCAGACTTAGACGGCTTTCGGGAAACATGGCTGGACCGATTGCTCTCGGATGTTAGCAGGGCCAAGGCCCAGGCATCCCTTCGCCTGCAAGTTGCCGCTGTGCCCACATCAAGCATTTCTGCAGAGGCGATAAACACTTGCTGGGCCAAGGCGTCGCAAAGAGCCAAAGGCCTCGCACGTCGACCATCGGAGTTGGGTCGACGCACTTACCGCGAAGCCATCATGTAATCGAACTCAGCGGGAACAGAGTGCTTCACAAGTATCTGCCGACAGCAAAACTTCGGTTTCGTTTCGAGAGGCACGCGAGCAAAGCTTCCAACGATAGGCCAGGTGCGCCCGGCAAAGCGCGGGCGGTCAAGCGCATGATCAAGCGACCGAGGGTGAGCTTATCAAAGCAGTATGCATGGTCAGTTCGTGCGAGCGCGAATTGGGATTCCAACGTCAAGGCTTTCATTCCGCAAGCCGTCGGCGAGAAAGCGCGGCTACAGTCGGCGCGGGGCCGATTGGGCCAAGATTGCCGCCAGCATTGTCAGGCAATGGCGCAGCAGCGCAGCGTTGAGCGACAGGAGAGCTTGGGCGAGTTCCTGGATCACGGCGAGGCGAGGGCTGGAGGGAATTGCACTGTTAACGATGACGCCACGTTTCGGAGCTTCTGGCTTGAACGCGTACTTTCTCATATTGAGAGCGACTATTCTTAACCATTGGGGGCGGAGCTCGATGCCCGTTGGCGCGCTATCAATGCCGAACTGGTAGACCTGAGCTTGATCAGGCAAGCTGCTGAACAACGATCCAGAGAAATATTCTTCCACACCGACGCCACCGCGCCGAACCTCCTTGGAATTGCCATTCCTCAGGAGCCGCGATGTGTCAAGCACGGTGGTGCGCGCGAGACGTTGGACGATGTTTGCGCGCTTGGAACTTCCGTTTTCAATGCCCACTTGAGGTTGGCATCCAGGCAATTGCCAGTGTTGGTTCAGATCGGCGGGCCACATGGGGAAGCCGTTGGAAGAATAAAACAAGAAATAAATAAAAGAGGGGGGGAGGAGGAAACAAACAAATAGAAAAACTGCCATCGACAAGCTCGGCAACGGCGAGCTGCGCGCCTTGGCCAAGGCATGTGAGATGACGTCGGCGCCAGGAGTGTACTCGCTCGAGGAGGGGGTCGGTTTCCCGCGCGTGCCTGTCATCCTTGCCACGTCCCATTTGGTGGGCCGTCGCAATATGACACATGCCGCCAGGCACCTTGGTCTCGAGACGTGGCCCGATCTCGAACACATGGAGGTGTTTTTTTATAAAAAATGTGGCAATGCGGGCGCAGTGCGCACTATTTTTTTGCATGGGCCTCGGCGCTGTTACGATGGAGCCAGTTCCTGTGCGCAGAGAGCGTCGCCCCAAAAAAGCAAAAGGCGGATAGGGGCGGCGGCAGCCAATTTGCTACCATGCGCTCTAGGTGATCTGCGCAGAGCTGCAGGCCTGGAGGCAGCCCAGCCGCTGGCTGCCAAGAAGCACACACTGGTCGCAAAAGTTGCCGATGCCGACGGCGGCTCCGACGATTGCGAATGGGGGCAGGTCGATTTAGATGCAGAGAGTTGTTGTTCCGCCGATGCAGAGGAGCTGGCAGAGGAGGGTTCCAATCCTCCTGCGCCTAAGGCGAAGGCCAAGGCAAAGAAAGCTGCTGCTCCCGAGCCTGATGCTGCTGCACCCATGATTGGTGGTCTCACGAGGGCGGGTTTATCGCCCTTCGAGATAGCAGCATCGGGGAAGGCAGAATGCAGTATATGCAACAACCCTGTTCCGAAGAACGCCTGGAGATTCCGCTGCCAAATTAAGCCGTCGTCAAGCTTGCGGGACAACAGGGTTTGTCATGTAGGATGTGTTGGCCCGCTTCCAGTGGCAACTCGAGAAGTCGACTACATCGCAGTGCATTGTTTTAAGACGTTGCCCGGTGTCGACCAAGACGACCTTGGGTTCGCTTCGGATGCGTTGCGCCCGCTTGCTCCGGGAGCTGCTGGTTCGGGCGGCCCTCGCGCCTGGTTTGAAAAAAACGTATGTTCTGAAGTCAAGCTTGAGCCAAGTCCCCTGGAGCCCCGGAAGGTTCTCGCAAAGTAGACACATTGAGGTGGCTAGACACTCTCCAAGGGTTAAGGGCACTTTCCCGTCAATGGGATGGGGTAGTGTGAACCGACGGGGGGTTCCCACAAAAAAGGAAAACTATCCCTTAATTTAGGAGTTTAGCATTGCGCGCTAAGAGCAATGGTGAAACCTTACTAATACACATCTCAAACAGCAGCCAAACAACTTACCGTCGATGGTAAACGACGCGGAAGTCCGCCCCCCGCCCCCCCCAACAAAAAAAAAAAAAAAAAAAAAAAAAAACACCATCGAATCCAACTATGAGTTCCCGCTTAATCGCGAGTTGGTCACGCCAGGTTTGCATGTCCCTGCTTACAAGCCACATGACCGCGTTCCATCGGGGCTTGGTCTGCGTGAATTGATCACTTGCGCTCGCAGGTCGCGTGGCCGAGTCAACGCGTCGCGGGCTCCGTCGGAGTGGCTCGCCACAATGTCAGGACGTCCCAAGCGGTTGTCCTTCTATTT
Source organism: Prorocentrum cordatum (assembly GCA_963575745.1). Taxonomy (NCBI): domain Eukaryota; class Dinophyceae; order Prorocentrales; family Prorocentraceae; genus Prorocentrum; species Prorocentrum cordatum. The sequence goes on from CAUYUJ010004620.1 coordinate 54,856, forward strand.
ACAAGCGTTGCAGCCAACCATATGCGAAGCTGAGACAGTGTCCGAAATGACGGGTGGCATGGTGCGCGGATGTCTCAAGTGAAGTGCCGAATCCATTGTCGGGGCCCCGGCGTTTCTTGGGACACGGACCCACGGGAAGGGGTCAGCGCCCCGCTCTTCCACAATTCCCCCCCGAACAATGCCCGCTCGTGCCACTCGCTGTTTGGGGTGCGCCTCCTCCTCCTCCGTCCTCCTCCGTAACCATTTCTGCCCAAACTCGTTTTGGCCCAAACGGGCTTCGCGCAATTGCGCTTCCTCAGCGTGCGTCGCAGCAATGGGCGACGACGCCGTCGGCGACGAGGCCCCTGCGGAGGGCGCGGCCGTCGGCGGCGACGGCGCGGCTGCAGCGGCGGGCCGACGGAGGCGTCGGGGCCGAGAGATCATTCGCGGGCCCGACGGGCTCTATTTCGTCTTCGGCGGGCGCGGCGGCCCTTTCGCCAGCGAGTATGCGGGGGCCGAGGGCGTCCGCTTTGAAGGCGGACAGCATTGGCTGTTCGGCGCTGTCCTGGGCCACTGGGAGCTGATCCCTCTGCGGGATTCTGGACGCTTCCCTGGTGGGCTCAATCAGCTCATTGTGCGAAGATCGTTGGCGGCACTGCGAGGTAAAGCTTGTCGCGGTGTTCTGGTGCACAGAGCTGCAACATGCATCGAGGTGCTCGAGGCTCGCGCTTGCGACCCCGACGCAGCGAACCTGAACGTTGCCCTTGACGCACTGCAAAGGCATATATGTATGCGCAGACCTTGGGAGGGAGATGCTGTGCGCGGGAGCTGGGATGAACGCGTGGCGCAAATCCGCGTTGCGCATGGGGACATCGCCACGTGCGGACCCGCTGTTCTATGTCCACCGTTCGCTGCGAGCCTGATGGGAATGATGCAAGTTTTGTTTTGCTGCGACGTGGTGACGAAGCGAATGAAACAAACCTTGAGGTTCGGGCCGCGGCCTTCTTTCTTGAAAGTGCGCCGACACGGGCATGCGGAGCACGCGCCTGCCCTGCCGGCCCGCGAGGCAGGCGTCGCGGCAGGAGCACGGCTCCACTCTGGAAGTGCTTCCCTGGTCTTGGCGCGGCTGGATGCCAGCTGCACCCTGAGATCGCCCAGGCGCGCCGCTACAGGCGCGAGCGCTTGGAGCAGGCTGTTCTCAGAGAGTGGACAGTTCGATCGTATCGAATTAAATCGCAGCTCGAGATTGATCAGGTACGAAACCTTGCGCACTGCCAGGGCCGGCGCAGACTGGACTGCCGCGCGCCTGACCAGACAACGATTCCTCACAATGAATTGGACGAGGTTGGCATCCACCTGCATGTTGATTCCAGTCCGCAAGGCAGAGGTTGGGAGATGCAAGCTGCCTCGCACCGCGTCCGCGTTGCAGGCCGAGAGCTAATTTCCAGGATGTTTGCCCCAGTTCTTCTTATGAGAACTCAGCTTTCGGCACTTGCCAAGGTTGCTGCGCTATTATGGCACATTCACTTGGTGTTTGGCGGCAATGCAACTGTCATGCGCAAAGTTCGCGATCGCGTGCGCTGCGTGGTCTCCGATATGGGGACAGAATACATGGTCGCCAAAATGAGCGACTGTCTGTCTGATTTGTTTCATTGTCTTGGCACCAAGCTCGCGCTTGCCAGGCAACAGCTGTTGTTGCCGCGTGCCATTGCTAGTCCTGGTTGGAGGCGCAAGGTGGGTAATCTTATCAGGCGCGGCTGTCAGTGCCCTTGCGCGGCTCCCGCGCTTTCTCGTGGGGATCAAGGCTGTGGCGTCGCTCTTCAGAGATGATGTTCGTATTCGTTCGAATCCACGCCACCCCCCAATTGCACGCTTCTCCATCCTGCCTCTCACGCCCCCCCCCCCCCCCCTGCCCTCCGCCGCCCCTTAGAAACGTTGGAAACCCTGGGGCCCATTCGCGGTGGCAGGCAGGAGATAGGAGGTAGGGCGCACGCAGTAAGAGGTAGGAGCTCGGAAGGTGGCGCGAGGAAGGAGGAGGAGGAGGAGGTAGGCATAACGAGTCAAGAGGTCGGCAGAAGTCTCGGAGGTAAACGGCGAGAGGCCGAAGGCAGGAGGTACGAGACAGGAGGGGGACAGACGAGGTGAGACGCGCGGAATGGGAGGTAAGAGTTGCATATGATGCAGAATGCAACTGGCATGTACCTCGAAGCTGGTAGGATGAAGGATCTCCGAGGCTGGTGGGAGGCGGGGGGGGGGGGGGGAGAGTAGGACGCAGGAGGTAGGAGGTGGTGAGGTTGGAGGCAGGGGGTAGGAAGTAGGAGTACGAAGTAGGAGTAGGAAGTAGGACATAGAAAACTAGGTGCGTGCGTGCACGTGAATGGATATGCGCCCCAGGGTGCACGGCGCACTTTAGAGACGCACTGGGGAGCACAAGGACTGCATGGTCTAGCTTCTCTTGTGGGGTCAGTGCCGAATGTGCTTAGTTTTGCAGAGTGGAGGCGGCAGAAACTTTATCATGCGCTGACCTGCTTGGACGGTTTCATTTGGTCGGCCAGGGGCCACATCGCCAGAGCTGCGTTTGGGGATATTCGTGACAAAACCCGTCTGGATATAGTTCTTGGGGCCATGAGTTGTCAATCGTTCCCCGTCCAATTTCGAGTCATGGTGCGGTTCAATTCGCGGCTCAATGATCTACTGCGTTTTGCAGGGCACTGTCCCTGCCATCGTCGTCTGTGGGAGTCTGATGAGGCCATCAATTGCACTCGATCTGGTCGCGTGCTAGGCTTTGTTTTCGAGTACGGCACGTCTAAGTTGAGGGCTGGGCTGAACGAGGCCAATGCTTGGATGGAGGGCAGGTCCGGCCCCGACCAGCAGCCGCTGCGCCAAGCCCAAGGCTCGGCGAGGAGCACGTTCGCTCTTGGGTCCTTGAAGCTCAAACTCTTGAACGATCTACCTTGCATCTGGGGGGGTGCATGCGCCTGGCATGAAATCAAGATGCATTGAATTATACAGTGCACATCCGCCATGTTGCCGTGATTCCGCGACTCTGGCCATCAGGAGACCAGGGTCGCCACTGCGTGCTGCAGTAGATAACATCAACGAGAGGGGGGAAACATCAGCCCTCAGCTGGAGGCAGAAACCGATTCCATTCGATTTGCACCTTTGGATGGCACCGTTGCCGAGGGCCCCCACGCCGTGGCCAGGCACCGCCACCTGCGAGCTCGGTGGGGCGCCTTTCCTTGGATCGCCGGTTCCATCAGGCTCGAGAATACTTGAGGACATCCGTGGTTGTTGTGGCGCTTTAGACGTAAGTCTCGACACGAACTGGGCCAACGCTAAGTCAGTGCTGCAACCGCCAAGGGCATCTTCTACGCTCATGGCGCCATCTCGCCTGAAACGATCTCGGGCAGTTGCCAGAACAGACACGGCAACGCACTTGAGCTGCATGCGATATGGCATGGCAGCCCCCGCAAGTGCGCCTGGCCCTGGAGGCGGCGGCGACGGCGGTGCAGGGCCGAATGCAGGTGGACATGCTGACGGCGCGCTGAGCGACGCAGAACATGATGAGCCAGGCGGCCCAGAGGACGATGAGCCACGCGATGGAGGAGGAGGAGGAGGAGGAGGAGGAGGAGGAGGAGGAGGAGGAGGCAGCGGTGGCGGTGGCGGCGGTGCGCCACGGCGGGACCCCAAGAAAATGCACGCCGAAGGATTCGCTGTCGGAGAGGTGGGCTGGCTTGCAGAATATCTGTCCAAATTGCTCGTGCAGCGCGGCTGCGATTCGTTTCAATGCCATGGCGACTATGAAGTTGACGAGCCTCCACGCGTGCACATGCAAGCGTTGAGCTTGAAGGTCCGCGCAAAACTTGTGCACGCTGTAAACGCGCAAGCCAGCGACACGGAATCCTTTGTTATACATGTGAAATTGTTGGAGCGATGGGTTGGTGACCTATTGGGGTCCGATGTTGTGCGCGCTTATCTTGTCCAGTATCCAGGGCCGTTCGATTTCTTTGAACTCATGGATGCGTCGCTTGAGTGTAGACAGAACTTGAAGGAATGGCAGGCACTGCTAAGCGATATTGAAGGCTGCTTGGATGCATGTGAGCCTCGGGTTGCAGCGCCTACTGGCTCCAGAGTGCAATGGCCCACTTTGTCTCTGTTGGACCATCCTGAGGCACTTGGTTGGACACCGCATGCCCAAGTTGTTTCGCATGGGAAGTACGACGAAGCAGTGCCATGCGATTCTCGTAACATGCATGTCGGTAGGAAACATCACTTGCTAGCTCTGCTCTTGCTGGAGGCTCTTTTTGACGAGGGCTCCAAGCCTTTGCGCAATCATCTGAGCCCGATTCGTTTTTTTCGATTGCTCCTCAAGGGTCCATCCAAATCAGTGCCAGGCGAGAAATCTGCCAGGCACACTGCCATTCTGAACTTCTTGGGAGGAGATGGCGAGCATGATATTGCAGCAATTGTTGACATTGCTGCAACGCCACTGAAGGTTGCTGCGCCAGCCATTATTGATGACGTGGTCGGGGACGGCGGCTGGGATGCACCGCGCGACGGTATCATCGATGACGCCGTCATGGGCCCCCTCCCGCTCGAGGATGTCGCCGTCGGCGACGACGTCGCTGGGGACGGCGACGTCGCGGGCGATGACGGCCAGCAGGTTGACGAGCTCGCCCCTGCAGTTCCCCCTCCAGCGCCCGCGGGGGATGGATTGCTTGCTGGCGCGGAGGAAATTGCGCATGTCATCGAGGGCCAGCGGGCCACGAGAGAGACCCACATGTTACCATCTGGCCTGCAAGCAGTTGGCGGTCGCGTGCACTGTTGCAACGTCATCCATGGCAGGTGCAGGTTGTTTCGGTCTGTTCGCATGGGCACAGAGCGATATGGCCCGCGCGCAGCGCAGTGTTATTTGGTCGCATGGTTGCGCCTGGAGTTCGAGTCCGCCGATAAAGCGGGCCACCGAAAGCCCGCCTCAGCAGAGGTGGGCGCATGCGCAGCAGAGGATGCTGGATAAAACCTCTGCGCCATGCATTGAACAACAAAAAGACAAACATGAAAAGCGATGTGCCCATCAGCCCCGAGACCCTATGTCAGCGCGACCACGGCCATGACGACTACCATCGGCATCTCTACCATCATCATCACCATCAGCATCACCAACGCCGGACGTTTTCATCAACATCATTGGGGCCGTCTCGGCATTTTGATGTGCGGCCCTGGGGGCCAACCATCGTTGACTCTGTGGGGTCAACGTCCCCGTGGGCCCTCGTGCCGACGTCTGGTCATGCCACCCGATGGGGTCACCGTCCTCATGAGGCCGATTGGGGGCCCGCCTGCTAACCCGCCTCGCGTCTCACTTCGCTTCTCTCCCCCTCGCTGCCCCTTGTGGGGTCGCGCAACGCAAGTGGCAGCGCCAACGTCACCGTGCCCTTTGAGCAGCGGGGGCACCGTGCCAGCGCCAACAATGCCAACATCAACATCACCGTGCCAACGCCAACATTACCGTGCCAACGACAACGGCAACAACGCCAACGCCAACATGTTTACCGCGCCGACGCAAACGCGGCCGTGCCAGCGACGGCAACAACACATCCAACAACATTTGCACCGTGCCAGCGCCAACATTGCCGCGCCAACGGCACCGCCAACAAAACCATTACCAACAATATCCCCGTTCCAGCGACAACATTGCCGCGCCAACGACGACGCCGACAAGCCCAACGCCAACATGTTCACCGCGCCAGCGCCAGCATTGCCGCGCCAGCGACAGCGACAATACAACCAACACCAACATGTTCCCCGTGCCAGCGCCAGCAATACCGTGCCAGCGGCAGCGCCAAGGAACCCAATTCCAACATGTTTACCGCGCCAGCGCCAGCGTTGCCGTGCCAGCGATTACCGCGCCAGCGCCAGCATCACCGTTCCATCGCAAGCGTTAGCAATGCCAACGCCAGCAATGACACCACCAACAATACTACATATGTTTGCGCTCTAGCGCCACAATGCCAGCGCCAACATGACCGTGTCAGCGCCAGCGTTGCAACCATCCTGCAGGCATCCTGACTGAAGCGCCAGCTTTGTTTGGAGAATCGACATAGACGCCGCCGCGGGAGCAGACCGCAAGATGCCACCTGTTTGGTTCTGTAAGCTCAGCACTTCGGCCCAGCGGAAGGTGGCGCAAGTCGCGATGAAGCTTGGGATTGAGAGGGCCAGGCCGAAGTGGTTCAGAATTCGCACGTGTAAGCTCAAGGCCAAATTGCACCAGCTTAGTCGGACCACCCAGAGTGCGCTCACACACGACAGTGATCAAGCAACGTTGGGCAACCAGGAGGCAGCGGACGCAGAGAGCGATCCTGGCCTTGAAATGTTGACCTGATCACGCCTGCACCCAGTTTGCTTGCCTGTCCAAGTCTAAGTCCAGCAGCTGGCCCGCTGATCAGCACTTTAAGTGACGATGTCATTGGTCAGGCGAAGAGGCTAAGCCTATCACCATCGCCGCCATCGCCACCGCCATCATCAACATCATGGCTATCGCCACACCACATCCGCCGAAAGGGCGCCGAACGGCTCCACGGGAAGAGAAGGGCGGGCGAGGAGGAGGGAAAGGAGAGGGGGAACGTAGAGGACGGGGGGAAGAGGGGGGGGAAGAGGGAGGACGGCGAGGAAGAGGAGGAATAGCAATGAGAGGATGCGTTCACATGCGCAACGTACATCTGCGGATTGACGCGCAAGCTATGCGGTGCAACCTACGAGATGCTAGCACAACACGCTACTTGATACAACCGACGTCACACTAGTAATGGTAAGCGGTCAACTGTTATGCAACGTTTCCTGCGATGCTATATGCGACGCAACCGTCGAATGAACAAACAAAAACTAACGGCATGCTGTGCGATAGTCTGCTATGCGATGCTAGGCTACGTGGTCCGCGCTGCGCCGCGTCGCTGAAAAATGCAGGCTGCTTCAACATACAATGGGCATTGCCTTCATGAAGAGTTTTCATGTGCGTGCTCTGTCAGGAGCGCCAGTGCGCGAAATCTGCGACCAACTCAAGCAAGCCTGCCGCGACGACCACGGCTACGGAACGACACAGTGATAATTTCGCCTACGCGTACGCAACCACTGTGCTACAATGGTGGTGCACATGCACAAACCCAGCGGTGGCCGCAGCCGTGGCAATAAGACCAAACAACAGCACGCACGCACTAAGCCAACGAACGGCATTCGCGAATAGCAGGTTTGTTACGCGGCTGGGAACCTCACACCGCCCAACTGGGCCGTGTATCTCGTGAGCACACGCGCGGTGGAACCGCGCTTGGTCTGTGATCTATCAACTCACATCTACATGTACATATATATATATAAACAACGCGCGTGCCGCTAGAACCCTTGCAACAACCATGCACTTGTGCCGGAGACATCTGGCAATCGCCACGATAGTTTTGCGCAAATCAGCGAACGCGAATCTGCACAAGCGTGCGCGCATTCCCCAGAGTACGACAGCGTAGCCCGACGCGCTGGGCCCACGGACCTCCCAGCCAAAGCTGGCGGGCTCCACCGACGCCCAGTCCTGCGCGCCACGCCGCGCTGGACATGGCGTGGGCACGCCTGCGGCGCATGTCACTGCGCACTGCGCACTGCCCAATGCAATGCGCACGGTAACTCGCCATGGGCCCGATGGCGTTGAGCGACGCAAGGCTGCAATGGACTCGCCACCGCCCCCGCGCGCGCAGTCCGCCGACCCAACCCAATAGCATGACTAGTGCGCGCGTCCGGTGCGAACGGCAAGCGGCCACCGCGAAGGGGCCCCATTCGTTTCCCAACAAGCAGTGGCGCTTCCTTGTGGGCAAGGCACCCACCGCGCGCGCGCGCGTAGCGGCGTTGCCCATATGTTTGGCACGTGGTGGCCGAATGCCAATGCCATTTCGAAGCGCAGTTTGGAATCGGCTCACTGGGCCCGCTGGCGATAGCACATTTCTTTGCCGACATGTGAATGCGTGTGGCGAGGACAAACCTGAACACATCACGCACGCGCGCGCCGCGCGCTGGCCCAACCGAACGGGGTCTGACGGGCGGGCGTTGACTTCGGATTCCAGTCGGCCACCGTTTCGGTTTCACTTCCGCTCGCAAACCAACGTGGCGACATCCAAATAACTGCGGCAACCGCAATGCCCATCGCGCACGCCCGCGCCGCGCTGCTGGCCCGCGCCAACTTCCAAGCCACCGTGGGAAACCATTGGGTTTGGACCACCTGCCGCCCGCCACGCGCGCGCCCCGCGCGCCGACCCAGCTGAATGATGCGCGATGGGCGCGCGCCGCCTTTGAAATCCAGGCGGTCATCGGCAAGGGCCCACGCCGATCCCAACATCAACGCGACGACTTCCCCAGCGCGGGCGGCGCGGGCTCCGCCGCGCGTCCGCCGCGCACGGCGTGCCATGGGCCGCTGATCATGTCGACAGCCGCTGGCCACCGCTTAGGGGCCGCTGCATTCCCCCAGGTCACCGCGGCGACCCCCCTGGCGCGTCTGCGCCAGGGCCAACCACGAGCGCGCACATGTTGCGGTGGTCCAAGCACGTGGTCAGAGGTTGGGTCTGCGCAGGGTGCGCGCGCGCGTGTTCGCGCGGGGTGGGCGGGCGGGGGGCACGCGCATGTGTGCGCCCATAACTGCGACATCAAACCTGCCAGCCCCACGGGGTTACTTTGTCTTCATGGCCACAATGACCGCTGCTCGACTGTAGGCCAGGCAAATCCATCGATGTTCGCGCGCCGTGACCTGACCCAGCAGACTAGCGCGTCATGGGCACATCCGAACGTTGAAGTCACATCGGCCGCGCATGGGTTTCACTCTAGCTTCTCGGGCCACGTGGCTGCGCACCAACTGGTGCTGACGCAAGGCCGGCCACGCGCGCGTCACGTGTTGATCAAGCCGGCACCGCGCGATCGGCGAGTGCGCGACGAATGCGCCGTTAGCAGCCCGATCGGCCGCCCGTCCAGGCGCATGCTAGTCTTCAAATCAGCATGGCGGCTTTTCCAGGCGTGGACATCGCACGCCCGCTAGACATGAGATGGGGCCACGTGAACATCAGAACCCAGGCGGCCACCGCGAAGCGTCCACTTTACTCTCCAGGCCCGAACATCGCTTCATGTCCAGCGAGCAGCGCAAGGCCCGCCACGCGCGCGCGCCACAGCCTGGCCCAACCAAGCGCGCGCCCCTGGCCGACCCCATCTGCGGACATGCGGTCCCTCATGCTAGCCCCATAGCCAACGCTGCCACCACCAAGGTCGTTTTCCCTGCGCGCAGGCCAGCACGAGCTGCGCGCGGCACGCAACGCGCGCGCCGCGAGCAGCCCACCTGGGGCGCGCGCCACCTGCATTGCACTCGGCCACCACGAAAGCCCCACGCCGTAGTTCAGGCGCCCATGACGCCTGCCGTCGCGCCGATCTTGCGCCTCTGGAACCACTTCTGGGACAAGGCCATCATCGCGTCTTGTGCGCATCATGCCGTGGTGCGCGCGATGGCCGATGCATGGTTGATGGGGGGCTCCGCGAATGGTTTATGTGTGGTTTATGTGAACCTCAATGGTTTATGTGAACCTCTGTGGTTTGCGCTTTCGACGGCGCTGCGGGGAGTTCCCTTGCGCCAGCATCCACGGGCGGGGCGGTTCCATTATTGGAAAACTAACGCTAGTTTGGCGAGGCCAGAGTTTCTTTGCACCCAGCCAGAGAACCCTTGCAAAAAGCATCGGGCCTGCGCCAGGAGATTCACATGAACCACCCATGATCCACCCATAAACCACCCATGAGCCACCCATAAACTACCCATAAGCCACCCATAAACCACACATAAACCACCCATAAGCCACCGAGTTTACATAGACCACCCATAAACCACCCATAAACCACCGAGTTCTCATAAACCACAAACCACTTAGTAACGCACGCATGTAAACTTGAGATGCAGCAGCAGCGCGAGCGTGCCAAGCCAATGGGGTTTTGCGTAGTTGGCACGCTGCCCATCGGGCGCGGTTGCTGTCGGGGCGCGGGCAGGCATTACGCGTTGCAATGATCGGTCGGCTGCTAATCACCCCGCAGCAACGGGCGAGAATGCGTCGGGTAATCCGCGCTGCGGGCGTGCCATGCACACCGCGCACGCGGTCGCCTTCGCCGATCAGCAATGCATCGGCCACGTTGTTGGCCTGGAAGCCAACGCGAGCACCTGGCCATTGCCGAACGGATTTCGGGGGAACCGCGCGGGGGCGGGCTGCCCGCGGTGCGCACTCGCAGCGGGCACTGCGTCGCCGACGATCGCGATTTCGCAGTGTCAGCGCGGCGGCTAATATGCAGGCCCGAGCAATGACCGCACGGATGTCGGGCGGCCCGCGCAACGGGCGGATCGCCCCCCTGCGCGCTCGCAAGGGTTTACGCCATGCCCTCAGTGTAAAGCCACAGTGCCGATTTGAAAACTGTTGGGTGCGTTCGCGGCGGCCAAGAAGAAAGCTCGAGTTCGGGTGGCCCGCGCGTCGCTAAGGTCAACCGCCGCTCGCGCGGCTGATGCTGCAGCACAACAAGCGCAAGGGGCCTTGCTGCTGCCCTGGGCACCATCGTGAAACTTCAGCGGTGACGGAACGGATTGCGGGTTACCCGCGCGACGGGCGGGCCGTTTGACAAGCGCGTTGTGGCTTCTGCGACATCCACTACGGAAGCCAAGCGACGTCGGCATGGCAAGTTGTTCGAGCCTTTGGTGTCGTGGCATTGAATCGGGGAGTAAACCCAAGTCCACCGCGCATCAGTCGATTGCGCGAGCGCGCGGTGCGCACACGCACGCGCGCGACGCCACCCCTGAAGCCGCAACGGCGGCGAGGGTACCGTGACGGCTTGGGAACCGCAGCTCGACACCAACGGTGGTCGACTGGGGCTTGGCGTTGCCTTTGAGATATTGTGCCCATCGCGCGCCGTTCGGTTTGGACCAGCGCGCCACGCGCATATGCGCGCGCGTGGCGGCACCGAGCTTTCCGCATCAGGGAATGCGCGACGCTGCTTTCGGCACCCACATGAACCGAGGGCGGGTGGCGCTAGACTTTCGACATGGACGGTGGCCCGCTGCGCGCCAACGTGCTGGGCTAGCCAAAGACGCGCGCACGCGGGTGCGTCGCGGGGGTTCTGGCGCCCACCATGTGGAGACCGACGCGTTGCTGCTGGAATTCGGAACGAACCCGAAGCGGAGGGCGTTCGGATTTCGGCACGCGCATGGCCCCATCACGCGCCCGCAGAGCGGCGGGCCCACGACGCGCGCGTTTGGGCGCGCTTTGGGCAGCGCGGCCTCCAAGAATTAATAACCGCAGCGCTGCCTTGGACATTCGAAGTCCCCACTTAGCGATGACTGCCCATCTGTCGCGAGCCACCGCTGGCTGGCGCATCCAACGTCGACCGATTCTGTAAGCGCGCGGCGCATGTGCGCGCGCGCGGCGGTGGCTTCTGCCGCGCGACCCAACGCGGCATCAGCCGCGATGGCCCGAGCACTCGCGCAAGCCCCCCCCCCCCACCACCGCCCCCAAGTGGCGGCATGGTTGCGTTCGAATGTGACGTTGCGCCGACGCGCGCAGGCATCTCGGGAAGTTGCCTGCGCGGCGCGCGCGCGCGAGTTGCTGGCTCCAGAATTCGCGCAACTCCGCGCCTCCTCGGAACGAGAAGTGGGGCCCGCGGGTGGTGGCGATGGGCCGCGCGGGCGCCGACGTCATCGCGGGCCTGCCACGCGTGGAACGGGCCCTGTGGGCAGCAGCGTACGCCGCGCGGACGCGCGCGCGAAGTGGGATTTGAACTTCGAGCTGCCCCCGGCAAAGAAGCCGCCACGCCGCAATGGAAAAGAAGTGGCGCCCTCAGGGGTGACCGATTGGGCGTCGCCGCCAGCCCGCGCGCGCCGCGCGCCAGCCGACGCGGGCCCGATCGCGACGCGCGCGCGATAAGCGCACGGCCCCAGCGCCAAGGGGGTCAGCGCGTCCGCTTAGACGCTTGGTCGGGCAATGAGCCGTGACAAGCAGTTGGGCAATAGAGCGAGAGCACGCGGGCACAACGCGAACTTGTCGGGGTTGGCTCGCGGCGCCCGTACGCGCGCGACGTGGAACGCGTGTTGCCCGCAATCGGGAAGTCGCAAAGTTGGCTCTTGCACCAGAGCAAAACGCCACCCAAACCCACGATTTGCGCTCAGCGTTCGCGCGGGCCCATCAGGCGCCAATCAGTGACTGGCGCCGACGCGCGCGCGCGGGGTGCAGACATACCAGCGACAAGAAATATGGCACGTCGACTCAACCCAAGCGGGCAATTCGCGCTGGCCGATTGGATGCCATAGGGCTCGCCGCATGCAAATCGATCGGGAAATCACACGACGCGCGTGCGCGCGCGTGGTGGATTCTGCGCTGCCCACCGTGCGGGCGCAACGGCGTTGTCTCAGAAGTCAAGGCGAAACCTTAGCGGTGACCGATTGGATTTCGGAAGCAGGCATGGCCACCTATACGCCTTTAGGTTGGGTCAGCGCGCTGCGCGCGCACGCGAGACAGAAGCCCGTGGCTTCTGCAGCACCAGCAACAGAAAACCCGCCATGTTACCTATGAGCTAAAATGAAGCCTACAACCGTTACCGATGTAGATGCAGAAGTCAGCCTTGGCCCATGAGAAGCCAATCGATTTGGGACAACGCACGACGCGCACACGCGCGCGCGTGCTGGGGCCGATATATCCCAAGCTACAAGAGGTACCATGGCGGGTTGCAAACAAAGATTAAACTTCTGGCGTCTTCGAAACGAGGAGGCTGCCAGGTAGCAAGGGCTGCCAGGCTCAGACCGCTTGTCAGGAGGGATCCAAGCAAAAAAAAACAAACAACTCCCCGCAAGAAAGGCAACACATGCAAACACGTATCATGCACAATTGCTGGTATTCACTCAATATCCATTATTTACTCATGTTATGCATGACTCAATCATACAGTGCATTATGTACGTCAAATGGTAGTGTAGCCGTATGATCATCCATACACAATCATCATAATATTCAGGTGATATCATGATATCAGTAACACGTAGACTGAGGAGGAATTATGATGATAATGATGAGGATAACAAAGTGGGAGAGGAGGAATAGGAGGATAAAGAGGACGCGGGTGCTTGGAAGATACGATGTGAGAAAAAAAGGGGGTGGAGGCGGAACATGAGAGGGAGGAGGCGGGGGGGATGAAGGGGGGGATCAGCGGCGCGAGAACGAGGGAGGAAGAGGATGGACGGGAGGCGATTTTACCAGAAACCCAGCATGTTGAACCAAGTCCTCTTCCCCCTCCTCTTCATCCTGTTACTCCTCCTCTTCCTGCTCCTCCTCCTCCTCTTCCTGCTGTTCCTGCTCCTCCTCCTCCTCCTCCTCCTCCCACTCCTCCTCCTCCTCCTCCTCCTCCTCCTCCCCCTCCTTCTCCTCCTCCTCCTTCTGAAC